>KN538388.1:763143-773329 GCA_000797535.1 Trichuris suis | reverse complement strand
GCAGCGTCTATCCCGTCTGTAGATTCCGTCAGGTTTCGTAAGAGCAGAAAAGCAAAGCGGCAAGGTTAAAGGAAAAGTCAGTTGAAGTTGCGGGATGCAGCCTCATGTACACCTAGTTATGCTGTACAAGTCTTTCAGTTGCTATTGAATCTTAATCCCATTCCATTCGTGCAGCGTTTATCCGATGTGTACACTCAGTTTTCCGTAAGCGCAGAAAAGCAAGACGGGCAAGGCTAAGGGAAAAATTGGTTCAAGTAGCTGGACAAAAGCCTTAAGTAAAGCCAATTATGGTGTACAAGCCCCGCAAGTGCTCCTAGCATTACCAGGAACGTTTACATAAAGGAAACAGCGGCTGCTCGGCGAGAAAACGCGTTTTGTTTGCACTTCGCCGTGTTTACGCCAGTACGTTGTTTATTTACAGTATGACAAACCTGCGTTTCTTTGTTTACCTCTCCAGATTACTGTATGTTTGCGGGCAGAGTTGGAAGAAGACCCTTTTGTTCACAGAAGAAAGAAGCACTGTAGATGCACGAAAATATGGGAACTTTATGAAATCCTTATTGCCCAATGCTATATAGCTTACATTGGACTTTCCTGCAGGAGTCAATGAAATGGTAGCATCCTTCGGATCCACTGGTTTGTGCACTAGTGCTCCATGCCAGCAGCCTACGAGCTTGGAAAATGCTATGCGATAATGAATTTTAACTGGCGATCCCGAAGGACAGCCGAGCAGAAATATGATGAGCCAATAGTGGAATGTTTAACTAAACGATTCAGAAGCACACTTCGCACGTCCACGGGTCTCTACTTGTTGCCCATGAAGGGTCAATCAGCAACCACATCCCGGCAGAAAGGCGAATACAGTGAGCGAAATCAATGGCGTGGATTCGATTAATGGTATAATCAATCCCTATCAGTCAGCTCATTTTACGCCGGCATGGCAATCTACGGCAGGGAATTTTCCTTTCAAGTTAGGCTGTTCTGAGCTACGCTTTCTCATTTATACGCAGTTTTATGTTTACTAAGCAAATGAAGTCAAACCATGGCTCTACGTAATCAACGGATCGACTAACGCCTGATTTCTGGAATGAAACCGAATGGCGGAAACGCCTCGGATGTCTCATGCGTTGGGCCAGCCTGTTCCATGCTTTCCAAAGGCACAGATTTAATATAATCTTTCGCAATGGCATTTAATGAAAACGCCCAAATCAGCTGCAAAGCGAAGGGTGCCAGCAGTTTCGACGAAGCTGCGGCGCTGGGTTCCTAGCTGGCTTCGAAGCTGTCTGATTTCCAGAATCCCAGTTTGCTGACCAGGTGAACTACCTTGCTGACCACTTCTTCCTGGGCAAGATTGAAGCACATGGCTATCAGGGCCATTCCAAATAAGAGATAAAGGGACGTTATTACTAGCTTTTCCTGAGCTGATCCATCATCTCTTACCGAGGCACCTGGAAAGAGATCACCGAAACCAATGGTCGCTAGCGAGACGAAGCAAAAATAAAAAGAGTCCAACAGGTCCCATCGTTCCCAAACGGCAAATAAGACAGCTCCAACGGATAGATAGGCGAGCATAGTTAGCAAAACGAGCCACAGTGGAACAAGAACGCGGTTCAGCTTCTCCTCCATAGATTCGCGAATGATAAACTCCTCGAACTCGTAACGCTGTATCAGTGCTTCCAGGCGCATACCTTCGAGATCTACGTGCCGCGTAACATGCTGAGGTAGGGAAACGAGGCAATTTGGTGCAGCGTCGCACACAGCGGTTCGTTTCATTCTGGCATGTTGCTGACGAGTAATGCTAAGCTGATCTTCAGAAAGGCTACTGCTTCTTGGGGCCGTGCGAAGATTGTCCTTATAGCTTCCATACCGATGGCAGTCTTTGGCTGTGAAAGTATGGATTCTCTTGACTTTGTGCTGCTGTCGAGGACG
The DNA here is from genome assembly GCA_000797535.1 of Trichuris suis. Lineage (NCBI taxonomy): Eukaryota > Metazoa > Nematoda > Enoplea > Trichinellida > Trichuridae > Trichuris > Trichuris suis. The sequence continues at coordinate 771,400 of KN538388.1, read as the reverse complement.
AGGAGATGGTGTCCTAGACAAGACAACGCCTCCATGGACAGTAGAGTTTGCTATCTAAGAAATAAATTCACTATATTAAGCGTTCCATAAAAGCAAGGGTGACACAGAAGAATTCAATTTCTGGGCCCAGTTTTAAAACTCCTTTGCTTAGTTCTATTAATATTGTTCCTCCGTTATGAATTTTTCCCGTTGCCTTTGATGCCTGTAATTAAACTACACGAATGTCCAACCTACGAATTGGTAAGTAATTTTTCATACGTTACGGAACTGCAGTTGTTCTATTGGCAATGATGTTAGGGAACTCTTTTAACAGATTAACCAGGAAACATTAAAGCACTGTCATTTAGAGTTTCTTGTTTCGCTTTTATTGCAAACCAAGTGAAACATTGAGCTGATCATTTCAAATGCCACGAATTAAGTATAATTTAAATACTAAACGAATAAGTATTGGAGCGATCTTGGAAAAATCGAAATAAAAAGTTTCTTAGGCAATAGGCAGCGTGTCTCCTAATTTGACAAGCCGAACTCAATGGTAACTCATTTTTAACACTTAACACTGTCCTTGAAGTGGCAGCCTCATCAGGCAGGCGAACTTAAACTGTTTTGTCATGATTTGCTTATACGCGAAATGATCCTAAGAAGTATGTTCCTTTGAACAATTTGATTTTTCTTGAAGCACATAATGATGGAGACAGCGAAACGTTTTTTCTTAAAGTTTTCTCCAGCATTTTAAACGCATGTCGTAAACCACATGCATATGTCTTTATCGCACTTTAACGAAAACAACACAAAGCATTGCTGGTACAACTATTGGAGCCTAAGCCCGAAAAGCTACGCTGCCACAATTTGAAAAAAATGATTATTACCTAATTTGCATAACGATGGCAAATACGCCTGCCTTCTAATGCATATGTCCACTGTATTAACCATTTACAGTCTTAAATTTAAGGGAGCTTTCTTAATAGGATCATACGTTTTCGTATCCGATCTTCATATGATTTTTTTGTCCGTTCTTTTCTGCTCGCTGCTTTCTTCAGTTAAACAATACAAATGCCCTTCCAAAGAATGGATGAACAATTATTAGGAAAATTCCTAATAACTGCTCAGGCTATCTGTTTCGTTTAATTACAGGCCGGAACAATGAGAAGAAAATGGGTAAAAAATGCTTATCAATACTGGAGGTGAAAATCATTTTTAAGCATGTATGCTCTATATTGTATTAATTATTATCACGTAATATATATTTGGATATTGTATTAATACTATGCTATGTCAGTCGCTTTTTAGGTACTGCTAGAAGTCATGCAAGTACAACAGCGTGGGCTGTACGCATAAATATTCGTCAGTGTTCTCTGCTGAATTCTTTGACACTTGTCTTCTCCGTAAGAGGAAAAGTTGTGAGCAGCTGCCAAACTGCCTAAAATTATCTGTCAATTTTTTCCATCCGATAAATCCTCAGGAAAAAGAAGTAAAAGCTAAGCGCAGTCCGATTTCCAGGTATTATTTATAATGTGCCATGCATTGCAGACAACCTCAGAGCGCCTTAGCTGTCTTTAAATTCTTAGAAGTTCCATAAAAGCTTAAGTTTGACTGCATACTAAATACTAATACCACTACACTATGGTAATTAACATTTGTGGTTACGAGCTGGTCAGCACTGTCATTATGAACTTTTTGCTCTCTTAGAGGATAATACTTAAACTGAATTTCATCTGTGGCATTAATTCGTTTTTCTTTTCTTGAATAATATTCAGCCTGGCGTAAACTTGATTTCGAGACGTCACCCGGCAACCCAAGACTGTAACAATAGCAATCTTATTAGTATGTCCGCCTGGAAGGGATAGAATTGAAATTCTATTAAAGGTTACTTAACCCCTCAACTTCTGAGAAGTCGCGAAGAATAGTTGTAGTAAAGGCATACTCTTTTTAGCGCAGCTTTTGCCTCTGCGTTTAACGCTTTATGCAGCTATCATTCCTACCATTTTCAATCCAAAGGAGATAAACGCATTAGGGCATTCAGGCTGACTGATAAATTGAACTCTTTAGTCAAACAACAGAAACGATATCCTGCGTGTGAATTCTTCCTACAGAAAGCCATGCTAAATTATATTAACTTTTGAATAACAGAAACGAACATCCGTGAAAGAAATGCATTCGAATTGAAAAGAAAGAGATTTGTACACATTATTAATAAATCTGCTATTGCTAATGCATCTGGACAACTTCAAAAAACAAAATGTTGATATTAAGAGAGGAAAAGCCTCTGCCTTCTAAGAAGTGTAAATGGCAATGGCAACAATGCACTCGAAGGGTCAGCAACAGTAGGAACTTACCTGTCTAAGGCGATCAGCTTTTCTCCGTTTTTGCCATAAGGACATTTCAACTTTAAGACGATACGCGCGCCGGTACAAAAATCGAAACATTTTGGCTAAAATGTCACCAATATTGGTCAAGAATAGGAGCATCAGTGGAATGCCAATAATAGCGTAGCCTATTGTGGCTGCCTTTCCAAAGTACGTCCTACATGCAATATTGCCATAGCCTACAATAAATATACAGTTACGTAAATGGCCAGACTTAACTTGTAGGTTCTAGTAAATCCTTATGTTTACTGTGATAGGATTTAAAGAATGCACCATGCTCCTATCAGAAGACCAGATGCTAAGAAAAGCAGCCTATCAACAGCCCTAATCGAACCGGATATTTAAAAATAATGTGTGAGCAAACTACGTCGTCATAAGCGTTAATAATAAATATGAATAGCAATTAATATCGTCAAATTCTACCTGGAAAAATATTATTGAGCTAAGACCCTCCACGAGTCTGCAGTGATCGATTTTTCATAATTTTGTAGCGCTATCATTTGGCTTATGCTTGAAGGTTGAGTGTATGATATCAGGACAAATAATAAAAATTGCAAAAGCACTTATGCCGGCAGTTGTTTCATCTATTAAACTTGGGAATAGACAATTGTTATGAAAGCTAAGTTAATCATTGACTTCCAGCCATGCATGACGCAGAAAGAATATGTACCTATCGTGGTTATCACGGAAAGGGAATAGAGGAAGGCACCAGAGAATGTCCACTGTACATTTTCTTCATAGTCCCGTGCGTCGTAACCTTTCCAGACGGCGCCAAGCAATGTTCTTTTGAAGTTGAGCAATTCATCCAAAACTTTATCGATCCATTCATCTTCGTACAAGTTGTATTCATAAGTAATCATCCATAGGCGGCGTACTGATTGATGTCTACAGTCCCTAGCCAGCTGTCTAACCTCTTTTTCAAGAGGGCCCTCGACAGCACGAAACAAAACTGAGCCCAGCATTGTGTAAGCGACCACTAATGCACAAAGTCCTATATGACTAAACAGAAAAGCTATTCCCTTCTTGACTAAGAGAGTTAGTCGTAGAACTTTGCTTCGGCGCCTGCGGCTTGCCATCACGGTCGAGCCCTTTCATTCACACCAATGCCTGCCTTTGGCCGACTACGTATTCATGACTGAAAATCAAATTTCCATTAAGAAGCTATGAAAGTCAATCGCTGACGACTACTACATTGCCCTCTTTGCTTACAATAACTAAGTAAAATGTTCAGAAAATGATATGCAAGCAAGGTGTACCATACCTAATGTGAATATAATACACAGCAGTAAAACGCGTAAGCGGTTAACAAGTATGCGCAGCAAAACGAACTAGTGAATGAGCACAGCTGTTAGAAAGCCAACGGAGGGATTTATCCACGCGGTTTGGCATTTGCGTCAATCATTTCTTTCACGCGATTCCCTTGAAACAATGTCCAAATGTTGCTTGACGAAAACGGACAAAGCTCTCTGAAACTGGCTGACGACGTCATTCATTGATTTGCGACAATTTTATTAGCAGGAAGTTTCCTGGCGCCTCCTGACAAAATAGGAAAATTATTTAAACTTGTATAATCACGGCTCGTAGATCCAATCGTTCAATAGCGTTCTTCTAGTGGTGAAGTGGTCAGCAAGATTTAAGGAATAGAAAAAGCAGAACGACGCGTAAGGCAATTGACGGCCCTTTCTTGCCAATCAGAAAAACATTATTTGGTTGTTTTAGCATTATTAAAAAGAGAGCCTAAATGGTGCGGTGTCTGCCAAGTTGTTTGGCTTGAGGATGGTCCAGTACTTCACGGACAGAAATTGAGAAGTCCCTGCTGAACATGCTCAAGCTAATTGGCGTAGGCAGGTTTCGATATGGAATTCTGCAGTAACACTAATGCATTGTTTTGCTACTGCTCAGTTACGTTGATCAGAGCAGAGACGCATTGCTCAGCGCACGAGGATGTCTAACACGGACAAGCTCGGAAGGGCTGTAAATTGTAGCTGGTATGAAAGCGAATAAGTAATCATTCAAAATCAAACGAACTAGAGCACGTTTATACACAAGTGAATCGATTACGCTGCTACGCAACTTCTCTGGTTTGGTATGAAAATGCGACATGGCTACAGCACTGGATAGCAATTATTTCTACACATCCATGTAATTCATTGAGCGTATGGGGTTTAGTATTGCGTCCTAATGAGGCGAAGCAGCTTAAGATGCTATAGGGTCTTTGATATTTTTTCAAGAATGAAAAATGCTTACTTGAATACATTTAAATTTTAAAGTAAAGCGACAAGCTTCGACGAGCTCATCCTAGGAGACTTACCAGGGCTTACACAAAGGCTGACAACAAATGCGAAGTGTATAGATTGCTAGCGTATTCCAGTCAACAAAGAAACAGCCCCCCGGAGAATATAAATATAAATACGAATAAATGGGACTATGCACAGCTCTTTCTCACGTCTTGGCGAAGTGACTGAAAGCATATGATACTTGTAACGTTTAACACATTAAAATACAATGACATCTTTTCCGGGTTGTTGCATTCATGAACATACTGTCACAAATAATAAGGCAGATCATACCTTGAAAAGTTTCCCATTGGCAGCATAGTATACGAATAGCAAATCGTTGCGAACCGGTGAGCCAAAGTGTAAAACACAGATTTTGATTGCCGAACTTTAAGCAACCAGAAGCCGAGAGCAATTTAGCGCAAGTACAGCCATCGACTTTTCAAACATGACAATCACAGAGAAAGGTTGAATTTCAGTTTCTGGCTTCTTTTGAACGTCGGCAAAAAGCGCAAGCTAACATGCGTCTTTAAGGCCAAGGGCGGCCAACGGAGAGACTGAAATTGACCATTCAAAACGAACTGGCGGAATAAGGAGCGTTTCTATGTCGATTCTGGAGTACAGCTGTCTTTCCTGATGAAGATTATTTGAAATTACTTTCACGCGGTAGGGCGCTTTGGCTGCAGTGGCAAGGTGTTTTTTCAGCTTTCAGGAACTGGCATCATTCAGAGCACTTCCAATAGCTTTCACTTCCTAAACAATAACCGAAATCACATTGAATATTCACTAAAAAGGCATAGGGACAAGAGGGAATAGAAGGCAAGGAATAAGAAAATCGAATCCAAGCTTCGGCGGTCAGATCGATTGGCCAGCTTGTTCTGTTGCTTTGGATGGCACATCAAAGCGCATTCCATTGTAGGCTGTGAATCAAGCAGAAGACACGTGCAGCTATTCAAAGAAAGCTAAGAAAGGAAAGGCAGCGAAAAAAGAATATGACGTCATCACTGTTCAGAGGATAATTCCTTACCTATTCCGTCCAGTGAAAAATATCTTCTCACAGTTGGTCTACTTGAGAAATAGGTATTGATCAGCCTTCTGCAGCAATTAATCTCATGGGTGTAACCCTTCGATGTCTAGCGCAGCAGAATGGGATTCATTCGAAATGCTAAAGGCTTTTAAAGTTATCCCAGCCTAAAGTTTTGGTCCGCTGGTTGATTTTCGAGGGCCATTATGGGAGTACATCCCATCCGCTGAGCAAAAGAATTTGTAAGAGTACCTTTAGCTAAGATGGTACCTATAAGTTCCACCGCGAAGTAAATCGAGCAATAATTTCACAAAAAAACTAGCTGGGCAATCATCAAGACTGCGTTACTGGTTCATTTGGAGATTAGCTCCTGCGTCTAATCAATGAAGTAAGCGAAGGAAAAATTCGGATCGCCTATTTTCATGCAAATTTTTAAAACTGCAGAAACCCTACTTCATCCTAAAACTGGAGAAGCGTCACTGAGGCGCAGGGCAAAATTAGCTGCGAAGGGAACTCTCAAAAGACACCTTTGGTCACGACAATTCTCCACCAAGTCCTGCTTGTTTGCATCGGGCGAGCCTGATCCGCGAGCCAGGAGAATTAGCTTTCAAGGAATTGTTGGAATAGCAATCACACTTTAAGATCCTATCCGCAGTGGTCCAGATTGATTTTCGTGATTTCGCTCAGCCGTCCAATGACTGGGAACGTCATGATGACTGGCGTTAATTTGATATGATCGATTAAACTGCTCAAAAGAAGCTGGATCAAAGAGCCAAGACCGCTTCCATCAGCATAGATGCACTTTCACCGGTTGGAAAAGTGGTTGAAAGAATGAATCGTAATTAGCGCAAAATTTGAAAACTCAATCAATAGGTGTTTTTGGTGCGTTGGCGCAGAGCAAGTGCATCAGTCCTTATGGCAGGCAAGCACTCAAGATGGTGCCGATCGTCTCTCAACGAAGCTATTTGATTAATAATAATTTCCCCATGCAAACAGCCGTGGAGATAAACTAAGCATGCAATAAAATTTGATTCAGGATACGTGGCATAACAAGAGGTCCCACATTCTGTATGACTGTCCAACAAACAGCTGAAATTAAAGTGGAGGTACAAAGCACCCCGCTCTTCAATCATTAGCTGCCTATATTCGTGTTACCAAATTCGCTGAAGGATGGCCAGTCTGCATACCTGCAGAAGTTGCTAAAACTAATTCCAAAACGGTAATGATAAAATTTGTGATCAATACTCAATAGAGCGTTGGCAAAGTAAGGAGTTTGCCTATTTTACCTTGGAAATGGTAGCAGCGAGCAGTTGGTCCGCCGCTGAAGAGCGGACGCTTCCTTTCGCCTTGACAATGGAAGCATTTCAGTCAAATAAACTTGATGAATGAATTTTAAACCAAAATGCCTAACAGAAGCACTAGACGAAAGCAGATTCCCGAAAGTGCCACTGGAAGGTTCGTTGCTACAGATGCCATTTGTGTCAGTCTTAGCGGGTATATCAAAACTAGACTCGAAGTTAAACACTATGAGAACTTATAAGCCATCTGAAAACATGAGCTCTTGAATGGAATTCTCTTGCCGTTGATATAAACATGGAACAAAGTTTCTTATTGACCATATAACAGGGCGATCAAAGAACAGCTAAGAAGGCCACACTTAAGCCACATTATCAGTAGGCTACATGCTATATACGAACTCCAACTTTGGCATACCAAGAGCAGTATTGTGTTCTCATGGATCAGTTATGAAGAACTGTTGATAATAACAGCCTGTCTATTTAAAAGACACTTGCCTATTCCCCCTCCTGGCGAATAGTTTCTATATTTATGATAATTGGGACCAATATGAAAGAGGTTGCTTCCTGAAAATACAATGAAAACCCATACAAGGGTTATGAAGAATTGTATCTTCAAAGCTGACCTACACTGAATTGAATGACCTGGATCCGCTACTGTTACACATTTGCATCTAGTTTGTGAGAATATGCGGTTTTATCTCTTAGCTTTCAATTGATTTCAGAAACACGGTACGCGTCTTTCTGTCTTTCTGCCAATTATTCTGGCTATTCGGCACGCGTCTTTCTGCCAATTAAAAAAGCATGGCGGCTGTCACAACGTTTATACATAAGTTTTGTCATAGCGGGCTGATGACTGGCAGAGGGGGCGCGTGCCGACTAGCGCCGAAGCGTCATTGAACATGAGCATCACGGAAAGGTCAACAGTAGAGTGGTGGTGGTGATAGACAAACGTCTCTACGACAGACGCTCGCAAACCCGAGTGTTTGTGCGCGTGGAAAGCAAACACGATTTAAAACAAATCCCCTGAAAAGGACAAGCTTTGAGTTTTAATCTGATCAGGACGCTAAGCGAATAGGCGTGGAGCATATCGGGAGGAAGACGTCAGAAACTATCCCAGCGAAAAGATGAAGAAACGATCTACTGAATCATCGATAGATGAACGCACTCATGAAGAAGCTACGGAGAAACATCTTAGACTGTAACGCACCAAAAGAGAACAGTAGGAAACAACGTTGATTCAGAAGAATTCATGCAAATAAAAAGAATCATGCAGAAACAAAGCAGAAGTTGGAATCA
>KN538388.1:726336-748043 GCA_000797535.1 Trichuris suis | reverse complement strand
GAGGAAAACTAGACGTCAATGCACAACTGAAGCAAGGCCACACTTTACAGTGCGCTTTCGACCTATTCGAGATTTCGACCTATCAGGATTTTGACCCATGCGGGATTTCGACCCGTCGGGATTTTGACCTTTCGGGATTTCTACTGTCGGGATTTTGACCTATCAGGATTTCGACTTTCGGGATTTTGACCGCCACCGGTATTAGCAGCATATCCTAAAACGGCACTCCTGGCATAAGCTTACATAGTGGCATTGCCTGCCTTTACTGCCAGAAGCTGCTAGGGCGCGGTTGCCCTTACTCATGGCCATTTGCATAACTTTTACTGAAGCACTTGTTGCACTAGAAACGTGTTCGAAAATGGCCCTGGTTCTTAATTTGAGAGTTCTCTGAATCATTGCTTCAGTAATACTCATTTCATAAGTTGTACCTTCCCGCTTCATCTCTGGAGCAATAAAGTTTTACTCGTTGACTTGCAGGTGATGCATGCATTTAAAGAAAACAACGTCATTATTCACTCATCGCCGCCATTCTAGTGTTGACCTTTCATGATGCTCGCGTTCGGTTGCCTCTCGACGATAGTCCGCACGTGCTCTTCTGCCAAATAAAGAAAGCATTGCGACTATCAGAAAATGTACATTTTGGCTGTGTCATAGGGGGCTGATGATTGGCTGAAGCGTGCGCGCCGAGCTGCGTTGACGTGTCATCGAACATGAGCATCACGCAAATTCGACGGTAGATGGCGATGGCAGATAAATAAGGGCCTGAGAAGCATTTAATGAGCAAGTAGACCGGTAATAGTAGCTGAATCAAGACACCGCGACTACCTACGGTGCCTTGTGAAACACGCAAGTTTCACCTCGTTAATGCAGTTGTTAGGGATGGAAAACCGGCAATCTATCACCTTCTATCGTTTCTTATTACGTGAACTTGAAGCCTGCAGTTCCCCTGATAATCAAACATATTGAAGGGAGACTTCTATTGCTGCAGAAAGGCGTAATCACTGGTAAGACACGCTCCTGAAAATGTTATTTCTTTTTACGGTCTCTTGAAATTTCAATCTTTAGTACAGGCAAGGCGAACCGCTTATTTGTACACAAAAAGGTAACTTAAAGCCAGAGGAGCTTTCGGAGCGTAACCGCGCTCTGCTTTTTGATGCTCACAAGCATTGGTGTTTGTGAGCGCTGAAAGCACTAAATGCTTGGAAGTAATGACGTGTAGATCTGTCAGTAGTTGTAAAAGGGTGAATTAGAGTATGAGTGAATTCAAGAAAGGATTTATAACAAGTAAACTCCCTAGGAAGACCAGGCTTCGAGTTTTAGTCAGATCGGGTTGCTAAGCGAATAGGTGTGGAGCATATCGGGAGGAAAATGTCGAAAACTATTCCAGCAGGAAGATAGAGGAAAGATCTACTGAATCATCGATAGATGAACGCACACATGAAGAAGCTAAGGAGAAACATCTTAGGCCGTAACGAACCAAAAGAGAACAGTACGAAACACTGATCCAAAAGAGTTTACGCAAATAAAAGAATCATGCAGAAACAAAGCACAAGTTGGAATCGGAGATTGGCGTCCGTCTTACCTGTGATATTCTATAAAACGGCATGGCTGATTTTCTTATGGTTAAAATATCTTTGGGCCCCGTTGCCAAACACGTAAAATGTTTCCCAAGACAATTATCAAATGCCTAATATTCAATACTATTACGAGCTATCCTAACATGAATAACACAGTGCGGCATAGTGTAGCAGGCGAGCAATTATAGCTTGAAGAAATAGCTGGTTGATTAATTCACACTGAAGTTCGATGCATACTACTGGTAGTGTACAACCGTGCTACATTAACCTATGTTTACGCATCTGAAAATAAACCATGGAAATGCTGCTGGCTTAGATTAACGCAGTAACGTTCCGACAATTCCGGAGATGTACGATGCATAATTATTTTGAAAAACGGACAAAGCGGTTTAACGTTTAGAATCGTCTGCTTTTGACAGCTGTTGCAATGACGGTTAAAACTGCCTCAGATTACTTATCGTCTGTGTGGGGAGGAGTTTACTTAGACGCAGATGCAGGCAAAAGACTCCTCAAATTACATGTATAATTTTTTTTCAAACTAGTTGTGTTAACGCCACTTCAGGCAAAATAATATCCAAACATGGTAAGCTCACAGTAAAAAAATAGAAATATTAATACTGCCATATTCTGGGTAACTGTAAACATTCGTGAGGTTAGCTTATTCATGCCTATGAACTGTTCAACCTATTTTGATGAAAAAATTGAACACTGAATGCTTCAAAACGCTAATGCATTTATCAAGGCCCTTTCTCTCGCTCGACTTCATAGGCCGTGCTTGCTGCATAGAGACCAGTTGAAAACAGGAGGCTCTTCAGTTCAGCACGAACGCCTCGACCTTTTATCTTTGGAAAGTCAGCAAAAACCAACATTTCTTCCTAACTGCGTTGTGCTCATTGATCTACCTAATCCAGTTTCCCAATATCTCGTCTCTGAAAAGGTTTGACCTTTGTTCACCATTCCTTAACATAGTCTGCTCAGCTTCAAGCATAAAATATGACCGCAGGGTAAAGCAGGTCTTTTCTGTGGCGACAACTACTGCCGAGGCTGTTAATTCAACTATAGTAAGGTAGCCTTTTGACGATTTCTCTCTGTTTTTCTAGAATAAGTTCATTGTAACTCTAAACGCATGACCAGTAAAAAGATGAGCATTTTCATGTATCAAGAATGAACGTCTTGCACGCGTCCTACTGTCTTAGATGAGGCCATTGCCTGCATTTACTTTAATGAGGCGGTGCACAGCAAAAGCGGATCACTGATTATTAGCAACCTTTGAGCGCTAGAAATCAGTCTTGCGATTGTAAGCCTATGTCATTAAGGTACTGGAATAGTTATTCACAGAACGGATAAGTTTTAGAAATTTATGCAAAGCCTAGCTCCTTCGTAAACAGTAACATCACAAAAGAACATATATTGGCCTATCCACTGCCCATGGCCACGATTAAACGAATATCGTTTCCCAGAAACAGTAAACTGGCAGGCTGTCGAGATGCCTGAATCCATACAGAACCAGCCGCTCTGCTCACCAGTGATCACTGGCTTCAGTTTGCCGTCTCCCATGGATAGCATAGGTTTTGTGGGATTGCGTACGGTTGAATAAATGTGAGCAGTATCACTACCTCTTCCCCCTTGATTATTAGCATAATTGCCTTGCTTGGCAGGAAATTGGGGCTTTGTGCCTTGCTGGCACTGGACCATGGCTTTTCCATCGTTATAGGTATCACCAGGCTGTATTATACCATTTCCATTATCGCACCCAATGAATACGGGTTCTATTTTCCCTCCTGACGCCTGGCATTGAAACGCTGAAGTATCAGATCGATATTTCTGACCAATTTGAATACGCGTTCCATCCTCCGCGGCGCAACCGATTGGCCTTATGCCCATATTGTTTTCATGAACACTGCACATATAGTACAATTTGCCCATTGCAAAGCCGGCACCTGGTTCTACGCGAGCATCACCCAATAAGCAATTCACAGGAGCCATAGTAAGTTTACACGCATCTTTTGAGTAAATGCACATATATTCAATTTGATCGCGAACCACTGTGTCGTTGTAATTATACGTTTTGTTAAAGAATGGGCAACCTAACACCGCGTCCGCTAAAGTGGCCTCATTACACTTTGCAGGAAGATCAGGTATTTCTTCGTATATCACGCTCTGTCGTGCCACGGAGTTTTTTCTGTTAGCTTCTGCGCCGCGCAGCAGAAAAATGAGAAAGACGGAGTAAGCATACATCTTGGATGGATAAATAGGACAGCTATAAAGGGCACAGTTATGTTGATCAGACATTACAGAATTTCTTGATCCGCAAAAATTGCACTAATCAGTAAGATGAACGCCTATCGCAACTACGATGATTTCAACAAGTAAACGCGTTGTTTAGTGTTTTACCGGGTTGGAAAGGGTAAACGCTCACACTGATTTCTACTTTTGATTATTCGCATTGAAAAAGCATGTAGAAGATAACCCAACAAGTGAACTGGAGGTCAGCCAAACGCTAAGCAAGGACTCATACAGGAAAGCAACGACCTGGGTGCTATTGGCATAAACAGCATTAGGGTGATGTTCCCCGTGACACCTGCCGCGGAAGCTATTATAGAAAACTGGCCCAGTCAGCCAGTGGTTGCGATGCCTGGTGTGACCTTGCGGACAGGGCTATATGAAAGGGATGGACCGCGGGCGGGGCTCTTTGACTCGATATGAAGGTCAGCTCAATGGAATAGTCGTGTTCAGCTTTAAGTACTTCGACCAAGGCTTTTGTGAATATTATTAGTCAGAGGTGTGCGACTCCATCTTCCGTATTAATTGCGCAGCATTTACTGATAGAAATGCGAATGCGTTCTAAAACAAGCCATTTATAGTTCAATTATCAGCTGTTTTTGCCACAAAAGATAGGCGAAGCATCCAGAAAGAAAATAACTATGTAAAAATCCATTAAAAAACAAAGGAAATACTAATGCTAAGAATTTCCAGAGCAATAAGCTCAAATGTCCAACTTGAAGAGCGAGTCACTCAACTGCACGGTGCTCTCAGGAGTAATAGTTTATGAATGCAAAAACTGGCAAACACATACGCCTTCGTCTCAGTTATCACAAACGGTTTCTCGTGAAACTTAGCGAAAGCTAAAGGCATATGGTTTGCGAATGCGACTTATCATAAGTCGCGGGAGCCGAAAGAACCGCCTGGCAGCCAGTTTGATTGGGAAACAAGCTGCAGCGACATGAGCCACACTCACCCTAACTTCAATGCCGCCCGCGGGCCTGGTGCTAGGAAAGACCCAAACTGCAATGACTAGCGCTTGCAATAAACAGAATATAACACTAGTAGCTTTAATGAGACGAGAACAATAGGAACTATAAGAGCAATATATTGAGCATGCTCAAAGTTTGTAAGATGACGCCTATTTTTCATCGTTATGTTTTTCACAGAGCACTGCGAAATAAACCATGATTGCGTACTGAACTGAACTCACTGCAGCTGAACTGCTTAAGCATTTGTGAGTGTCAGCCTTGAGCGAGAGAGAAGGAGTCATGTCTACGTTGGCGATGAATCTTACCTGTTACAACGAATGAGCGTTAGTAAGATGGAATGCTGAACAGATATGCTCATGCTTCATTTTGCAGGGATACTGCAGTTACGAAGTGGTAAACAGAGGTCGATTACACTTAGCTCAACTTAACAGGAAGCCAACCGGTCACTTAGAGCTGACTGTTCACTTTAGAAAATACTGCTCATTGTTTTTCGATTAAGAGTGTAAAAGAGAAATTCCTACCTTTCTCCTTAGGAAAGTTTCCATAAAGCTGGAAATACTCTGCTTTTATAATCCCAGGATACAGCAAACGCCTACGTAACCTGTTTGCGCAGTATTGATTGCGATGTGATTTGGTATAACTTTCTCCGTAGTTAACAGGATCTAATGCAAAAATGAAAAACAATTGGGTAAACAAAAAAGGGGTGTGCAATTTACACATGGTGAGCGAAAGCTCGGAAAACAGACACGGAATATGCCTATTCACGAAAACGTAAACAAGAGACGTCGTTATTAATCTTTCGGAAGAGCAAATAATTAGCTTCAAACAGATTGAGTGCGATACGGCGAGTAAATTGCAAAAGACGCGCGGCGACACATTGAATTGATAAATTAAACAGAATCCTTCAGAAAAAATTACAATCTTACTAATTAACTAATTAATTTTGAAAATTACTTTTCGGCATGACGACTGATAAGCTTTGACTTTTGAAAATGCTGAGCAGCTATTGTCACTTCGAATCGCGTGGATTTAACTCAAATGCGCAGCTGAAACAGAATTGAGAAGACCAAAAGCCGAAAGAACGATTTTGCACTTGACATTTCACTTCTCGTTCATAGCGCACTATCTGATAAGCAAATCGAACTGCAGTTGTGATAGGCAACGATGTAGTCTCTATGTTTCCGAATTCAGTAATATCTTCCGTTACCTTCTGGACTTTATCTATCCTGGTATCCCACCGTTCAAATGCATCAAGTCCAATTGAATTGTGAACCCATTATCGATTGTTTCAGAGGAAATAAGATTAAAAAATAGCGGTTGAAGTGATAACTATAATATGGAAAGTTTTTCGTTTTACTTTCTGATGTCATTCATGCTTATATGAAACGGTTACTTCAGTCGCTGACCGTAAAAGCGTTAATGCAATAGATACAGTGACTGATTCCTTCAGAAAGCAAAAATTCTGACATAATTGAAGTTATTATCCTGAAGTGATAGTCAGATGGCGTCGCTAAGCAATAGTTCTAATAAATTAGAAAATCATTAAAATTCAGCTGAAGAAAAAATATACGAGCTATGTCAAAAGGCGAGTTACGAGCAGCGTATGCAAATAATCAAACGAAACAATCGTTTCACGCGTTTGGTTGGACTTCAATTTTTGAGAAACATTTGCCCATTTCGGTCTACACTTGCAGAAAGCAGAAAGAAAAAAATTGTTAGTTGCTTTGAATAAACGAAAATGAACTGAACAAGAAATTACGCACTGTCAGATCGTTAGCAGTTCTCTCAAATAACAGACAGCGCTGATAAAGGGCGTTAACGCGCCAGAAGTAAAGTTACTTTGCGCAATTGAATGTACGGTCTGCTTTAGCTGTTTCTGTTAGATGAGGAACACTTAAGTTCGCTATGCAGCTGAATCTGTCGCCACTGTTAATCTGAGCAAAGAGGGAAATGCAACAGGGATTGTCAACGAAGCACAATAGACGAAATAATAAAACCGATGGTCAGTGCAGTCGATATTTTAAAAAATGGTCTGCTAACGGATATGCAAATCTTGCTCGCCTTCTACTCCACTAAGACAGTGTTAGCTTTTTTCTGATACTGTACGGGCATGAGCTAGTCGTTGAGCCTGAAAGATTATTACGTTAGAGTTACAGTAATATGGAGAGTCAGTGGTACGCGTGGGAGTTGTCGAGCGATTCGGTGAACATCTCGCTTTTTACGTTGCCTGTTGTCGTGTCGCGGTTGAGCGACCCCTCGTTGTGTCTCCTGTATTCTCGCATAGAGGAAGCCCTGGTAATGTGACCGGGTTGTGTATTGTGATAATAATAACGTCCTGTACAAACTTAGTTTGTAAAAATAATAATAATAATAATAGAAACATAGAGCTGGCAAACCAGCTGCATTTTTTCTAGCCCAATCTTGAAATTTCAGTAAAGATAACAAGCAACGAAGATTACAAAGCAGCAGGGAAGGGATCTCCACAAGATGGACAGTACCGATGGGAGAACTCAAGTAAAACGAATAGAAGTTTATAAACTGAAAGGACGTTGACCTCTCAGCAAAGCTACTGTATTCCATAAGGATTCAAGATCAATAAACAAGACCACTTAGTACCAGAGTATCGAAAAATATTATCAAAGCAAATCGCTGCAAGATGCTGATTCCAGACGTTCTACAAAATCTGCATATTTGATTATCATCTCTTCATAGATCTTAAGAAAGAGTGAAGTTACGCATACAGCATAACGGTACCATGCGAAATTACCTCAACGACAGACTGACGAGGTTCAGCTACAAGTTTTCCAGGAGATGATTCAAAGTCCAGTGGGACAAATGAGCCATATTCTAACATAACCAATGCTTTAAATGAAGATATACTATAATAGTGAGGCCCAAACGAATGGCTGGAAAATACCATGCTTCGCACGTACAGCTCCGCCAAGAGCAGCGGAATGAGCAACATCTTTTCTATAGACCGGCAAATTGAAAACATCACTGAGCGTCTGCAACAAGCAAAAAATGAAATTGAAATGGTACTTTTATTATTTTTCTTAACCTGCAGAATTATTTCAGAGTTTGAAGCGCCACCTGTCACCAATATCCTCTCCACTAAAAAGAAACAAAATTAATTGAAATAAGCATCATACGCAAGATGAACTTTTCGAGCGCATTCCCGTCTTGTAGGAAGACAGTCGCTTAGCTAAGCACTGATGCTCGACAACTGCTCGTGCTTCGATTTGCTTTTCAAAAAAGGGCACCTAAAAGGTAGTTTGAACATTAACGTTAGCAGAAAAAACCAATTTTTGAAATTACCCTGCAGCCATCAGCGTTTACTAGAATGTATTGTGGCAGTACTTTACTTCCTATTTCTTCGTATTCATAAAACACTCCTGTAATGCTAATTCGTGAAGAGCTACTTAATCAGTCGATGACGTGCCCATGCAACCACAATTTCCAGGCGGCGAACTATCTACGAGATGCTCAAATTGGGACCACGTCGCGTTTCCACCACAAAGTCTACGACGGGCTTGCTTTCTGGTACAGTCACCATTACGAAAGCTGAAAGTCCAAGCTGAGAAACCGGATAATATTGAGACAATGCAAAACCGACCAAAGCAACCCCATGTACATGGATGGATCAACTGGATTGCAAAAGATATGTCCATTACTAATGGGAATAGCATTGTTCATCCACACAAAAACTGTATCGCTGGTTCCGAGGCTGATCTGATAATGCACTGTTTATTGGCATATATGAATCTAACACTTACCGATAAATCGGAAGGCCTTTGATTTAGTCCAGCCAGAGACGCTAAGAAAAGAAAAAAAGTTTTAAACCGTATAGCTATGGGCAAAAATGGGCACAACTTAAAGCAGGCAGACAAACGAACACCATTTCACTAGTGAAAGCGTCGTTCCTACACAATTCAGGCAAAAAGTTGGGCACACAGATGCACAAGCAATGAAGAATTCGATTACAGTCATGATTTCTATATTCAGAAAGTCGACTCGAGCGAACAGCGTGAGTAACGATGATTAGACTTACCCCATCCTTCAATGAACCCGAATCTTGCCTTAAAGAAGAAAACAGACTACCATAATATTCAAATAACCGCTTGGAAATAGAAGTAGTAACAATAAGTGAAATTCATACATGGATTGTCGCCCGTGAAAACGACGACACGGCATTTGCTTGAAAAGCCGTAACGTTTAACGAAGTAAGGGGAAATGCTATCCTGCAAAAGCAAAGAAAGGTTTCGAAAGAAACCAACTGAAAGCTGTAATACCAAGCAGTCGGTCGAAGGAACGCATGGACCAAGTTTTTCGCATAAATCTGCAGGAAATACCTGCAATCCATTTAGTCAATTTTGAAACTTTTTTTAAAGCGAGCAACCTTTAAGCACTCGGCTGCCCACGTGTGCGTTTTCAAATTCAATAAATTCATGCCGGAACCGTCGCTGAAGTCAATAGGAGCGTACCGGCCAAGAAACAGTGAGCACAAAAAACTGCTTACAAGAGAAATTCTCTGAAAATAATCATCAAAACAAAATTATTACTAACTTCTTTATAAACTAACTTGTACTGGTCTGGCTGATATTTTAAAGACAAAAACATGCGTTCAGTTTATCAGTAAACGTTAAGCACCTCATCCAACCACCACTGACCCGGCAAGTTCCCAATGATCTCGGATTAGTGGTGTGGAGGCTGGGCCATTCGTATAGCCCAACTCGCTGTCCTTGAAATGGGACTTGCGAATCAGAATACAGTAAGAAGGGAAGAGAGAGACAGATAGACAGAGAGATGACGCGTGTGGGCTGGAAGGAAGCTCTCCAGTGTAGTTATTTGGAAGCTCTCCTTTTACATTCGACATAACCCAAACATCAGCCGAGACGAAGGGTCTGGGATCAACGAAGCGTGGATACCCATTAGCCACCTAACCGAATGTTTCGCCATCACGAACCGACCTCAGACGTTCAGACACTCAAGAGGCTCCGCGGGGACCCCGCAGTCGACGACCTGACCTGCCAGACAATACCTCGACGTCCCCATGGTAGCTACACGCATATAAGCACGTCGCAAGCAGATCACAATATGCCCTTACCATGACGCTGACGACGGGGCAATGTCTGTCCGAAAGCTCCGTTTACTTACCTGGCTGTCAGGTTACCGGCAAGGACGCCTATCCCCTTCCACGGATTGATGGTACGCTTCAGTCACTAGGTCGAGCTCAGTGGTTCTCAACGCTCGACTTAGCGACCAGGTTCTCACAAGTCACTGTTCAGACGGAGGACCATGCGAAAACTGTGTTCCATACACCAACGGGCCTTTACCAGTTCAACGTTATGCCCTTTGGCCTGTGTAATGCACCCAGTACATCTCAGCGGTTAGTGGAAGTACTCTTGAGAGCTTCCATTGAGTGACCTGTCTTGTCTACCATGGTGACATCATTATTTACAGTTGCACTGAGCAAGAACGTGTGCAACAATGGCGTGAACTAAGGCAGGGCTTAAGCTCAAAATGGAAAAGTGCCATGGAATCGACGAGCCCATCCGTTCGCTGTAGGGCATTTTGAAGCTTAATTACAGATGCACAAAACGGGCAAAAGCCGCGAACGGAAGATCAATTATGAAAATACCGAAGCCCGTTACAAGACACACTGTCTTCCGAAATATTAATCCTACTAGTAAACAATTGATAAATAGTTATCCTTTGCAATTGGCCAATTCTACAGTAGGACAAAATTTAAATATCAATAGGTAACAAGTCTTCAGATTAAGTTCTCAAGAAAATGATCCTAAAACTGGGAGCCGTTTAACTTGACACCCTTCAAGTTGCGCGTTAATCGGGCCATGTAGTTAGGACGTTTCACCGCCGACCGTAGGAGATTGACGAAGAGATTTAAAGCAAGAACAAAAAAGTAGAAGGACAGACTGCAGCGGGCGAACAATGGCGAGTCAATCTCAGGATTCACTATTCAATAGCATTGCAATCACGCTATGAAATTTCCACCAGCAGTTGGATGCAGCTAATTATTATTAAAGCATAAGCGATAATGAGCGTATGTAAGGAAGAGTATGGAACTTCCAGATGAACCTTCTTCTAGTGCAAGCACGGGGTAACTTGAATATTGTAACGTAAGTCAAGTTGTAAAAGTTAAGATGAAATTCTACCACTTCGTTTCAAAGAACCCTATCTTTAATAACATGTTGGACGAATTAGCAAATTTCTATGGTGTGAAAGGCTCGAATAAGACGAACTGGATTAACGCTGCGAAACATATTATTCGTACTAATTGAGGCCCGTCCGTATCAGGTGTATGTCGAAATCCTGAACGATCAATATCCCGAAAATGATATTACTTAAGAGATAGTAATAGTTTTTCTTTTTGATCGAACAGAACTATATGGATAAAGGCAATTTTTATAACCGCGGAAATCCCTATGGTGAAAGGAGCTCGAGAAAAGGGTGCCTTATAATTTATCGTTCGGGATTTCGACCTTCGGGATTTTGGCTGTCTCCTGTGCGCATTCAGTAGACGATTGCGCAAATGACTACAAACGGATAAAAATCAGAAATAAGAAGTTATTAGCCAAAAATGGGCAGATTCGAAGTCTTACTTCAGTTGCATTGTAAATTGCCGTTTCTTTGCGACACTTCTTCAATAGCTGCGGTCCAGTGAATCGCAAATGCGCCGCAGAGCCGGTTAACTTTGCCAGCGACTAAATGCCAATAACATTTGAAAATGGGCAAAAATAAAAGCCTCCCACCAATGCACCGCCAACAGCTGCTTCCAATTCGTTGCATTCTTCTTGCGTGCTGTTATCCATCCATACTGGTGAATCAGAAGTTGCGAAACAATCCTGCGAAAGATAAAGAGTAGGCCACTGTTACATCGATCATAAGTGCTACTTTCAGTTGGTCAGCTAAAGAAGAGTTGGAATTCAAGTTTGCTAGTGCTTCTTCGGCCCCTGGCTTCCAATAAACGCTTCCGTGTTGCTACAAAAGCGATCATACAAGTTTACGAGTGCAACAAAGCTTTTTACCTGTGCTGCACCTGACAGTGCGATCACTTTGCTCAGGTCGAAATTGGAATGTTTTAAATCGTCAAGAGCGAGTTCCAATGCCTTTATCCACATTAGCACCGGGGCTGTTACCTCATCCCCATTGATGTGCACGCCTCCAGAAGTTCTGTGGAACTTATGTCAAGCGGCAAACAAAAGTGACTAACCTACCTGAACATAGGTAAGGCAAGATCATAATTTATCGCTACAACGTGCCTAACAGCTAGATTACTATCTGTGAGAACACACTTCAGCTAAACATCATTGTCATTATGGAGTAAAGGTTTCGCTTCCTTGCGAACCTGTTGAGTACCCAGATCAAAGCCTAGATAATAACAATCAGATTGCTCCATGCGTGCAAGATGAAAGCGCTTGTTTCGCTAACGTTATTCTTTCCAACTTACAACGGATTTTGACGCAAAACCTACAACTGATTTGCAGGTACAATTTCCTTATAAAGTGTGTTTGCTATCTTTCGGCTAAACTGCGTCGGCTAAATAACCAGCGAATAAACCCCACCTTCTCACGCACTCTTCTTACACAGAAATATCAAGCACGAAAGTCACCTCATCGGTACATTAACTGAATGTTATGATCAACGGTCGCGTAGAAAAATTTCCGTTTCTACTCAAACTATCAATTATGTTAATGCGAACACAAAGAAGCGTACTGTAGCCCCCTGTAAGATTTTTAGACCTGCTATTCGAGCAACAAACTCAGTAGCTGTTCATTCCAAACTCGATTATCAGCTGAACTTGTCAGTAACAGTTCTTTTCATTTGCAGTAACTCTGTAAAGATACATTTAGTTCCACGGGTGTATCCACTGCTGCGAATTTGACAAATGATGAGAGTGAAGGCCCAAAAAGAAATGTACCACTGGCAGATGAATGAGGATCGTTCGACACAATGTCCGGAATGCTAACTGCTCCATTACAGAACCCCTTTGACTGAAATCCCGGGAAAATGAACGCGCACGCAAAAGCAGAATGTAACTAAGCCGTTACGAATGTTTGTAACTTTCCTTAGAAGTACATGATGTTTCGACGCAGACAAATCGGCGCGCAACCCTTCAGCAGCTCATTCAGTATGCAGGGTTCACAGTCTTTTGCTCGGCGAAGTTGGTTGGACACTACCGGTCTGGTGCCCTTCCATATTTTGCCGCAAGCTCTTTGCCGCACACGCTTTGACGCGAACACTTAAACTAACCGAATCCTGTGCCTATGGCTAGTGGATTACCGCCGTTGCGTTTACGTTAGGATGCACAACATGCCTTATGGAAACGTACCGCGTGGAAATAAAATCCAGTGGAAGCTCAGCACTGCTGCTTGGGGAAACGTGGGGCTGTGCAGGCAAAACAGCCGTCGCAAGGAAGCCTACGAATCGTGAACGGTAAAACATAATGGATGCAAACCTCAACCTCAATGACATGGTCCATTGGCAACAGTCATATGACAGGCATCTGACTCGATTAATACAAAACAACTTCCCGCGTCAATTTGCAGGTAGGCGTGTGTGTCAACCATGCGCGGCAAAACATGCTTCTCTCAGAACGTCGTTAGGCTGCATCTAATGTGACGGGATTGCGGATTTTTACAAACATAATAAAGCAACTTCCGAATTAGTGTCTCTAAAGGTATAAACGCGGTCGTCCTGTTGCATCATGAACAGTTAGCAGTACCACCATATAATCCAACAATAGCGTCAAACCAAGATAATTCCAAGGCTTTTTTCGTTTTTTAATGAATGACATTGATTTAGCCAAGTGCCTTATCGTGTTTGCAAAAACAGTGCCGGAAAAGCCTCTTCTCCTAACTCAATACTTATAGTGACGAAAAGCAGTCTTACCAAAAAAGTTTTATCAAGTTTTAGGCTAGAAAGTTTTGTAGTCGACTAGAGGTTGCAACTCAGCAAAGGGATCAATGCATACTTATCACGTGCTGACAAAGGAGCACAATTTTGCATTTTCAAGATAACTTGAGCTTTCAATATTGTAACGGTAGGGATCAGCAGGTACGATGGTACGCAGGTACGAGGCGGGCTCTCAAAAAGAGAAGAAGAAGAAGAAGACCAGTTAGTGAAGAAGAGAGAAATGAGTTCTCAGCGACTACATGGTCAGCGGGCAGGATGACTAGTGTCTTCTGTGTGTAGGTGGTGTCAGTTAGCTGCGCACACACACTCACGTATACACATGCGAACAGGCTTCGAAGCTGCTTATGTAGTGACTCGTTGATCCAAGAATGGCTCGCTTGTTCATTCAAACTGACCGCCCCAAATCACACCATGCTCCCTAATATCGTACTTGCATGAGGGTTCGATGCAGACTCTGGCATTGGCACACTCCCACCTCACATTAAGCTTATTGCGCTCTCGTAAAGGCCCTCTGGGGGTGATTGTGATGAAGAATCGGTAGCCGTCCTACTGGAACGGTGAAACAGCTTGATCTTTGGAACATGAGCAGAATTGACTTTAGCAAAACGAGAAGCATCATCCCCAATATTACTTGAAAACATCTCGCTGATTTTGTAGTTCCGGAAAAGGACGAGTTTGCAGCTTCTGTGAAAGGTTTAGTGTCATTGCGAATTTATAAAGATGCATGCTCCATTATGCATGGTTAGTTCTCCTTGAGAAAATATTTTCCATCTCGTGTGCGACGCCTGAAGTTCGTTTCACAGTTCATAAACCCCCTTTTATGGAGCTAGATCATTCTTCTTTTTTTTCAACGCTCCTGCTGGAAGTAACTGCGTGATTGAATTTATGCGTGACAAGCAAACGGAAATTAAGATCAAAGTAGTGTTAGAAAGATGCGCAGCTCTCTTGCGCACGTTTTGCGTCGGTTGATTGGTAGGACTGATTTCGCAGCTTTGTGGGTGCACTTTATAGTTACCTTTTGGCTAACTTTTCTTATTTGCAGCCATGTGAGCTTGATAATTTATCTCGCCGAGCCATGACAGACCCTGTGCAATATTCGGCACTGACAGGAATGACCTATCTGGGCAATCTGCTAGTTGGTACAGGGGCACTAGCGTTGCCTAGAGCCTTTCAAGATGCTGGTTACGTTTTGGGAATAGCTGCCTTGACTTTCCTCGCCTTCATGAGCTTTCTAAATATGACTTTTGTAGTGGAAGTTTTATCTGCCGTTGGCGCTACTGTAAAAATGAAAAGGGTTCGTTCTTTAAATGCCGCGTCGATTAATGCGCCTGTTCACTTGGAAGATGATGAAGAACATTGCGCTATTCGAAAGCGCATTGACACCAGCAATGATGAAGAAGGCCAAAGTAACGAGGCGCTTTCAGAAGATTTCTTCGACATAACGGAAAGAATAGAACTTGGCCGCGCGGTTAACATCCTTCTTGGCTATGTTGGCTGGCTTTTCTTCTACACTTGTTTGATATTATATCTATTTGGGGACTTGGCCATTTATGGAGCCGTTGTACCAAAATCTTTGATGAATGCCATTTGTACATACGTACCCGACACTTTGGACAATCAGACTTCCGGGTTCAGTCCAAACCTTTCGGGCAATTTGCCATGTTGGAAGAGCGAATCTATTGACCTGACCCGTTTTAACGTGTATCGCATAATAGTAACAATATTTGGCATGGTTTTAGGCCCGTTCGTATTTTTTGGTATGACGCAAACAAGATACTATCAATGTGTTGCTTCTTTTCTTCGTTGGCTCTCCTTCACAATAATGATAGTATGGGCAACATGCCGAGTGATCCTGTACTGGCAACTGTCTGGTTTGGTTCCGGCAAGGATGGATCAGTTTACCAATCTGTTCGGTACTTCTATCTACTCTTTCATGTGTCATCACAGCCTTCCTGGCATTGTTACTCCTATGAAGACCAAGCGTAATATCTACCATTTAACTGCAGTCGTATACTGTCTTGTTCTTCTATTCTACTTGGCAGTTTCCTTGACGGGTGTGATGGCATTTCGCCATGTGGAGGACGTGTATGTCTTAAACTTTTTCCAACTTAGGGTAGAGGATCCACGTTGGAACGTTCTTGGCGCCGTTGTGCGCTACTTTTTAGTGCTTTATCCAGTTTTTACCATCAGTAGCAATTATCCCATAATTGGGATTACTCTGCGCAGAAATATCGATATATTACTTTTTCCCACTAACCCAAGCAAGAAAGAACCGACGGCTAGGTACGGTTTAACAACGGAAGTTGACGTTGCATCTTCTCAAGAATTGCTCGTGGGTTCTAATGCCAATGAAGTCGCGTCATTTCAACAACAAACTAAAATACTTCACGTTCTACGCAGTGTTTTCCTTCCACTACTTGTTGTTACCGTGCCGTTAAGTGTCGCTTTGTTTACTGACGACGTGGAAGTATTAATTTCGGCTACGGGTAGCTACGCCGGTGTTGGTATTCAATACATTGTTCCAACGTGGCTGGCTTGGAAGGTTCGCCGTAGTTACAAAGCTTTGTATGAAGCCATGCCGACGAATTACTTAAGTCCATTCAGAAGTACTGCCTGGTTGGTCCTATCTTTCTGTTGGGCGCTTTTCAGCATTGCCATTGTTACTGTAAATCACTTTATGGCTTCGTAGAAACTTTTCCTATCCAAGTATTTCTGGCAAATAAATGACTTGTTTGAATTGTTTATTAATATTTAGTTTTTAAGAAAGAGTGTTCTCTGGTTGACATCCCAAAGTTTAGTTTACGGAAACTACTCGCTTGGTAACAAAAACATGAATTATTTATCGGAGCTGTCCGGACTGGGCCTGTCGAAACGAATAATGGAAATTTTTTTCTTTTTTCATCGTTCGTTTCACTGGTCCCAGGGCAAACCCAATCTTGAAAGTTCCAGAGGATAAAGTTGGGTCTTGTCGGTTATGCGCCCCACCGCGTGAAAAATGCAGGTTCCCTTCAGTTACGCATGCGGGCATCTTGTTCTGCCCTTACTGGAGAGCATACTGGCTATCCTGTTTTGCCCTTACCTAAGTCTAAGCGAAAGTATAAGCCTTATGTTTGGGCTTAGGCTTAGGGAAATGCAGAACAGGATAGCCGGCAAAGTTACAGAAAAATGTCGCCTCAGCCTTTATCATTAGTGTTTTAGTTTACCAAAGAAGGGAACGCCAAAGAAATTAATTTATAGACATAATATCTTTGCGTAACTTCCATTAAGGGCAAGAATCTGCTATCACGAAGTATGCAAAGTCATGTGATCATTCTATCTCTGGTGCGGTTTAGCAGGTCCGTAATCGAAGTGAGCGAGAAGCGGCCATGGCCGAACCTAGGAATTTTATTGTCACACCTTTCGGTACTTCTTAGTTACGTCGTCTGAGATTTATGCGAAAAGGATACAGTGATCAAAAACGTCACAGCCAGCAAGCGCTTGAGTGAACATTAATACTGAATCTACCTTTTGCGCGCAGCCCAACTTTCAAGCGCAGAGTCATTAAGTAAGGCAGCCTGTAAGGTTCCACCGAGATTCGAACTCGGATTGCTGGATTCAAAGTCCAGAGTGCTAACCGTTACACCATGGAACCTTGTTTTCAAACCAATGCTATTCAGATTGATCTTACGATAACTACCGTTGCATTTCGCTAAGTCAGCGCAGTGACGATTGTTGGATTCTCCAAAGCAAGTAGCGACACTGAAGTTAACTGTTAACGCCGTTAGGTTAAAGCTCCGAAAACTGTGACAAAGAAGACAACACTGACATTAATGACAGAGCAAATTCGTGCTTGGATAATTCCTTAAAGTGATTGATGCAGGTGCTCGAAATTGTGGAACAACTTATACGAATTATTTAATAAAACTGCGGCACCCAGATACGCTTATCTACTGGCTGCACGAACAGGTATTGCGTTGGTGATGAACTTATAAATTTTTTCTTGAAGTTCTGCAAATGGTATGCAGCTGCGCGGTTGTCCTATTAATGCTTATGCTATTCATTCAGTTTACATAGTAACAAGCAGTCAGCGGTAGCAAGTGTGAGCGGTTTCTGCTTGTTACCGCTGACGACGGGTGACGCTCNCACCCGAAAGCTCCGGACGTTCAAAATTAAAAAACGGGCACCACCGTAAAATAAAAGGTCTATACAACATGAAGACATACGGTCCCGTTAAGAAGAACTGTTTTCAATAGCATTGATACACGCATTTTAGCAGATGGTATTATCATTAAAACAGGGTAGCTCACTAGTAAGAGACAGGAAGTTAGCTCTAATCTCATTAACATATTACTTCATGTGGTTTACAAATCTTTGCTCAAGGTAGGTCATGTTCCAAGTGAAATCAATCACCGGTTCCATGGTGTAACGGTTAGCACTCTGGACTTTGAATCCAGCAATCCGAGTTCGAATCTCGGTGGAACCTGCGTCGGCAGCTGAACACCCAACAGTGAACATATGATTTTAATATGGCCAGTAAAACCCTGTTCAGTGGGTGAATGTGCAAGTTCTGTATACAAATTGGGATCTTGTAACGTTTCCACCCCTACCAGTCATAATTCGACGCCAGCGGTACCGGGTTAGCGATTTGCCGTTGTTCGTCCGCCGCTGAGGACAGTTCACTGAAGCTGCTTATTACGTCTACACCTTACTAGCCCGTATCGTACTGCGACCAACACCATGAACAATGCGCCTGCGCCCAGCTTTTGAACATGCCTCTTCTGCACGGAATGCATGCGACCTCGTCGACAACTGCCACTAGTCCGCTTACGTTGTGAACTAGTAATCCGGTACCATTGGCGGCGAACCGTGGCTGCCGGGGGCAAATATCTTGGAAGAACCAAAAAACCACCTTGGCAATCATGTTCTGCCTTGTTGCGGCATAGAGAGCTGATGATTGGCAAACTGGCGTCTGCCGAGTATCGCTGAGAGCTCATAGAGCATGAGGGTCACGAAAGGTCACCGGTAAAGTGCGGGTTAAATGACTAAAGACCCCCCAGGAGAATTCCGAAGGTCCGAATTACCTTTTTTGCATTTTTTAATTGGTAGACTATTAAACCCTTTCCTATACATCATATAATTTTTAAGACGGGGAGTGAAAAGTTTAAACATTTACTCTGTGTACCTGCATTACAATACAGTATATTTTATTACCTATCGATCTTTATTATGCAGTCTGCATTTTCTTGTTCTCGTTTTACTGGTGCACTTGTTGCTGAAGCTCGGTGAGTATAATGCTTAGTTTTCTATACGAGCACTCCCCGGCTTGGCTGGTAGTATCATTTGCCAGCATAGATGGTTATGTGATCAAGCTATTATGCCATACGCATGAGGCTAACATTGCGAGTGCGTTTTGATTTGGTGAGCATGAGATCCCGTCGTTTGCACCCTGACCTTCATTCGCTATTGTTTTTCTGCTGTCGACGGTCCATTGCTTTTGTTTCGCTGTTGGAATTTCTTTGAACTCCTTCGTTTTTGCTTCAACTCTCTTGGCCAGGGCAAAAACGACGGGACCCACTGCCGCCATTGTATAGAATAAAGTAAATCTATGATCGGTGTTCGAACAGTGAGGGACAAGCGGTTGAGATTAGTGCGAATGAAGCCGTGCGTCAAAGTGAAATGCACCTAAAATTAGAGCTGATTACTTATCTTTAGCGCTGCAATTAGTTGGCAGTTTCATGCCTTCACTTAAGTCTTGTTGTGGACTACAGATGCTTGATTTATTTTCAGCTATTAGGTCAAATTTTGTAACTGTACCTGCATTTCTTCTGTACATGCGCAAACGCTTCAATTGCACGCGCTCGTTCCTTATTAAGAGAGAGGTAATTGCTCCTAACATACTTGAAGATAACATTAGGTTAGGAAGCAGCTGTTACATCATAGAATTCATTTAGAGAATACAGTTCTTTCATACCCGTCAACTGTAGTAGAGCGTGTGCAGTGAGAATGTTCGAGCGTCTTGTTAGGTTGGACTTCATCTCCTGCGCTGCTTGAAGTCCATTTTCTTAATTTTTTTCTTTTCGTATTCCCTGAGTGTTTACCCTATTTACCACTCTTTGCTCTTACAGAAACATGTCAACAGAGAAAACAGCTGTCACTTGTGAAGACAAGGTAAGTGAACAGCTTATTGAATCTTCAGGCGATTCGATGGTTGCGAAAAATGGTCATTCGGAGATAGGTCGCGTGGGGAAAGAGAACTTATCTCCAGAAACATAGTAGGAATGCAGAAGTCACAAATGGCTCTGAAAGTCTTGACGCTGTTAAAAGCAACCTATGAGAACAAGCGTGCAGCTTTAAAAGTGACTGGAATGGAACGTTGAAATAAAGTCAGGGGGCTTTGCTGCTGGAAGACAAACTTACGGGGGGCCTTGTAATGAGAAAAAGATTGGCAGCGGGAACAGAAGTCAGTGTAAGACCATGGAAGGCTCCATGGGAACGCTTGCTGCAAATGGGTCCTACGAAATTGTTTTTCACTTCATAATTTATTTAAGGTCATGCCGTTTGTTGGGAAGTGACAGAGCTCTTGCGTCGAGGCAGATACCGAAGACGCTGTCATTTCTTGGCAATGTTAAATGGCATATGCATAAGTAAATTATGAAATTTCAGCAAGCCGTTATGAAAACCTGTTTTCAAACAACACGGGAACGTTGTTATGGAAACGTTATGTTTTCGTCGAATCCCTTTTTAGGCTTCATAGCTGGAGTGCTTGTTTAGCAGCCAGCTCCTTTCTATTGTGGAAATTTTTGCCTATCACGGATACGCACGAAAGAAAGCTTACCGTTATTTTTTTGCGGGAAGCTTTCAAACAAGGTAGAAACGTCATGCTTGAAAGAACTTCATGCCATCAGTATAAGGAAAAGATGAAAGGCAAAAGTTTTCACAATAGAAAGGAGGTGGCTGCTAAACGAGCATTCCGGCTCTGAAGCTTGAAAAGGGGATTTGACGAACACAGTAGTAGTGGGAATGGGAATAGCAAAAATTTTTTCTACAGGGCAGGGGAAATGTTAGCCAAAGATGGGGCAGCAAGTATGTCACCAAGCGACCTAACGCAACTACTTTTTCACAGGCGGTAGAATTGAACGACCAAAGAGACAGTAGAGACGAAAATGTTGGAAAACGCTTTCGGGGATTTGAGGACGGAAACGGTGCTGGGAAAACCGTACCGTTTGCAAATGATGCCTACGGCAATGGCTTAAACAGCGATAGAAAAGTGAACATTTCCGAAAAGTCTCAGAACGTTTGCACTGGAAAGCCTTCATACGGAACTCGTACACTCGAAGGAAAATCATCCACCTCAAAAGGCAGTTGGGGTGAAGGCATCGGAATGCTTATTGGAGGGGATACCAGCAGTTGGGAATGCAAGGATCTTTTGCGCGATAAAGTAACATATAACTTGAGTGATCAGGAGCAAAGATGTGTAACTGACGCGCTAACTAGCGACTACTCGCAGAATCAGACTTGGAAAATTCTTTTGCCTAACAAAAGGGGTGATGGTCGAAAGGAGCGACTTAACGAAGTCGTTGCCAAGTCAGCTGATAACAGTGACGCAAAAAGCGGCTTTCCTTGTTCGTTTAAAAAAGAAATGAGCGCCAACATGAATGAAGAGGACGAAAGCATTTGCACGCGGTCAAAGGGAAACAATACCGGGAAATGCTTTAACGCAGCTTGCGCTGGTTATGAAGGCCAATGGATGACGGGTTGGCTGGCCGCTTCTTCTGACGATGATGACTACAATGATGATAGTTCTACGGACGGCTCATCTAAAAATTCAAGCAAACAGGAAAGAACAAAGCCCTCTGGGAACGAGCAAATTGCAGAGCTGTCTGAAGGCGAGATTGTTGAGGAAGCAGACATTGAGCCTTACAAACAACAAGATGAATTTTTCACCACCGGTATAGCTGGCGTC
>KN538388.1:705775-721464 GCA_000797535.1 Trichuris suis | reverse complement strand
TGATAGTGTTGATTGTATTCCTCATTGACATTCGATATGTTTCAGTATTTGTGCAGTGAAGATGAGGATGTTTTCGTTGTGCAACAACTACGTTAGTTTTTCATAACTATGTTTTTCTCTTATCTCAAAGTTAGGGTTTCTTCTTTTCCAGGCAATAAGCCGAACACAATTATGGCAAATCGTGAAATCGTTGGCTTGAACCAGTTGAGCATTAACGATGAAGAATGGCCAAGTTTGTCCTAAACATTGGCGGTTGGTGACATTACTGGTGTGTGTATGTGCGAGAAGCTCTTTTACCCATGACAAATTTACATATCTACAGTTTTGGAAGTGCGTAATTGAAGTTGAATGCGTAGCTGTAGTTTGCTGTGTTAACCGTTTTGAGTTGGACTGCTACAGTATAGTAAAGCTTGTGTGTGTGTGTGTGTGTGTGTATTCAAAATTGCTTTCCCAACTTTGTGCTTTCAGAATATGCGTGACATGCGATCTTGTTTACGACTGTGCGATTGTTCGTCAGTGCGTTTCTCTAGTTGTGCTGTGATAATTGAAATTGCTGCTATTTCTCTTTACGGCGACCGCCTAAGCTGGGACATAAGAATTGGTCGTCGCTTAGACGCGGTTTATGTTTTCTCCGTTCATTATAGGCACGAAAGCATGGAAGCGACTACACTTATATTTACTTGAATCCGTCCTTCAGAGATCCTTCAAAAGTGAAATCGTTATGTATGAGTATACAATTTAAAATTTGACTTCTCCACTTTGCTGACGTTCATGTTGTTAAAGTTCAGAAGTCAGTCGGTTTGGAAGTGCAATTCAAATTTAAAATCAGATATATAAATACGAACTAACTCGTTTCGGAACCTCCGTTTCTCACGTGATCTTAGGTGCTTGCTGATTTGCTAAAATATTTGCTAGTCTTAGGTTAAGCTTAGGCTAGCTATGGTTAATGGGACCAACGGGACTGATTTCAGGCTTGATAGACTGCATGGGGTTAGTTGGAAGTTGAGTCTATGTCCACCTACAGTAGTCGCTTGGCGTCCAGTGGAAAAGACCCCACCAAATTATTATACAGCGTGCATTGCGTAGTTCAAGTTTTTATATTTAAACTCGGAACATAACACCCTGTGTCCTAATCTGTTTTTTAAAAACTCGCAACACGTTCAACAGTGCCAAGTTGGTCTGCGGCTGAGAGGACTTTCTTTTTGCTGCTGTAAATTAATTTTCAGGCGTACTACTCTGCAATAGCATTTCCATCCTTATTCTTCCTGTAGACCGTTCAGCGCGACGTGAGGTGCGCTGTTGAGAGCACCGTATTGCGCACGTCCTGTGGCGGTCATTGCGGGAAATTTAAAAGTTCTGCGAACTGTACGTGGCAGTAACTGTCGGCGAATATCGTACTCAGTGGCTTCTTATTGATTAACGGGTGGATTATGCTTTCAGCTTGTCATAGTGATTATGGGAAATGGTTTAAATAGTTAAACTGTAGCCGCGGGAGTCAGCGTTTTGCGAAGACAGGTTTTATCTCTAAACGAACTGTTCCCCTGAATTTTCAATATAATTGTTGCATTCGCTTTTTATTTGAGCAATTTGCAATCCTTTAGTATAGCAGCATCTTGACCATGTGGTTTCATTTGTTGGCGCGGCTTTAACTGTGACGCTCTTTTAGGATCAGACAAAGGTCTCATTTATTACGCAAACAAGACGTTGACAACGAAAGCAATGTGGACACTATACATGACCTTTTCTTATCTTTATTCACGACCACTCGTTCATCCTTTGGTCGAGTCGACGATTTGTACTTCAGTTGCTAACACCGCTGAACTGTTTCGACCATTTCAGAGCGACATCAATCCGTTAGAATGGCCAGTCTTCAGTTGCATAACAATGGAGCAACTTCCCGGTGGAAGTGAAAAATGTGACGCTTCATCATTTTCATATTCCTTTGAAGGAATAAATGAAGGTTTCGCTTTTCGCACGGCAGAAAACCCGTTAATTGATAAGAACAGAAAAGAAGAAATAAATAGGGAATGAGCAACCCTTTTAATTCTTTTTCTTTTCTGAATAACGGGTGTTCTTTAGCCGTCATCGGAGACATGTTTACTCTTTTCGCGACTGTGAAAAGAGCAAACATATTCAAATAGTTCGCAGTCGTGAAAAGAGTAAGTTTTGCATTTTCTTTTCTTGGATCTTGTCTGCTAGCGGCCCCACCCGTCATACTGTAAATTTGCCGCTATCCTGTTCCGCCCTTACGTAAGCCTAAGCCTAAGCATAAGGCTTATATTTCGGCTTAGGCTTACGTAAGAGCAGAACAAGATGACCAGCATGCTCGCTAGTAAGCGCGGAACATCATGGCCGCGTGCTTCGCAGGAAGGAACCTGCATTCTTTTCTTACCAATAAACAAAGCTTTTGCTGTACGGAAAACGAAAACTTGCGGGTCCTTTACGAATAATCCTAATGGTCCATAAATAAGGCTATGGTTTTTTGAATGTCAATACTTTATGCGAAGCATGTAATAACCGAAGTTGCTTGAGTGTGAAGATGCATTATCAGCGATAAGTCAACTAGTCGCTTAACAACTATCATTGCTTCTTGGTGCATACTTTTGCAGTAACTTACATGTAAGCATGAAAACTTTTTCTGGTAACGGACATATACATTTCTGATCCTCCATTTGGCGTACTCGTGAATGATTAAAATCAAATAGGTATGATGCGGCCAAGAAACGACAACCTTGAAGGAAGACTGCGAATTTAAACAAGACGTCCGTAATTTAAAGAAATAAATCGCCAGCTGATTTTTATTCTGGTTCTTCTTGTCTTTTTCAGTCTTCAGTTCTGATCATGAAGTTTTTCTCTTTGGAAGCCTGTGTTCCTTGGTATTGTTACGAATTTCATACCTGAAATGGCAAAAGGCCCACCTACATATTAGATGGCGGTTACTACTTGTATGAGCCCTTTCTTAAGTCAAGAGGCCAAAACCCTATGAGATTAAATGGGCTTGTCCGCGTGTC
This sequence comes from Trichuris suis, assembly GCA_000797535.1. Classification (NCBI taxonomy): domain Eukaryota; kingdom Metazoa; phylum Nematoda; class Enoplea; order Trichinellida; family Trichuridae; genus Trichuris; species Trichuris suis. The sequence goes on along the minus strand of KN538388.1, from coordinate 718,453 downwards.
ATTAACCTTGATGCCATTGCTGTGGCTGATGGTGCAGTTGTCGTATATAAAGAACCTTTTCAATTCCTGGGAAGAGATGTTGGTTCTCCCTACGTCAAACCTTGAGTGTAGGGAATTAGAACTATGTAATATGCGTTCATCAGCCCTGGACTCTTTCGTCGCGATGACATGGTCAAGCGATTGTGGACTGCCTCCATAGTTCCTTCTACATACCTAAACGCTCTGTCGTTTTCATATCGCATCAGGCAATGCAATAACAATCGATGATACAATGTTGCCTGTTTCCAAAAAAATGTAGATGGCAGAGCAGTTGCATTTAATCTCTCATAGATAATTCCTGAGCACTGCACACTCAGCCGATGTCTCAATTCCTGCAGTTTGGAGATAACTTTGTAATTTGGGCGCAGTTTACCTTTGTCCTCCACCAGTCTTCGCTTAAAAGGTAAAAGCATTTTAATACTGTATGCCACTAAAAAGCAGCGTTGCTCAATGCTGGCAGGTAGGGTTATCATTAACCTATCGGAACTGATAGGCTCTCGTCCCATCCATGGTACATAGATGATAGCTGTGCATGAAAAGTGAAATAGGTAGGCAAGTTCAACTGTAGGTTCCATGGTGTAACGGTTAGCACTCTGGACTCTGAATCCAGCGATCCGAGTTCAAATCTCGGTGGAACCTGCATTAGTACGTGGTTTAAGGAAATACTAAACAAGTTGGCAATTCGTTAAAAGGCGCTTAAACATATGTTGTCAAAAATCGTCATTGGGGTGAAAGTATCCGCGAATACTTTATGGATACGCGCAGCTCTATTGCCACCATGGCTGAACATTAATAGAACCGGTCCATTTGACTGCGGATAGGCAGGCAAGCAGGAGGAGTCATGTTTCAATAAAAATGCACGATTTCAGTAATAGCTTAGTAATGATAACAGGGAAAGTGCATCAGCAGGTTAAACAGCTGTTAGAGAGTTAGGCATAGCATTTCCAGTCGCATACACCATTGGGTAAATGAGCAAATGAAAAGATAACTGAAGGTTGGCTGACCCAAGCGTCTCCTTCAATCTTATAGCTCGCTGACGACAGTCTAGGCACCTCCCGGTAGTAGCGAACCCAGGAGAGTGGGCGTGGCTTATCCTCCCTATTCGGTAGCAAACATCTATCAATACCACTGATGATACACCCGTGAGCAATAAGCAAGGCAATTTTGCCAGAATGTTTCTTCATCAGATGCTTGGTCAATTTTTCTAACCGTTCGATTAATTGCTTCAAAGTTTCTTCCGGTTTCCAATCGCTGCCTTTCATCAACGGTTCATAAGATTGGTCGATGTTTGAAATTCCACAGTAGCCTTCTTTGTAGCTCTGCTTGTTCATGCCGACCCATGTTGGGGGCACGAATCGATGCTGACTTCTCCAATTGGCTAATGATGGTTCTATTCTCACCTTTACATTTTGCGCTTCGAGACCACGTAGCAAACAGTCTGCTGTTTGTATACAACATAAACATGGGCTTGAATAGACAAATCCACCGAAATCGACCGTATTGAATTGGTCTGTTCTAAGTCGTCTTCCCACTTCTTCAGCCGTCAGTGTACCAATGACGCTCAATGGAGGATCTGCTAACCATGTGTCTTTGTCTGCACGTCTTTTAGGCAATTGCAAAGGAAGTGCGACGTTGTTGAAATGACGGATTTTGTGTAAAGCATCTTCCATCGTCCTTTGTCCGCCGTAGTCGTAAAAGTCAATCCAGTTGCGCTCATAGGTTCGGTCAACAGAATCGGCATGCTTAAGCACAATGATTTCCTTCAGGTTTGTCATTTTTTCTCAAAACGAGTAATTCTGGAAGCCGCTTGTTGCGACACCGTATCGCGATTGAACCGCTCGTTATCAGTTCCTTACGTTGGCATGGCAGCATTACAAATTGATTCGGCCAAACATTAAAGCTTGAAGAGGAGTTGGTTTAAAGTTTTCGGTTAGGTAGCGCTTTTACAGTGAATTAGTTGGTCGAAATCAGATTAGCAGTTAGGTTACCAGCAGCAGCAGAAAACCACTTGTGCACCATAGCTATTCCTTGACCGAATGATCAAAGAGAGGCGCCAGCGAGGGGGCAGACCCTGGAATGCAAAAACAACGGGTTCCTGTTGTTTAACTGTCAGTGTTGATAGGTAGGGTTATCATTAACCTATCAGAGCTGGTATGCTCACGACATACCCACGATACATAGGTGGGCATGAAAAGTAAAATAGGTAAGCAAGTTCAGCCGTAGGTTCCATGGTGTAACGGTTAGCACTCTGGACTCTGAATCCAGCGATCCGAGTTCAAATCTCGGTGGAACCTGCACTAGTAGGCGGCGGCAAATCAGTTACGGGAGCAAGCTTTGGCCAAAATAGGCTGAGCCAAGAGCCAGCGCACCCTGGAATGCAGAAGCAGCGGGTTATTGTTGTTTGCAGTAAAAGTAGAAATGAATTAACGCAAACCATCCGCTGGAGGTGTCTCACTTGGCTCGCGTCGGACGAAAGAGCAGCAGAAATATTCCGGGCGCGAATACCAGCGAGAGATGACGTAGGGGGCACTGACGCGGAAAAGGTTGGGAAACCATGGCCTAAACCAAAATTGGAGAACGATTGCATTTCGCTGCCTTGCGAGATACAGGAATTGCGTAGCAGTGTGAAGCTGTGTACATGCAATCATTCTCCAGTTATAGTTTCCGCATAAGTGGCAGAAATTCTAAACTCTGTTAAGCCCTGAAGTATAGCACTTTTCCGCATAGTAATGGGCCCAATAAGGACTCTTCAGTTGAGCGTTGCTACATAAGCCACACGTGGAGAGCTTGCTCAATCCCTTGGCTCAGAAATTTTGAACTTTTTCGGGTTTGCGCCCCACCGTTTGAGAAATGCAGGTTCCTTTCTGCCAAGCATGCCGCCAACCTGTTATGCCCTTACTAGCAAGCATGCCACCCTCCCTGTTTTACTCTTACCTAAGTCTAAGCTAAAATATAAGCGTTATGCTTACCCTTAGGCTTACGTAAGGACAGAACAAGGCGGCCCCCAAACTTACAGTATGACAATGGGGCGCAAAACCGAGCAGATCCTTTCTTTCTTCTTTTTGATACCAAATATTGTTGAAGTTCCAACTCCGTATTCTTCAGCCAAAGAACTACCGGACTAACCTTTATCCAAAGCTTGTGAGCGTGCGGCATCACTGTTGTTCAGAAATTGAGCGCTTCTGTCGTTTCCAATGCGTTCCCGGCTAAGACGAAGAGCATGAATAACAATCTTTCTTGACGATATTTAAGCAGATATTATTCAGCCCTAACTGAACAGCTGCCAGTCGGCTGAACAGAGATAATATTGTAAGGTCATTAGAACGGCAAATGGAGGGTCATTCGATTTTAAACTGTCTCCCTACCGTGTCACTTGAATCTCTGCTGCGAATAATAAAATCAGCTTTGCAACAGTCAAAAGTAGTCAAATGAGTAAAAAAAAGTTTCCGAAGACCGTTATAAGACACCCACTATTCAGGTTATTAGAATGCTAAAAACTGGGCAGTACATCCCTTCCTCGCAAACTTGTCGTTTAAATGAATACAGAAAGTGCTTCTCTATTTTCAAACTGATTGTTTGGCTAACAGTTTTGCTCACGAAACCAATATTTAGCATTTGTTCAACGCAGAGGGGAAAACGGGTATGACCAAAAGCGCGACATTCTACATACTCTTGATTCACGCCTGCGTCATTTCACTGCGAGACTGCAACTGGTTGTTCTGTCGCATTTCCAGCAGCAAGATACTTCATCCGCAGTAGGGAAAACAGAGCAACAAGCTGTTGTCAGTAATAAGTTATGAAGCCCATTGCATCACTTGAAAGAAACCTAGGAAAAGCTACGCCACGGAAACTTATGGCTGTGAAGGTTTGTTGGCGGAATAACTTGACTTAACACAACTGAATCTCTGGTCAAAGTAGGCGTTACAACTTTTACCGGCTTTGCATTAATCGATTAAAGCTCCCGTAGAGGCTTTGCTACGTCACTGTGGGATACTCTAAAAACGAGATAGTTTCATACAGAGCTGATACGCTTAAGCATAGGTGTGCAGGAATTACAAACTGGCGCGTTAATCGAATGTTTTGCGTCAAAACGCAAGCGTCAATCCGTGCCTCTCGTACTGCCCACTAGGCTTAAGCGAAATCCTTTTTCATTTTCCATTAGAGGCAATGTAAACTTAATATGAACAGAAACGTTATTTTTGTGATAGCACGCGATTACAAAATGAAGCATAAGCCGCAGGGAACGGAGCAACCACTGAAGTTGAAACCTGCGCTTATTTCTGTAGACTAACTAGTATACCGGTAGCCATTGTCTCCGTGAGGTGGTAAGGCAGACTTTACGATTCCGTTATTGTTCATTAACAGTTGATTTTAAAAATGTATTTAGGCGAAAAGGATCAACTGTATGGCGTTTAAAGCAGACTGCGAGAGATATTTTGGTTCTTCCTGCTTATACGATCTTCTTGGAATAAGTAAAGGCGCCGAGTGTAGCAACGGGCAATGTAAGCAAGCCTTTGTCGTTTCGGTAGTTGCAGGAAATGCAGTATATTTTCTTAGTATCATTTGAATGTCCTTTACCAAATTCTGCCCCTTGCTTTAGACGAGTGCTTTTCACTGCCTACGCTGATCTGTGCGATCCAGGCGTACCTCCTGAGAAAGGCTGCCGATTCTCTTTCTTTCGGCAGTGGCTTAGGATAGCGCAAAGAGAGGCAGAGACCGATTCTCAGGTTTTTCTTAAAGCCAATTTTGCCTTTATTTTAAACTATTCAACCTGTGTAGCAACATGACGATGATTTCTAGTTCTGCTTGTACAAGCAAATTCATCTGCAATAAAGGGGCAGTTATTTTGTGTACAGGCAGAACGTATTCGTTGTTTGTGATAGCGTAACTCAGCAGTAGTGCCAGTTGCTTTGAAGCCAAGGAAGAGCCCCCCTCCCTACGTAACTTATGTATGCTTGAGCAGACACTTTCCTCCATTGTTGAGTTACAAGCATACTGAAGGCATGAAGAATTGGTAATTACGCTAACATGATGACTTCACTAGTTCCTCATGGGATATATGTGTGCCTCAAACTAAGGTCTTTAGCTTTTTGCTCTGCACATATTCTTATCGTTGCCTTCCTAAGTTAATGGTTGACCTCTGCTCCATAGGTTTCCATGGTGCGCACACTTTTCCGAAGCGGCCGTAGTGGCCCACAAAGAGCGGTTTGCTTTATTTTGATCTGTGTTATCTCGAGCACAGCTTTTAAGAGTTGTGAGTTTACTTCTCCGTTCTACAATAGACTGATTTGATGAGTCGTCATTGCAGCGAAGCGCGGTTTTCAATTATTGTTCACAGTGCAGTGGAATAGCTCTGTAATAATGAGGGGGCAAAAATGAGATGGTTAGAGAGCATATTGTCTTGTCCATGATTGTTTACATGAAAGTGACGCACCATGCAGGTCTGTCCTTTACCGTACTCCAGCGCGCTACTGCGCATTCTTATTCTTAGTGAGGATAGGAGTGAGCGACCGATAGCTTGTATTTTACCAGCCATTTTTAATTTAGTGAAAGCTGCGTATTACAAGGCTGCGTTGCGCTACCATCCGGATAGATGTGGTTCAGATGACAAACAAGTTGCAACTGCAAAGTTTCAATTGATAAGCAGGGCGTTTTCAATTCTTAGTGACAATGAAAAACGAGACTTGTACGACCGGACAGGTAATGCTCAATACTAACTTGTACACATTTACATGTTCGCCGGTTTTGCTAAGGTTCTTTGGATGACGATGAGCTATATGAAGATCCAAACTGGTTCTCCGCGTGGGGCCGTATGTTTAACGTGGTTACGGTGGATTCCATAGAAGCCTTTATGAAAAGATACCAGGGTATTGCTTTCTGATTCTCCTTATTTGCTGTTTGGCCGTTTCTAAGGGGCAAAGTCTTATAAGCTTCATTCCAATTACCTTTCCAACTTCAGATATGCTTGCCTGTCTTATTGAGATGTAAAAGTTGATAACGTTGACTTCAAAGGTGGTATACAGAAGGAAGTTCTAAGGAAAGGATTTGAAGCATAATGTCCCAAGTTTATTTAACATGTTTACTCGAGTCAAAAGCCCTATCATGTCATATTGGATCCAAGTGAAGGATCTGTATTAATACAGTAAGAATGTTTGTTGCATCGGTGCGTAATACATCAGAAATAAAGAAGGTTAATGTAACCAAATTAACAATGGTTATGATTTGCGATCTTAAAGATTGAAAAAATTAAGTATAACTATTGCAGGTACTTTTTGACCAAACCAAATTACGAGAGTTGGAGTCAATGTCAAAGTGTCAGTTCTTGGCCAAGTGCGCATCAGTAACGGGGCGTTTCTCACGATAGGAACGGGCACCTGCCGTAAAATAAAAGTTTATACAACATGAAAAATATACGGTCCCGTTAAGAAGAGCTATGTATTCAAAGACTATGTCTTTTCTACTAATGTACCGCAAATCAGGCGAACTTTTGAATCAGACGTGAAGATTTAATATCCTGCGTCTTGCTTGTATCTGTGAATGCCAAGGCACGACAATATCGCGATTATTTTCTTGAGAACTTAATTTGAAGAGTCGTTGGTCATTTGACTTTGGTCCCTTTGCAGAATTCAATCTCAAAGGGTAGCCGTTGCTTAGTAATACTCTTTGTGTGTCTGAATTTAAGAACTCTGGATCACATGTTGAAACTTCTCGGTCAACCAACTTACTTATTGTTTCTATTTTAACAGAGTGAGCGTAACATTATGAGACATGCAAGTTTCTGTCAGAGTAGGTTCGTCTTCTGTGAATCATGGTTCTTGGTCTGTCCGAACCTTTCGAGAACAGGTGCATCCGAGGAACCATATTAGTTTCTTTTTCGGAAAACGTTCAAATGTTTGGGAAATAAATCTTCCTTGCTTATTTTTGCAACACTTGAAATACTATCTACATATCTTTCGAAATCGAGTAGAGCAATGGAAGAATGTGCGGTGGGTGCAGTGGAGTTGATCTATGAACAGAGTTGGGCAAAAGGACCGAAACGTTCTGAAAAAACTGCGAACGATCCATAACAGTCAGAAAATTTCCATTTGTCTGCATTCGTGTTGACTGTAAGAACGCTTAGTTCAATTCCGCTTAAGTTAGCTCTAAGCAGAAATGATTCTGCATTAACATTATTCGAAATGACTTCTTTGATATCAGTTTATTTTTGAAGTTCCATCCGTCTAAGGCTGTTTTCAATTGAAGAAATCAAACCCGGTATGAGGCGAGTACGCGGAGTAGTGGAAGCGTTCGCTGTTTACTCATTAGCAATGGGAAAAGGACAGTTCGCTGAACTGCGCGAAATGGTGTCCAACTGAATGGTATTAATATTATATCAGTCAGTGTCGTTAGTCTCAAGAGAACTGTTGAAGTTACGCTTCTGAATCAACACTATTGTCATTTTGAAGGTTTTACTTGTGCCGGGTTCTTTTGATTCTTCTCATTCCGGTTCCAACCGGGAAGTGCTTCGGTCAGTACATATCGCAAATCGAACTTCGTAAATTGCGTAACTAATCAACTTCAATTCAGTTTGATTTGTTCCGGAAGAGCACGCTCAAAGTTATTTTAAATGAGCACTATGTGCAAGAAAATAATTATGTTTCGAAATGGTGCTCTCATTAGAGCCGTACGAACTATGTGAGGCATTCGTCGTTTAGCAGAGACAGCCCTGCATCTTAGGCAGAGTTGGTTTGCACATAAACAGTCTTTCAGACAGGTTAGGTTTAGGATTTCGCTGAATAACTTTGAAGGTACTTTCCTTCGTTTGCGTTTTGTCCATTTTCGATTTATCAGCAACAATGTGGCTAATAATTAAAAGCGCATTTTCTGCTTGTTGCATACATATTTGGTAATTGCCGTTGACATACTAAGTTAAATCGTACCGTTGATTTTTGCAATGTTCTAGAAAGGTTATTACGTTTGCCATAAAACTGCTTCGTAGGTTTTTGACAGATCCTCATTTTCGCCAAACATTGCATTGCTCTGATTGTGTTAATATGTTAGCATTGGAAGATCGTATTCTTTTTCGTGAAATGGTTTTCCTGCTTTTTTCCAAATTTCCTTGCTGTAGGTTCCGACGAAGAGATAGCAGACGTGAAAAAAGCATACGTTACATCTAAAGGAGATATGGACGAAATTATGCAAAGCGTTATGTTCGCTGAATGTGATCAAGAGGCCAGAATTCGGGCAATAATTGACAAGCTTATTGAAGATAAAGAAGTGAAACCGTATAAGATTTACGTTAACGAGCCTCCAAGTAAAGCGAAGAAACGATTGGCGAAGGTGAGCATCCAATCGAACGTCATAACCTTCACTAAGGCGAACTCATTTAGTGGAAACGTGAGCGGAAAATGTATGAGAATTCTTTAGAATCTACAGGATCAGCAGGTTCTCTCGTCGAGATCATAAAAGGTCGGCAAGCATCTCGTCTAGGCTTCGTGGAGAAGCTGGAGGAAAAGTATGCGAAGAAAAATAAGGCTGGGCCCTCGAAAGATTCGAACAGACAAAAGAGTGAAAAGTCTTCGCAGCTGCCTGAAGCTGCTATGGAAAAGCAGAGCGCTGTTAAAAGGAAGCGCATTCGTGGAACTGCGAATAGTGAGAGAGAGCTCGATGGAGAAGCGCCTGAAAAGATCAGCAAGAAAGGCCAGGCTAAGGAGAAAAGTGTGGACAAGGAAAAGGTTGGAAAACGAAATGACGGTACGAGTAAAGCAGCGAAAGAAGGAAATATCCCCGAGCAAAGTATTCCTAAGAAAAAGGTGAGCAGACAAAGAGGCAAGGCGAATGACAGAGTGGAACACAGAGGTGATACCGAACCGAGTGTGAAGAAGGGCAAGGGAATAAAGGGAAAAGGCAAGGCGATTGAAGTCGCGGAAGACGGAAATGACCGTACAAAGGATAAAACGGATATAAAGCAAAAAAGCAGTGCAAGTGAAAGCGTTGAAGATGGACGCGACGATGAACAGAAAAACCTTCCGACATTCTCGAGGGTAAGGAAACATACACTGCGGATGAAGAAGACACAGAGTAATGGTGAAATAAATACGGAAAAGAGCTCTCATGAAGATGCTGAGTTGCCGAAGTTAGCGAGTAGTGAAGCACCTAATCAAAGCTCAGTTGCTGGCCGCGGGAGGAAAAAGGCTGTGAAAACGGAAGAGCAGAGTAAGGGTAAAAAGACTGCACGGAAGTTGGCGTCAGTTGTATCAGCGAAAGATGGTAAAGTTGTTGGAGTCGTACGTAAGGTTGCTAAAGGGGGAAAGCGTGATCTTAAACGAAGCAACGGCGTTAAGAAAGGTGATTCGGATAATGAATTTCCGGAATGTTCTGACACTGCTCCTCCTGCTCGTAAGCAGACACTGGTTACTGGAGGGGGCAAGAGAAAGGGTCGAAAAGCGGGTGAATAGAAGAATTGATCCGCGGGCTGTTTTGCTTTCTGACATTGGAAAGCTATTGACACATTAGTCGACCAGTGCATATGTAAGTTTGACCGTTCTTAACTTAGCGGTATTACTATACTTAAACCGCGCTGCGTGTTTTCACTCCGACATATAGATAATCGTATGCAATTTTCTCACATGTACAGTATTCCCAGTAAAGCTTCTTTTGACTATTCCGTGCTGTGTACCCTGACCACGCTCAGTTTTAATTCGTTGTCGATGGGATATCCCGAAAGAATACTTAAGAATGCAACAACGTCCAATGAAGAAAGCAGTTGCTAACGATTCAGCACAGGAAAGGGTTGTTGATACAATTGTACCCACGTCACTTAGTTCTGAGTCATCTTAATCTGATTTGCTTTAACTAGTTAGCTTTAGTATTCATAAATGTAATAGCTTGATATTGCAATTGTACAGAATGGCTTAAGTTTGCCTTGTAAGGAATTTTCACGTGAAACTTATTTCTCAGAAAAGTGCTAAAATGTCCAACTAATTTGGACCAGTTCTCACTATATGAACGTATGCACTTCCATACTTCACAGAAATTATGATTTTAGCTTAGAAAGAAACTTGAGCTGATTTGGAACTACGCATATTAGTGGTGTTTACTTTGGCCATACCACGAACAGGTCATCTACACAGCGTCTACTCCTTCGCGCCCAACCCGAGCAACAACTGCAGCAATAACAGTTATGTCGTCTGGTTTCCCTCCTAAAATGATCAAATATTGAAATTGTAATCTTGTGTAATGGTATTCATCCACCTTGCCTTCCGAATTTCCTCGCGAAGGACAATGGAAATCTGGCTTTTTGGGACAGCGTTTTAGCTTTTTGGGCAATTCCATCACATAATCGCTTTACGTCTGTGTACATGCACGATCTAAGGGACGCAACTTCTTCTTCTATTAGTTCCACAGGCATATTGTCAAAGAGACCATCGGTGCCTATGACCACGCAGTCACCAAGCTCAACATCAATGCTGTTAATGTCAGCTGCATCGGGTCTGAAAGCAAGAAGATCTGCCTACAGTGACAAATGCAATTTCTGAGGAATTCATCAACCCAATTGTTCTCTTAATACCTATTCCAGAAATGCCAATGATTATCCAACATTTAAGTGCAGTTAATTAAGCAAAACTTTCTGACACGCTCATAGTGGTTCACACTTAATTTGAATGAATTACATTCATTCAACGGAGCTTTTCTAGGCAGTACTGAGATGCATGTTCCGCATTCGCTTTTATTTTTTTGCCTTATCAACTTACTGATCTGCAATGCTGTTCGGATACTGATCTTCAGGTATCAAAGCGAGTTGAAAGGGGACGTTGGCTTCGTGTTGCTGCACAGCGCTTTGCCATAAAAGCTCCCCGTCACGAAATAGCAATACACCAGAGTCGCCCAAATTGGCAGTATGAATCTGTGACACCCTTCTCTCTAGAGCTACAATACAAACCGTGCTACTACCGATTATGGCATCTGTACACCTTGCGGCTTCCGAACTGCCGTTCTCGTTATGAAAAGACGTAGCGTTCTTGACAACTTCGTAAGAGTCTGCTATTAATTCTCTAAGTTCGTAAGGTCTGAAAAGGCCTTCTGCAACTAGCTGTGCGCACGCATTCATCATAGAGTAAGAAAATCGAGAGGGATCTACTCCATGGTCTCGCCAGCCGCCTACACCGTCTGCTACTCCTAGAAAACAATAGATACAGAAGCTTCGTGAGAAGATCTATCGACATACATTCGAAAACAAATTATTCTTGCCATTGCAAGCAGTTATCCAATATAGACAAGTAAAAGTAAAGTAATACTGTGCTGAAGGTTTAATGGAGCAACACAGTCCACTAAATCATCACTATGGAAAAGAAGTCACACCTGCAGCCGAAAGTGGAGGCCAACAATGCAAAATTACATAGATGATAAACGTTGAATTATTCTCCCGCATTCAGACGCAGTGCTGTAAAGCTTTGATCTACTTTTGTGGAAACTAAACTGCTCTACTCTATTTCGCTAACTCGCTGCAAACCTCGTTCTTTAAACGCTGTTCGTTGAGTGGATACGCAGTCAGCCACTGGAATGTCTCGCAAAGCAAAAATGGTTCACGCAAAGAGACGAAAAAGGCATACCCAGAACATCAGCGCTGTAATGGTGCGCTATAAAGCAGGCGTCGTCTCCAAAGCGGTTTTTTCGCTTTTCGCTTTGAGGATATTTTGCGAATCCACTTTTGGCAGATATGAACCCCAAAACGTCTGTTTCCTCGGGATATCTCTCGTGTAACCCGACAACGAAAAGCCTGTAAGCATTAAAGCGAAACAGACCAAATCGTACGACACGCGATGCAAGTAAAAAGGAAGTTGTATTTCGCATGAAGCTGAATTACACGCGCGTGCTGTTTCACGCAGCTGTAAGAAAACCCAACCTGCTTTATTTCGCTGAAGATGGGAAAAGCTGAGTTCGAAAGCACTCGAAAACATTTTCAATGGTATACGGAACAATTTCTCAACACGACAGCATACGATTCCGTTACAGAAAGCCCTGCTTTCTGCACCTGCTTCTGCTATGGCATTTTCAAATTCCAAGTATCACTTAAAAGTTGAACCACACATTCAAAAATGAAGGAAATTCGTTGCAGAAAAATCCAAGCATCGATTGTACACTTGCTACTGATAATTGTTCAGGAATATGTTCAAATGGCGCATTAAAACCGAAGCAATTACAGCTTGACCGCTGCCTCCCTCGAAATTGTAGGCAACTTGTACCTGAATATCATTATAGCTACTTTTACCTTGTCTGTTAGTAAACGGGATAATACCACGCGAATGGCTTCTGTGCAGAACACGAAACAGCAGAAAATAAAACATAGGCCATGGTAGTATCGCGATTTATACAACTTTATCATTTCTTTTTCTGTTTCTAAGAGACCTTCCAGTGCCTTCCGTTTCATCTGTGCTTGTGTACGTCCCGCCAAACGGTTCAATAAAATACTGGCAATGCTTGCAGGCCGCAGGTTTAACGTTTCTCTGAACCCTCAAGTCTTTCGGTCCTGTTCTCTCATTCAGATCAGGTAAGAACAGGAAGTTGTTAATAGCAACATACAGCCTTAAACGGGACGTTTCCACAGCTAGGAAGAGAGAACCTTGCAAATCAATCGGGTGCAGTTTACTTTGACGCAGA
>KN538388.1:669255-686760 GCA_000797535.1 Trichuris suis | reverse complement strand
GAACCTGGGTTATTGCGGCCACAACGCAATGTCCTAACCACTAGACGATCACGGCCATGTAAGTCAGCTTCCCATAGCAAGGACAGGGAAGTGACTGCCGTTAGTGAGCTATAGGTATGTTGCATCGCTTCAGGTGTACCTGAGAATCAAAAAGAGAATGCGCAAAAGTCTGGCTGTGAAATGATTCTTAATGAGCTGTCGATAAGAAAAGGGAATGGATCTCAGTCCTGCAATTACTTAAGCTTTCTTGCGCTAAATTTATTTCCAGCTGTTGCCGTGACCAGGATTCGAACCTGGGTTATTGCGGCCACAACGCAATGTCCTAACCACTAGACGATCACGGCGATGCTGTACATGAAATCCCCATGGGAAAGCAGGACAGTAAGGCGAGTTCAACTTTTTCATTTGATTCCGTTCATTATGAACTTCATTTATCATAGCCATGTAGCCTGGCTGATTTCGTTTTACGACCATCTTACGTTCGCATGGCGAATCAAAAACTCGCGTTCTATTAAAACATGAAATGACCACGTAAAGCGAAAAAGCATGGAATCTACAGGGAAACAGGAGCTCTCTGAACGATCCTGTTCTGTCATGAACGTTGATCAACTGTTACCACAGCGCTGTCTTTGTCAGCTTTGGTGCAAGCTTCAAATCCGCTTAGAATCAACAATCAAAAATCAAGTCTTCCAAAGCCATTTAAGATTCAAATAATCGACCTGCTGTCAGAGAGAAGAGTTCCTTAAGACAATGAATGCATTTACTAGAATATTTCAGAATCAAATAAAATAAAAAATGCATTTTTGCAATTTCAAAGAGCCTTCCCAGCCACCAATGATACAAAATAGTCAAGCTAAAACGCAGTGAAGCGGTGAGCCAGAAATATCAATTCTTCGCGTTAATCACTTTCAAAGGGTCTTTCGAACAGTAGAAGCAATTGAAGGTTTAGTCGCTTTTCAAATTCTTTGTTGTCCAATTCTAAGCGTTCGATCTCCTGGTCTAACACGTCAATTTTGGCATACAAAAAGGAAGCTTCTTCTTCCCGATCGGCAACCTCCTGGAAATGGTCAAACATTCGATTCAGTTGCGCAACCGTGAAAGCTTACCCTGATTAGCCGATTATTCTCATTGCTCAGTGCAATGCAGTCAACCTGCATTTTTTCTAAACGATCATTGAGCTCTTCGATCACAGCGTCGCGTTCTGCAACTTGCAGTTTCTCTTTGTTTAAACACGCCAGCTCTGTTTCGAGCTGATCAATCTTCTTCAGCAATTTACTGTTGTCTGAATTGAGCAAGCTGATTTCTTTCTCTCTGCTTTCCATAGCCTACGATAGTATAACTTAAAATCAGAGTTTCAATTAGCAAACTAACCAAAGTAAATGTCTTATTTTCCTCTTTCAGAGCTGAGCATTCGTCCTTAAGCTTTTCGAGACGATCGTTAAGTTCAATCGCCCTATTGGTTGAATCAGCCAATTTTGATTCATGAATCAACGCCTGGTTTGCTTTTTCCGTCAGCTCTTGGTTACTCGCTTCCAGTTGTCTTATTTGTTTCGTCATAGCAGCTAACAATTCTTCTTTCACTGACATCTCATTGGCGTGCTCTTGATGCATATTTTCCCGTTCACTTGCAAGTTCCTTCAATTGACATTTCGCATTTGCCAAATCACTTTCAAGAATTTCAATATGCTCCTTCAATTTCAAAGTCTCCTCATGCTTTCCATCGACTTCCATCAGTTTTTGTTCAATGCACTTCCTCATCTCCTCTTCTTTACTAGTCAGAGCCTAAGGAGACACAACTTCATTTCATAAATTAAACTACTTAAAAATTACCAAAACAACAGCCTTGTTTTCATCGTTCAAAGCTGCACACTGGTCCGTAAGTTCTTTCAGACGAGTATTAAGTTCATTCGCTCTACTGTCTGATTCAGCCAGACCAAGTAGAGCTTGGTTAGCCTTTTCATTCAATTCTTGGTTCTCAGTGTCCAATCGCTTCAGTTGTTCTGTTAACACAGCATTCAGTTCTTCCTTTTTGCATAACTGACTCGCGAATTCGTGAAGCACATTCTCTTGTTCTTTTGTAAGTTTTTCCAACAGAACGTCTTTCTCAGCCAAACTATTGTGCAGCATCCGAATTTGCTCTTGCAATTTCAACACTTCTTCTTGCGCCTTGTCAGCTTCTGTTAATTTGCTCTGCAAACTGTTCCTTTCCTTTTGAAGGCATTCGTATTGCTGTTCCATTTGCGAAAGCTTATTTTGCAATTCGTCGTTCTTCTTTTCTTGCAAGTTCAACTGCTCAGCGTGATACTCCTCCAAAGACTTTCTTTTACTTTCCGCAAGAGAAATTTCGCTTTTCAATTCATTGCATTCCGCCAGAAGCAAGTTGCTCTGCTTTCGCATAGTGTCCAATTCCAATTGTTCCTCTTCCATTTGCTGCAAACGCTTCGACACGCAATCAACGGTATCCCAATCGATCACGGGCACTTCATATTCTACTTTTGACAACGCTTCGTCATCGAACAAACGAAGCAAGGGTGTTCCCAAAGCTGCTTCTTCCGTTAAGCAAGACACATCCTTTACATTGAGTTTAATAGTCAATTGCCTTTTCGAGGACGAGTTAAACCTTACCTCCTTTTTAGGTTCCTCTGAACTGCATTCGTCCGTTTGGCAAGCATGATCAACAAGCTGGATCAGAATTGAGACTTTGTTTTCATCTCCTTCGGTAGGTTCCGTTTCAAGCGCCAAATTCTCTTCATTCTCCTCCTCTTCCTTCAGCGTTTCGATTGTTGATTGGAAGGAAACTTTTGGAGCTGAAAACAGATAGACGAAAAAGAGTTACGCAATTGCATCTAAACTCTTGCTACGCTGGAAAAACAAAATATTTTGCACAAGAGAATAAAAATAACTGCTGCATAGCACTTCAGCTGTTCACTAAATTAAGGAAAAGGTAAACCAGTTGATTATTCAGTGCATTGCCTGTTTCTCCTATGTACAGCGCCCCGGATGTGCAGGTGATCCCACAAACTGCACCAGGTCGCTGATCAAGGGCAACTTTAACTTTATCGGATCTTAACATGGAACCAATGCTCGCGGACCTGCTGAAAAGTCCTAGATCTCGTAATATAAACTGGATCTTTTCGCTTATGCATTGGTAGTAAGGCATGGGGATTCTTATTTCCCAGGTGGGTTCCCATAATGCATTTCCACCATTGAGGTGACGCAGTGTACGTGTGATGCAACTGTTAACCAAGCTGCTGGGATAACCATTGTATAGAAGGGTTCATTTCATGTGCCCTATTCTGGCTGGCAGAAACTACGGGTCGTATAGGTGATGCGCTCTGTCCACCATGCTATGATGAGCCTAATTTTGACCCTCTTCGGGTGAAGTTGATGGGTCTCTTCGTGTTGGTCGGCTTCCTGTATACTTTGCTCCGTATCATGGACTCTTTTCTTAGTAGCAGAGCGTCCAAGAAGGGGATTCTCCATCATTGTGCTCAACTTCAATGGTGAAGGAGATCGTCTTCCGAAAGAAGCTGGTTGAGGAACGGCAGTTCGCCGCCTTTTCGGATAATGGAGAAGATGTCGTCCACGTGGCGCACAAAGGCATTGATGATGAACAGTGGTTCAGTCGCTGGGAAGACTTTCTCTTCTAGGTTAGGATCGATGACAGAACACTGCCCATCAGCACTCCATGGTTTTGTGGGAAACATTTCCCTTGCAAGTGGAAGTAGTTCCCATTTGCCATGATGAATTTGGCCAGTTTACGTGGCATGGTGAAAGCTGCGTTCTTTCTTTGAGGGTAACATCGTTGGACAACATTTCAAGCACTGCCTGGTAGGTATATTGTATCCGGATACTAGTGAAAAGGTCTTGGACATCATAGTTGACGAGGATGTCATCTAGTGCCAACGAGGAACTGCTTCGACTTGGGGGTAAGCGAAGATCTCTTGCCGAGGTCACTGGTAGAGCTGTTAATGCTGGATACAATAAGTCTGAAGGGAATTCCTTGGGAGACAGTACATTTCTGGGCAAGTATTATTGGCGACGTACTTCAGGCGATTCAATATCACAGCGACTTGTATATCTCCGGACTCTTGGACGTAGGATGTCACTAACAGCCTCAAGGCTTCCTCAGGAAAAAGAAGTCTTAAAAAATTGCTACCGTATCTGCATTATCGACTATCGGGACTACCTTGTGCAGTTTAGTTTGCATAATAACGAGTTGCTACTCTATTCGAAAATAAAAGATTTTATAACGGTGTTTTCAAATTTCATGATTTTAAAAGACGGAAAATAAAACCGTTTATTTAGTACTTACACACAAAAGATAAATTGCCGGAGCTTTCGGAGCCTATACGCGCTCCGTCATCAACGATAACAAACACAGGCCCTGTGTGCGGGGGATTAGTAATATGGAGAAATATTTGGGTCAGGTTAGGTTAGTCAAATAGCTCGCGGGTGGGTCAAAGATGTTTTTCGAAATACGTGCTCCCCTTCTTCTTCTCGTGGTTTCGCCGTCTTGATTTTCCCTTGACCCAAATATTTCTCCATATTACTAACCCCTCGCACACAGGGCCTGTGCTAGTTGTAGTTGATAACGGAGCGCGTATGGCTCCGAAAGCTCCGGCAATTTATCTTTTGTGTGTAAGTACTAAATAAACGGTTTTATTTTCCGTCTTTTAAAATCATGAGAGTTGCTACTCTATTAATAAAATATAAGTCAACATACTCGGTGGAAGTTGGAAAGGAATAAGATTGAAATCGGTTGGTCGAATTGCACCGTTGGCCAGACGCGAAAATGGAGATCTTGTTGAAAAGCCCGGGCACCAGGAAACACGACGATTTACAGTCTAAATTTGGAAATTCTGTTTTCCACGAATTCTTCTTCCATCAGCCTTTCGCTCACGCTTTTGGCGAGCAAATTTCTCCTAGGCGACATAGTGCTGATGCAGACAAGACGTTCCAGACTTCGAATCTTCTCTTCCTTCTCGCGAAGTTTCCTATTCAATTCGTCTTTTTCCGATTCAAGTGCTTTGAACCTGCTCTCTTCCGTCAGCTGGTTGAACAATGCTTCCATTGAAATATGTTAGAGAAAAAAGAAATTAAAACTTACAACATTGACCTGCTGTTGCAGTGCTTCGATCTCTTTCTGATAGCGCTTCAGCATTGCTCTATCATTCAATACTTCGTTTTTAATCGGTTTAGTCGTTATCAGCTTGGCGCGTTGCGCAAACTGAAATCAAGGTTAATGCTTATAAATGCTTCGGGAGCAACAAGTGGACACCTTGATGGTGCAAAGTGTTTCTTCGCGCGCAGCCGGTGTAATCGTACATATAATGGCCGTTTTGCTATTGCCGCCAAGAGCAGGCTGCAAAATTCGGGTCAATTTCGAATCACGATAACCAATGTATGGTCTGAAACATCCGTCTGCTTTGAAAACCACATATATAGCACACAATGATAGCGTACGCGTCAGTTGCATTGAGTGAGCTCTGTTCACTGAGCTTTGAAATCACTTGCGACAGCATGAACAGACTACGATTAATGGCGCAACCTTCTTTTAAACGGTCACCCGTTACAGTCATGCTTTTGGATCTTTCAGCTCCCGCCAAATCAACAATGTTCAACTGGGAAACGAGAACGCCCTGTTCTTTGTCCACCAGTCCATCTTCGCAACGTCGGCTTTCAATAATCTGCCCAGTTAATCAAAACAACAACTTGCAAATGAACGAGCTAACGTTAAAACTTACAATACGGAAGATCGCATGTGACCGCGAGCTATGTTCATTGATGTCTGTAGCTGCGAAATGCCTTTTTTCTGAACAACAGTACACGTTAGAAAAGTTGCAATTAGGAAATTCTTGACCATACGTTCCCCGGCAGCAATGACGTCATATACTTCATTGATATTTGTTATGACCTCTTCGTGTAGGCCGGACACAAATACCTCCCCGTTTGCGTTTTCGTGAACGCTCAGACGCGCTTTGCCGCTCAGCAGATCCATAACGACTTCGTTGTATATTTCCATATACGAGACGCGCAGCAGAAAGATTCGCTCAGGCGTCTGAGGCTAAGACTTTCAAACACCATGCTTGCTTGGCATAGGGCTTACCTGTTCGATCATACTGAACAAGTCTTCCACTGCGTGGAAAATAATTCCCATATCTTTAGCAACGCCCATTACTGTATGCGTTTTGCCCGAAGAAGTTTGTCCGTAGGCAAAGACCGTTCCTGCGGTACAAAGAGTCACACAGGAAAGGAGACAACGTAACAAACGTACCGTTAAAGCCTCCAATCGCGCTCTGAACAAGAGGTAGAGTGGTTTCCCGATAAACCTCTGCATTCGTTTCATTCTCGCTGAATACCCTGTCTAAGGTTGAAGATTAGCACATTTCAAGCTGACCAAAATTTCCTACCGAACGCGTATGTGCTATTTGGAACAACGCTATTCGTGCAAGGATTGATCTGCACAATTTGGCTCTCCTTTGTTGTCCAATGACATTGACAGCCGATGTCTTTTTCGCTAAAATCGAAAGACTGCAGCAAATTAAAGGCACAAAAATGACGCAACGTACACTGCTGTCAATGGTCGAACCCTAATAAAAACTCGGATTAAGTCTCTTGTTGCCATCAAGCGAACCAACGATACCAATCGAAAGCGAAACGAGAACTACTACTGAACCTCCGCTGTACACTCTAAATGATGCTCAGGTAATAAGTACGCCCCAAGCGCGACAGTAGTTCGTTGCACTGTTACAGTAAAGGAGGATAGTAATCGTCTTTTTGAAAACTGATATTTTGTCTTTATATGCGGACTTGCGTAAGCCGGAGGGAGATTTGTGTTACGGGAGGAAGATGTTATTTTGTAACGCAGTTTTCCCTAAAACCTGCAAACTCTTTATCCCCAACAAACGGAGCTTCGGGATATTATCTGATCTGTCATAACAAAAATATACAAATAACCTCATAGGAAGAACGACGTAGCATCGCCCTGATCGTCTGGCGCAAACGTGGTTCTCGTAATGAGAAAGCACGTTGACCCTGTAAGGGCTTTACTTTTCTACAGTAAACAGCGAGATTATTGTTGCGGTAACGTGCATCACAGCAACATACACAAAAGATGGCGAATTGACTACACGACTTACAAGCCAAGAATAGGATCTTGTCTCCCAGCCGCCCCACCGTCATACTGTAGGTTTGCCGGCCAACTAAGCCTAAACCCAAACATAAGGCTTATATTTTGGCTTAGGCTTATGTAAGGGGAAAACAGGGCGACCGGCATGCTCGCTCTCGTTGGCGGCACGCTGGCCAGAAAGGAGCCTGCGTTTTTGAACTATAGCCCCTTATTTGACGGAGTAAAATGTGCTCAGGTAAGCGCTATGTGGAATAACTGGCACAATTCATCTTCATTGACAACGGAACGAAGTTGTTGCGAAAGATATGAAGCCAAAGTCAACCTGATTCATTGAAATGCGTATACACTAACAGACGTTGCGCTTTGGGCATCAATCAAGCGCAGTCTATTCCGTGGAAGGAATTACTCTTTAATTGCTGCTCGAGTAAGATACCTTGCGGGAACGAATGTGAAAAATACTGGAAAAGGCTTAACTCAGTATGCATTCACGACAAAACGATGAGACAACAGGTACTTTCGCTGTAAAACAGTAAACGAATGTCACCTCAACTGATTTGTACCTGCGAATCAACGTTACATGCGCTTGGCGGCATGCCGTGTGAGCGGTTCACTGGTAACCTGTATAACGGATAAAGCAGTTATACAGTGTGGCAGCTGGTGGAATGCTAATGTAAGAACGACGGGAATTAAAAGTAAGCACTGTTTTAATTACTGCTGATTTTTCATCTTCCCATTTGCTGTACTCGTAAATACTAATTTTCTCAGTAGCCACTGATGCTGCACTTCAAATGCCTTCTCTTCTCCATAGGCGATAGTATGCACCCATCAGTAGCGCTCAACTGAAGCTAAAAATATCAAATATGTTCGATAATTACATTTTCATGAGGATAGTTTGTAGCGAACTTTCAGATCATGAACTATCCCGTTCTTCTTGCATTCCAAGGCTTGTTTCACGAACGTTTTACTTTTAGTCGTCATATCTACCGCGTTAATAAACATTTACTGGTCTTAAATTTGTATAACATTTAAAAAATTCCATTAACAGCATGTGGTCCGCGCAACGTCTTCAAAGTCACCAAGCAGCATGACGACGCTTCATCTATCGACTTTCAGCACTGTGCATGCACTTTCTTGGAGCGAAATGCGGAAGACAGCATGCATCATCTCTACTTGTAGAGTATGGCAGCGGTTGGGGCACACCTTGACACCATGCCTACTCCAACGATATCACAACCAGATCTCAATGCTGGTCCTCCTCTTCACGATATTTCCATACGTAATACGGCCGAACTCTTCACTCTGTACTGAAGTCGCCTGTTCTCCTGAAATAGTATACTCTAAATACTTTTGGTGACAATAGCATGGTTAACCGTGCCACCACAATCATCATTATGAGGAGCTTCTTTGTTACCAAGGTCATCTTCGTTGGTATCTTAAGTAATCTATTCTATCTGCTAGCGAAGCTGTTCTCTTTTTGAACTACCAGTGGTGACATATCGGCAAACTGCACAGAGAAAGCAGCTCGCTGGAGTAGTGAATATTTCTACGTAGGTCGACAGACCACTTCGAAAGTTGCCTGTTCGTGCTCTATACCACTTGCATACACTGCTGTTCTCTGTCTGATGATGATATATCTGCTACTTTAAATCTACGTTTCGTTGCAACTTTCTGATCTGATGATTACTCGTTTTATATTGCTGAGCTTTGTCTGCAACGGCGTTATTACGGCATTTAAATAAACAGAAGCCTATAAAAGGGATGATTGTAAGTCTTCACAGTCAAATGCTCAGGTTCAAGTGCTTAAAGTGAACACTTTAAACTCAGACCTGAGAACACAGCCTTAAATTACGTTTTTCCATTTTAAACTATCTATCCCGGCACTACTTCCCTGCACAACCCTCAGACACGCGATGAGGACGGGATCAGAGAGCTATCCTTTATTTTCTGTACAGATTCTTCAATAAACGCATCGCTTGAAAAGGAGTTTAAGGCAACATACTTGATGCTCAGGTACAAATAGTTTAAAGTGAGCACTTTAAACTCACTTCCATTATGTTGGTGAACGCGTATGGATACTTGAATAACAAGAACTTCAGAAATCCCAACAGACTTTCCGAAACAACTAAACTTGGTAACCACAGCTAAAGTACAGAACGCTAGAGATTGCGCAGAGGCTTAGCTTTCGTCCGTCGAAATGGAACGACAACTTCGCCTTCAGCTAAACGGTTCTTGCCGCTTATCCAATTAACGCGCTCTCTTTGACAGTCAACTACCTACCGTACCCCAAACTTGTTATTTTTTTTATGTATACTGTATGGCGGTTCCTGCGATTTCTACTAAAAAACTTGAAAACCATTGACACAGCGTTTTTTGCGAGTAGTTCTGCGCAACAACTGCATCATAAAAAGCAAAGATGTAAAGCATAAAACATCTATACAGTTTAACTTAGCGCATAAAGTGTCCACCAACGCTTACCAAATATTCATTTTGGATAAGACACAACTTTTCCATTTAAATGGCACATACAAGCACCAAGCAGTACGCTTTCAACTAGGGAACTTGACCACGCTTCCAAACGCGGGCTGAAGTCCAGTCATAGGCCAACGCGCAGGCTTTATACCTAAGAGCAAACTTGAAAGTCGGTCGTCCCATAACAGAAGAAATGTTGTTGTCCAAAGAGATGCCAACGGTTCAATCTTGCCGTTACAAGAAAAAGGAAGAGAGATGGAAAAGCTCGAAGCGTACGGTAGCAAACTGAAGCTTGGAACCCCGCAGATGCTGCGCACGGAAAGACGTCCATTTAGTGATGCTCAAGTATTAATGTAATAATAGCTCAACTATTCGGCCTTGCTATGGCATATTTGGCGAATTACTCGCCTTAAGACTCGGGATTGCCTGTAAGTTCATTCAATTGCTTCCTGTAGTTCTACAGGCAGTGTAAGGTATTCGGCGGGATAATAATGCAGCTTACTATATAGTTATTTGCTATAGGTTAACCCTTATCCTAACGGAACCCGAAAGCTACTCGGTTTAACTATTTTGTTTTTCGGGTTCAGCATCAACGTAAAGCTTGATCCATGGATCCGGAAGATTATTGTCTGACGACATTGCGCTCAATTATGTTTGCTCGTGGCGATGTACCTGATCCTTTGCCGGAAACGCTGTTGCTGCTCAAATCAGCCCTTGAGCACCAGCTTCTTCGTTTTGTCCAAGCCGCAAAACGGGTGTCTTCAAGGACAGCGAGTGATAGTAGTAGAAGCATAAGCTGCCTGGATCTTTTGACTGCCATACGCATTGATGATCGCTTGCTGCAACGGACGATTTATAGCTTTGCTTTACGCGACTACACTATTGCAACGAAAAGAATGACCGAAGAGACGGACGCCGACATTGCTGCTTACGGATGTGTGCAAAAAGAGTCGGAACGACGTCGAGTTTGTATCGCTGCAATTGGTTTCTTTTTCCCAGCCGGTTTTACATTGAACAATTTAATAACTTTGCATCGAGAAGCTACGAATTCGCATCAGCTAAAAGTGTACGAGCGATGTGCTTTGTTGGACGAAGAGCAATACAAGGAGCTGTCGTACGCTCGCACCGTTTCCTTCCTCGGAAACAATGCTTCCATTAAGAACTTCCGCCTATGGCTTAAGCATGTCGGTATGGACAACTATGTCCACGGTGCAACGCCACTGTCGATTGAACTGTTGGCTACAATCGCTTATGGTATTACTGCAACCATTATGGATATTGCCATCTCCTTGCCATCAGCAAGAATGCCGAATCATCCGCTTAAGCCTGAAGATATGAAGGAAGCAGTTAGACTTTACTTGCGCCAACTTATTCCAGCTGCCGTAGCGTAAGCTTAGGAACCCTACGTGGTGAAAACTTGTTATCACCTGGAATGGTACGCCGCGGGAATACGGCGTGAGCTAGCAGCGGAAATGCCTTGTGCATGTGCAGGGCTCGATTGTTCCTTTAAACTGCACATTTAAAATAAACGAAAACAAGCGTACGGACAAAACTACGAAAAGCAATATCTGCATGTCTGCTTGGCAAAATTTAGCATTTCCGATATAAACTCAAAGTAACACTCCATAAATGCAGCGGAGTAAGAACGGCTGCTTTTCCTTCGCAGATGTAAAACAAAGCGCATTTTGCGCGTCCTGAACCTACTAACTTTTGCGTATACTGTATAATTGTGCTTTTGTTTCAATATCCATTGCGGGACTCGAGCTGCAGCCAATATTTTTACGACGTCTGAGTATGCACACGATTTTAAGCAGTCTCCATTATGACCTCTGAAAGCGCTACCTCTTCGTGTAAGCTGTATAGTCAGTTTATGAAACTTAGCGAGCGTTCCGAAGAACTGATCGAGAGCAGTCTCCCAGCGGATCAAACGGCAAAGGTACTTTACGTCACCTTTACATCTACTTTGGTTCGTCGGAACGTTTTTCGCGTTGCTAGTTAGATCCGTCTATGCTTTCGTTCCGCGAAATACGTACATTCATGTGGATGAGAAATCTTGCAGGACTGCCGAGAGCTTGTCAAAGAATTGCAAGAATTAACTGTTGCAATCGATGAGTTGAAGTTGTACGATGGCAAAGAACGGTTGGACGATGTTTCAATGGACGATTTGCGGTATGGGACAATTTGCCGGCCTCGTTTGCAATTACGCATTTCACTCGCATGGTTGCTGCATTGCGTTTCAGTATGCTGAAGATTTCTGCTTACTTGGGCCTTTTGCTGACCAACGAAGCTCTTGAGAATCGAATGGAGTGCCTTGAGAAAGCGATCGTACAACTTAAGCTAGTCTTCATGGCTTATTTGTTACGGAATAAGGTTTCAGGACTATTTGAAGCAATATCTAACCATCATGAAGAAGTTCAGTATTTTTAATGATCCTGATATTGGTCCACTCTTAGTCGACGACAATCCGAATGGCCGCGATGGTCGCCAGGAAGTAGGGAACAGTTCGCAGGAACTTATGTCTGGACGAGAAAGAAGGGCTAAACGGTTCCTCAGTTATCCGAAGGGTCCAGTCTTACGCGTTGTTTGTTTTTGCAGTACTGAAAATTATTCAAAGTTGAAATGTCATTTGGAAAGACTTAAGATGCGTCCACAGTTGGTCCTTACTGAAAAGAAACAGGTAGTTCGTCGTAAATAGTTTTAGTAGTTCTCTTTCTTATGCTCCAATTCGACTTTATGTATTAAGCTTCTGCAATTCTCCTTTTCGATCGTAACTTTTCTTTATGCCATCTCGAAGGGTCTTTCTACCGTATATATTATTTTCAAGCGCGAAGTTTGCTTGGACGAGCTGCGATTGTATGGGTTTTGTGTTCTCGATGAACTGACTCTAGCAAAGGGTACATGCATTTGTCATTCTTCTTTAAGAGGTTCACATGCGGTTTTAAGACGTGTACAAACTCCTGCAAATTGAGCAAGCAATCGTTGAAGAGCAAGTGATACTAAACGAACTCCTTAACTCACTGGTAAACCCTTTAAAAGAATGCTTCGAAAGGTTTGCTGTTGCAATGGATGATTTGATTGAAGATCGTTTCAGCCTAATTCCCCAAATGCCACCTCGCAATACAGCGACGAATCTCTGGAAGCGTTAGGTTCAAAAGAGAGACCAGATGACGCGATGAATTAACGGTCCAAAACGACTAAGCATTTGCGTGGTCCATTCGCCACTTATTCAGACCGTTTACTATTGTATTATGAGGGTCTATGCCAGCATTTCGTAAAGAACATATTGACGCCAGCCTTGTTTTCAGTGTCCCGCTAATACTTGTTCAGAACGCGACTTAAACTGACAACCTGTTGCACTTATTCATATTCTTATGCAAAAGAAGAACCGCTAGACGTAACGCAGCAGTTATAAGGCATCATCGAGAATCTTTTTTAATTTCAGGATAACCGTATCACTTGGAAGACATACACGAAGCTAAAACAGAAACGACAAAGCGTAGGTAGGTTGATTTGACGTGGTAGTCAAATACTTATTCCGAAAGAATGTACGGAACTGAGCCTCCGTCGGGAAAAGCACTCAACTGCAACAGACGGGCGAACACCAACCGGGCGTCGCTGTCTGCCAGCACGTCTGATTGTGCACTAACCTATTACTGTGTAGGCTTTCTTAATATGGAAAGTTTTTAAAAAAATAACTGATTAGAGAAGGTACAACGTGGTCTAATAATGGATGAGTGCAAAAGGGGTAAGAAAAGGTGATTTGAAACTCGCGCAAAGGAAGGAACTAATGGAGATGGAAAGAAATGGCTTACATAAATATGCAAATAAATAAGCAATTACATCATAAGAGATAGAGTGGGTCTTTCGCCTCTTGTGAACACGCGACGGATTGTTTACGACTCGTAATGATTGATTGGTTGTCAAACTGAGTAACAGGTGATTAACCGCAAGCGATTCTTGTCAGTACTAGTGTGTATAGTCTATAGGATAGCCTTGTGTGACCGTAGTGAACAAGCGTTCCGCGTTCATACTGGATACTAAAATGAAATGAACCGCCCAATGTAATGATCGACCGCCTGTCAAAGAATACCTGAACAATCCGTTCGTGTTCACAGGAGGCAAAAGGTCAGGGTAATTATAGTGAGATTGGAAAAAGTAAGTGAGAACGAAAAGTAGAATAAAATTTACCTTACAGTTCCTTGTCCGTAGAGGTCTGGTGACATTAGTGCTCTGTAGGCACTCGTAGGCTTTTAGAACTGTCTGCTTCGTAACGGCCCTGATACGTTTATGAAAGCATCTTCATATCAAAGGAGAGTTGGAGAAGCCAGTCAGCATGCCAACATTCTCATATGTAGTAGTCATCTTCACTGATACCTCTTACTGACGGCAGATATCTTTCCTGCAGAATATCATTTGCCAATAAAAGACGCACGTTGCACGTTAGTACCGCCGCCTTTGTGTCCTTCTTCCCCTGGCCGTCTCCGTATCAATCATCGGAGATGCCATTTGTACAGAGTATCATTCGATAGACCTGGCAAAAGCATCTTCACTGTTCGAATCGTAACCTCCATCAAGTGTCCCACTGCAACTATATCATTTAGTGGAAATGGTCTAAGCGTAGGAGAATATGCGAATGGACATCACGGTCCCCATAAGGTTGGATCAGTGTTCTCTTCCCGCGGCCCAATTCAGCACGTCAATTACTTCAGCCACTTCAGCTACCTTCGTCAGTAGCTGTTGGGCCGACCACTTAATCTTGCGTGCCACCATCATTATAGAGGTCAAATGTTCTCTTCTTCTCATTTTTCTTTTGAGCAAGTGCAGAGATTTCCACCACTTCACTTATCATCTCGGCAGACGTTGCAACGCAAACCTGACGCCAACGTCCGTATCAACAATGCAATGTGGTCTGAGGATGCTGTGGGGTGGTACAGTATGGCTGCCAAGAGTGGGTCAGTGTAACTGCAGGTCTGAGTAGCCATCGCTAGCGACAAACTGCAACAATGAGTTTTGGCCGTGAACATACGCCTTATATAATGCTTACCGTTGTAAGATAAGCAGGTTCAGTGCAACCTACTTACTGTTATGGTTTACAGTACGCCTTTCCGTTTTCTTTTCCAAAAAATGCTAGTTCAAGTTGTGGACATTGGACTGCATTTGCAGCAATGTTTATCTTTCGCGTAGGGCCGCTTCGAGCGGAACTCAGCAATGCGATTTAGGCGAATTGTTGCGCGGCAAAACGATAACTGAGGCATTGCGTTTGCAATTCTGTGAAGAAGGCATTGAAACGCTTCTGAAAGGACGCAGTAGAGTTTTTTTGCTTTTTGATTTCCATTTTTGCTTCCTCTATGCAAAATCGCCTAATCGGAAAACGCATTGCATACTGAAGCACGTTAGCATGGAACGTTTCAAGACGATGTGGATGCTAACATAAACGCGTAACTACCTTCGACTTGTCAGCCCATACTCTTTCTGACAGTCTGCAACGCCCTAAAGCAGTGTTTCAAAACGGGGTCCATAGGATCCCCTTGGGGACTGTAAAATTCAAAAGGGTCACTGGAAGGATGCCTGGAAGTGAGGGGGTTGGGGGGCCCTGGGTGAATCCCAGAGTTCAAAATCTGAATTTTGGAATCCCAGATTTCAGAAAGTTAAACGATTAAGAGTTGAGGGCGTAATCCTAAAAGTCAGCAACATAAGCGGATGGATCCTATCGTGAGCGGATACTTTATAAAATTCTTGCACTTGCAGCTCTAAGTGAGGGCACGTCAAGTCTACTAGCCAAAGAATCAGTTTACAAAATCGTTTATTTTAATCAACAGTCAACGAGTGAAAGTATGCGTCAAAATATAAATAACATTTGGCAACTTTCTTTAAAAGCTTCTCACTTCCTAACGATCAGCATAACGATGTAGCAGGTGCTTCAGCCCAGACGCTCCAGCAATTCACAGGTTCGTTGGAAACCACAAATTTTGCGGTGCACTTTAACAACGCCGTCTTCAATTCTATAAGAGCGGACTTATTGCTGAAACTGCAAACAATGTTAAAGATACTTGAACAAGCGACCATGACGAGCTAGGAATGATTCCAGCTCTGCAGCATCATTCAGAGATCCATCTATCTGAATGGCGACGTTAAGCAAAGATGTAATCGGCACTGCATTTCCATTGCACCACACAGTATTGTTCAAATAAACGAGCAATGACGTGGTTTGCATGTCGAACATGCTGTAACTGTAGTTGCCAGTTTTTACGAACAAGTATGGACGTTCAAGCAAAAATTGATCCAACGATGACTGATCCCGGAGAATGTGATAGCACAGTTCATTTGGCAATTCGCTGAAAGTTAGGTAATGACTAAGCACGTGACTGTAGTAAAGTAAACAAGCTTGACAGGTCAGCTAAACTGGCATGCTAAAGAAACGTACTCGTTGTTGAGAAACTTTCTTAGCTGCAGCAATGGTACACTGTTTCTTCCTACAGACGTGTAGAGCTTATGTATTGCAAGTATGCCGATTGAACTCACCTAACGCAATAAACGCATTCATAATGAGGGCACAGGCTTCAATTAAGAGTTCCTGCGATACTTCACCACTAAACTGTCGTTTTACCATTTTCTTGGTTTCTTTGATTTGGCAGTTTGCAGGCGCCAGTGCCTCTGTCGTGCAGGAATCGTCGCTCATCAAGCAAGCTGGACGATGTAATAATGGTCGAAAATGTACCACAACTGTTCGTATATCACTGCCTCCGCCACTCAACTCATAATTTTCAGGCAAATGCTTCAAAAACTTGTACAATGATTCGACCGTCAGCAATGGTGATTTCCTCCCCGGCTGCAACGCGTTCTTCGTTTTGCTAATTATTTCTTCAATTGTCAGTTGATCTGTACAACCCGTCTGAAAGCAACGCTTCACTTCATCAAAGATGTACTCGCATTCCGAGTGGCGACGGAAGTTCATATTAATCAAACAGGAGAACGTAACAACAAGAGCGCACGCATACGTACACAAACCACACGAATTTACAGTCTGCGAAAGTGATGCTCAAGTAAAGTTATTCTCGAAGGCCAATCGGAGACCACGTGACATGCTCAACGCCCGCAGGTTTTTCCATGGGATTGTGGTTCACCAAGCTGCTGATAACGGGTCACGTCGCGTCCTGAAGGCTCTTTTAAAGTTTCGTACGTCTGCTTTCCTGCATAATAAAAGTCGAGCTTTTGCTCGGTTCGTTATTCTGCGCTCACCAGCTTCTTCACCTCTCATATGGTATGATATGAACTTGGAAGTGGCTTTGCGCTCAGAAAAACGGGTCTCTTGCTATATCAGCCCGCAAACAATACAATAATCCTAACAATAATCAGGTTTTCCTTACAAGATCGATTTTTGATTTTTCGCGCGTAATGTCTGAGATATTCACGGTTCCTTCCTGTTAAGCGTGTGGTCGTCCTGTTCTGCTTTTACTGGCGAGCGTGGCGGCTATCCTGTTCTGCCCTGGTCTAAGCCTAAGCCAAAATGTAAGCCGTATGTATACGTTTAGGCTTAGGTAAGGGCAGAACAGAATGGCTGGCGAAGTCACAGCATAACGGGAGGGCGCGTAACCGCATAATCGATGTTGTTTATCCTATTGTATGTTTACGAGTAGAGCAAACCTGGATATTACTAGACTACTGTATTACTTGCGGGCAAATAGAGGAAGAGTCTCGGAAAAACATTACAAAGATAATTCCACGGGTGTCGTTTCCCGGAGCCCCGCAAACATACAGTAATATACGGAAGTAAAGAAAAGCAGGTACATTATGACGTTGGTAAACAACACGACTGAAATGAACAGGACGTGGTGACGTCGGCAACGAAATTTTAAAAAGTGCTTTCTTGCGCCGTAGTTCCTCTGTTCCTTTGGGGTGCAGTT
>KN538388.1:622070-661934 GCA_000797535.1 Trichuris suis | reverse complement strand
TGTGTTAGACAGATGTGATAACCGCTACAGTAGAAGGACGCATGCATAAATTCTTGGTAATGACAAATAGCAATAGTTGAATGTCAAGAATTCTACTCTGGCACGATCTAACGAATGAAAGTCCTTGTAGTGTAGTGGTTATCACATCTGTCTAACACACAGAAGGTCCCTGGTTCGAGCCCAGGCAAGGACATTGTGTTTAAGAGGTTCATAACTACCTACATGTTTAAAATACTTCTCACTTCGTAACTGGGCAGTATGCGGACTAGTTGCCACCGTTGCTAAATGAAATTCATTTAAAACAGTCGGACGAACGCTACCAGGGTCGCTGTTTGTCTGTATAAGTCGTTGTGCAATAGCTGCTCACTCCTGCGTATGCTTTAGGATTGGAAGTTTAAAGAAATTAACTGATCGGAAAATACAAGACAATCCAAGCCCAATAAATGCGAAAAAATGAATACTTAATGTATAACTCAGGAAAAGCAGAGGGATCGATGAAGGTGGATGCAAAGCAATGAATAAACAAACCAATAAACTAACAGCTAAGCCATAAGCAAAAGTGGTGGGGATTATGTTGAAACAGGAAAAGAGGCTAAATGAGAGAAGCAGAAACAAAAGAGCTTCCCATCATAAGACAGGTATGAGCGAGCAGTTAGTGCACAATGACTTGTGCAGGCTGCCGGCGGCGCCCGGTAAGTGTTCGTTCGTCTGCTTTAGCTGTTTCTTTTAGCAACGGTGGCAACTAACCTATATGTTATAACTAATAACTGCCTGCATGAATATATTTCTAAACGTTTAGGCGTCGAATGGGAAAGACCCGCATCCTTCTTCCCACTTGATCATTTTCAACTTTGATCACAGCTTTGGACCGTCGTGAATGCCGTTGGTTTAAATCATTGCCTGCATCTTTCAGCGGAGATAAGATGTCAATAAAACTGTTTTCTAAAACTCTTGTGCTCGTTACTAGCCCGCCATACGATTAATTCGAATGCCAAAAGTGGCGTGTATAAACATTTCGCAATGCGTTCACGTAAGTAGAGAGTAGTAGTTTTAGAAGAAAATGTCCTTGCCTGGGCTCGAACCAGGGACCTTCTGTGTGTTAGACAGATGTGATAACCACTACACTACAAGGACACGAATCTATAATTGTCGATCGATAACAGGTCTCAAGCTGGCGAACAACAATTTTAAAGATCTACTGACAACGGTTCAAATCTGTGATCAAAGTTGAAAATTGTATTCGGTTCATTGAAATTAGTGCGCACCTATTGGAGCAGTTTTGAGCAGCAGGCTAAGTGCTAACATTTTTTGAAATGCTTTACAGAGGAAATGAAACGTGTTTAAGGCTGCTAAGCCGTTTCTGTGTCAAATGCAGGCATTCTTCGTGCAGTAAAATGTTTCATTCTTAAAAGGGAGAAGCAATTAATGTTACTGCTTAACAAGGGAAGCGGTTTTGAAGCTTGCCAAGCTCGGGATATTTTTTGAAAATCATGCCTGCAGCTGGAAACAGCGCATGAAATCATGAGTGATCCTTTCATATGATAAAAACAGGAATGACATGATAAACATCCCATGAACAGAATAGAAATAGCGCTTCTATATAATGCTGCGTAACGGTTAGCATTTTCCAGCTTTTGTACTGTAACGTTTCCAGGTCTGAACGTTGTACTACGAAAAAGTGAACGAATGATTGCGTTCACTCCCAGGATGTCAGCGTCACTTCGAACTGCTAACTTTTGCACGGGATATTTGCGTTGGAACGTAGACTGACGAATGAAATCAAAAATATTGAATTTGGTCCTGAATATATTGCTGCTATACGTCAGTCACTCTCTAGAGCGCGGCAGAAGTTTCAATATTCCGATCTGATTATTATGATGATTATTATACTGTGGTTTAGTTCGCAGTGAAGTCCGGAAAGCTAATTACAAGTTGCCCGATCGTATCGTATGGGACATCGCTACTTTTAAAAAGAGAGGGCAAACGTAGTAGTCACTAGAACCTGCGCATTGTTAGTCATTCAAATTTTTGATACGCTGCTGTGCGATGAGCGAGCTTTGTTCATACAGGACTCCATAGCTACCCTTCGCAAAGATCAACTAACGCAATACGTAGAGCATTGCAACTTGCTCCGTTCATTCGATCGCAGGTTTCACGGAGGGCTTAATTCGGATAAGAAAGCTAGTGTGTTCCACTTTCAAAGAGGTACAGTTGGTGCAACTAACGCTTTGCGCCAATCCGTGTTTGGCAAAACATTGGGCATCCTCACTTTTACAGTAAAACAGTTAAGCTGTGTTACCTTACTACCATTATACCTGCGAATCACTATCGCTGTGATGTGCGCAAAGTCATTACCTGTCAGTGTGTAGACGATATTGCGTAGTAGTCACGCGTCGGCCGCTTGCACAACTAATCAAGTGGCTACGTAGTGGATCAGCTCATGATATCCTGGCAAAGATATCAGTAACGATATGCTGCTATGCCCCACGCTGAAGACGATATGCTGTGAGTATTATTTTGGTTGCTGCAAATTTTTCATCATCCGTCTTGCTGTTGTAAATGTTCATTTTTTCCGGAGTCATCCGCGTACTCCGCTTTCAATACTTTCTTACCAGTTGATAACTTAAAGCAAAGCAGATTCTAAAGGCCCGCGCGCAAAACAGCCTTGCTGCAAAATTCTCTAAGGCAAAACGTCTATGAGTAGTCATTAACTTCTCACGAACTTCATGTTTCTCGTTAATAATAAATACTCGTCTTCTAATTTATTCAAATTTTCAGAAATGCGCCTAAGATATTGCGCACCAGACTGGGCCAGCTGCAAGGCGATGCTTCATCCGTCGCCTCGCAGTAATGTGTGGCTTCCTTGGCCGAAAAAGCAAAAGCAGCATGCGTTACCTCACGGTGCACAAACTGGTGGGAATTGGCGCACATTCTGCCACAGCCTCATGTTCAAGTAAATTTCCGGAACAGTAGTATTTTTCCGGGCAAAAGACATCATCATATGCAGTTTACGATATTTCGACTTTATCGATTACTTGAAGTCGCCTGTTCTCCTGACGTGACGCATGTCGCATGCTGAGCCTTTGTTGCCAGCACTGCCTTTTTTGTTCGAATGAGAAACAACGATATACCACTGAGTTTGAATGATATTTCGTTGCAACTTTCTGATCACAGATTGCACCATGTCAAATTCTACGATATCCCATCCATGCTTACATGGAAAGCAGTTTACCGGAATAGTGATCCTATTCCCAACGATACCTCCATCTGCCTTCTACGATATTCCGATGGTGTACTTTGAAGTCGCCTGTTCTCCTGATTAAATGTTCATCTCGTTGCAACTTTCTGATCTACGGTTGCTTACTATTATGATATTAAAATAAACAAATAAAATCTACGAACGAGTGATTGTAACGTGTTGGAAAAAATGCGAGAAGCTCAGCTGAGCAGGCGCAAGTACAGGCGGCTATGTGCGCAGCACGTAACTTGCACACACTTAATTTTTTAAATGCCCATTAAACAATTTTCATAGGGCTCAAATAGAGACAAAGGCAGCCTGTATTCCCATCTACTTTCGGTAACATAATTTGGAATGAGTTCGACGAATGAAAATGTTATCGCGGTGATGCGAAAGTCTCTGAATCAATCATGACAGATACGCCAGGCCGCCTACACGTGGTTTTAACAAAACCTGCAACAACAAACAGTAGCTGTCACCATCCCAAGCACTTGAGGGTAAAAGTTTACTGTGCAAAAGTTCGCAAGCAAACGCATCCTAAGCAACTTCCGTTCAGTCACTACGCATTCGCTTTACGGTTGGTCCAGTAGTAGTCAAGTGAATGAACAAGTATGTAAAACCCGAAGGAAAGCAGCGCACGCAAAACGTAGTGATTGGGCTAAATGAGTAAACAGACGCAAACGTGTGCATATTCGAAAAGACAGCTAATGTATAACAGTTAGGCCAAGCTAAGGTCAACAGGTCAATTAGAGGCGCCACCATTTTGCCTTCGGCATTCACTCGGGCAGGGCAGAATTGGTCGGCAATCCTCGAACAGAAGTAATTCGCCATATTCTAGGTATGAGTGCAACTCTTTCGGTAGTAAACACTGTCGAAGCATTTCCAAGCAAAATGTGGAGCGCAGAACTTTCCTACATATGGCAGACAAACGCTGAACAGACATAGGCGCTGAACGTATCTCTAATGTTCCGCGATGTGAGCTGAGGATGGAAGATAGGAGGAGTTACGTTATGCAGAAGTTAGAGCATTATCAAGTTTACCAAACGGCAATGGAGGTTCCATTCTTGAAGTAGCAAACTGAAGTGGCATTGCGCATCGGTACGATCTTGCAAGGAAACTGAGGCGACGATATATTCCATATGCGCATATTGCTGGAAAGAAAGGTTGTTCCAACGCTGAAGCGCGTAAAACATGCTCATACTTATCCGAGCAGATAGTAACAATATGTTCGCCGTCCGATGAGAATGATAAGCCATTTACTCTGTGGCGGTTGGTGGCACAGTGGTAGCTTGTTAATGGCACTGGGAGCTCATGACTAACAAAGCAGCGAAAGAGTTATGCATGTTAAGGCAAAAACAGACAAGTTCTTAGCTTACCGAAGGGTTACCAATGGACAACCCTTAATGTGGTCAAAAACTATGGCCGTACTATCGGAAGAACAAGAAACAAGCAAAGCTGAGTCAGGAGAGAACTCACAGTCAACAATACAATTCCTATGCATTTTTGTACGACGGTGAATAGACCAACAGCGCGTACGCCAAACTATTAACTGAAAATATTCAAGCGTAGCCAATAAACAAACAGAAACATCCTTTACCCTACGATCAGTGCCTCCACTGGCTGCCCAGAGGCCATTGGATGACCAGGCGCAACAAACAACGTATTCACCGGTCATGTGACCCTTTAAAATCAAGCTTTAGAAGCTCGAAACAAATCCGCATAACTTACTTTTAAGGTACGAAACATATTGCCGCCATCATAAAGGTCCCAGAGTTTTAACGTTGAATCCCTCGAACAGGATAGCAACATGGAATGCCACAGTGAGTAACGTGGCGAAAAAGTTAAGTCTTCAACGGCACCCCGATGGTCCAACAGGTCGATTAGAAATTTCCCTAAGGAACAAAATTGAAACTCGGCTTCCATTTGGAGTCAACTGGCCAACCTGTTACGGCCGAATATATCCGTATGGCCCCACATTCTAAGCCAACGGCCAAAAGTACTGCGTTCGTGTGATCCTTTAGGCGAACGCCGCGACCAAAGCCTAGAGGTGACGTAACCTGGTTTAAGGAGACGTTCCCAAAGCAAAGAGCCGTAACTCGACTACGACAGTAGATTTTACGCAGCCAGTACTGGCTATGTTGGTCACTCGACGGATATACAGTATCAAAGGGGAGAACGATCGGGTGAACCTTAGAGCGCTCCGAGACGGCGCCGTTTTCATCAAGACTTTTACCAATGTACAAAAGGAGCACATCTGCCTCGGATGACCAAGCCAAAAAGGAATCGTCCGACGAGACTGCAACAACGCGCCTGTCACAGCTCCTGATATAACCACAACAGCTCACGCTTCCTTGGTGTGTAACTAATCTATCGTAAATCGAAAATACGCTTCTCCGTAGATTCGCTGAAAACACTGACAGATGAAAAATTTGGACCGCCAAACCAAAGGAGGTGTTTTGTCGGTCGATAAGCGTTTTCAAAGTAATCTGCTTTCTTATTGGTCCTTTTAACAATAACAAACATTGAACCGCCTAATTGATTTTATTTGCACTGACATAGCATGAGCAAATAACTGTCAAAAAGACAGGCAAAAAATAAACATTTAAGAGATAATCATTTCAAATATTGACAACAAATTCAATGCGTATACTCGATGGAGGGGTGAAAGGTTTCCAAAAAAGGTCAACAACAGAGATCTCACCTTCAAATTCCGTAGCCGTCTCAGTCATCAGTCGAGAGTACGAGATAGCAGGATTCTTTGGAGGTATTGAAGTTTTAACCGTAGAACTGAGAGCAAATATTCTGCCACAACAAATTGGTAATTGAGCAGAAAGTTGACGAAGCGTCGCCGACAAATAGAACAATCTAAACAGGAACGAAAAGACTGGCAAACGCTTGTCGTTACAACCGCGTTTATGATAAGAGAACACGCAAACAGACGGCTGTCGCTACTTCCACCCACGCATTACGACAACAATTATTGATTATTTATACTGTTGCTTTCAAAACTGGGATAAGTTGTTTTCAGGGATGCTTGAGTGGGTACGGCCGACCCAGTCCGCAGAAACTTTTTTCACTTAGCAAAGTTGCTGGATAGGCAGCGCTAGAATGAGAAGTGCAAAGTGATGCAATGGTAACTTTTTACTTGAAGATAAGTTGTTTTCTCAAAACGGCTCGATTTCGCCGACATTTGTCAGAGCGGCGCCATCCAGCTGCAAACTGGGATAGTATTAGTACAATTCGGCGCAAGAAACATCTTTCCCGTTCTTAGACCACAGCGTTTATAATTAAAGCATAAGTGCACAAAGAATGGATAGTTGCCAGTAGAAGCGAAGACGTTCAATATATAAAAATAACAAAGCATTAACTGGCAGGCTAACTATTTATCCGGTTGTGAAAGTTCGCCCAAAAGGTTCAGGACCGCACTGCACCTGAGCATAATATATACGAACCTGAGGATCTTTTATTGTCGAGGAGGTTGAAGTTGTTATTTTCTGTCATTACGGGAGAGGGATCGCCAGTTTTCTTGTAGCGGAGTAAGTGCGTTCATGCAAGTCGTCACATTCTACGAAACACACTAAGCATAAGAGAATGGCGGTTGAGGCGGAGCGTTCGGATAACTTCTACGTGATACACGATGTAAGAGAAAAAATTGCAAATAAACAAGGGATATGAACGGCGTAACCGGCCAGTGTTCAATTACAATTAAACGCTGCAACTGACATCATATTTTATATTTGGTAAAGCGTCCTGAAAGTTTTGTTGACTTTTCGGCACCCAAACTTCGGTCGACTCTTTTGCCTAGTTAACATGGAATTGTGTCTGTCTTGCATATCATTTTCTAAGTACTACAGCGGTTTTTCGTTTGGAGCTTATCTTTTAACTCTGCATTTTCTATTGCGTTTGTTGTTGGCTTTTAATGTAGAAATGGACAAGACTGTTCACTGCTAGGCTGCCAACTCCTGAAAGCTCTGTGACTCGTTCCTCGTTGTCGAGTAAACTTTTCAAGGTTTGGTACTGGCGGTTTAAAGAATACTTTGCAAGGCTTATGCCGTGCACATGCCAGTTAATCGAAGAATCGTGCTTTTCTTTTTAAACGAAGAACGCGAGGAGGAGTTGCACCAGCAATCTTTCGCTGAAAGTTGTCCAGGAGCTTCTACAGTGGGGACTTTGACGTGAACAATCGATTAGAGTTATGTCTCTTCAAGGAAACTAAAGATGGATATTTGTAGCATTGCTCGAAGTAACTCGACTAATGGAAATGCAAGAGCTTGTGCGAGCACTTGATGCACACAAAGCGGCTGTAAACTGCAATGGGAAACATTCACAAGTGGGACAAATGGCTGCCGCTCCGATAGTCTGAATGTATCATGCTAAATGACGTCATCCGCATACTTTCCTTGCTGCCCCAAGAAAAGGGGAAGAACGTCTTATTATGGATTGTTATCAGTGATGAAAACTGGATCTGAAGACAGGAGAAAAATAAAAGAGCAGGGTTAAACCAAGCACATGGAAACTCATCTTTCCAAAAAGCAAACATTCTTGGAAGGACGTACTGTATAGCATTGAGTTGAACAATAGACGATTAATTCTCGTCCATGCATTGTTACTTAGTTTTAAGGCTAAAACTGAGACACACTACGCCACTACGTTTCGTCAATTGAGCGGTACGTTTAGTAAAACTTGACGGAGGTGGGATTCGAACCCACGCCTACCGGAGTAGAATGCGGCCTTAACGCATCGCCTTAGACCACTCGGCCACTCCGCCTCCATTGCAATGTTATTAGAACCTTAGGAAAACATAGCGAAGCTGGATTCCAGCTATTAAGAAGCTTCAGGTTTGTTCTATGAGCAACTGGTAACGAGTGAATGAAGTATCATTCATTGGAGAGCAAGTTTCATTCCAACCTCCACCAACACCGTTCTTGCTTTGTCATTTTCATATTCATCGATATACAGCTTTTCATGCTGCCGTAAGACGAGCAGTTACATGTTCGAATGTTCCACAGATAGGCAAGAACTCCAAAACTAGGTTTGCAGTGAGCTATTGTTCAAGTAAGTGCGTTTGACGCATTACGCTTTCCCCGATGTAAATGCAAGCTCAGATGGAAGTGACTACGTTGAGATAGAATAAAGTTAGTAGCGTTCTGTACTTTGTCCTAATAATCGCTCACCCACTCGTTGGAGGAGCAGCTATTTTGGTTTAATTACAGAAACCCACTATAAGACCTTCTAATATTTTGAAATCATTCTTTATATGACAGAGTATATCCCTGTCGATGACATGTACCGCTGATCTTATCTCAATGAGCAGTGCCGTCGACATGAACGTATACACCGTCTTCAGGGTTCGTATAAGTGAGCAAGCATATACAAAAGTTCGACTAAGCTCGCATATACGGGAGCTGATAACATTGTCCTTTGCGTCAGGAAACTCCGAACAATAGAACCCTACCCTGGACACAATTAGAGAGAATACTATACCAACTGCGATGCGTTGCGCTATGCAGAGGTATGATGTTCTGAAACTGATTTATTCCACCGATTATCTGAAGAAAGATGACAGTTCAATCAATTTTTGCTCAGTTGATGTTTCAGCACGGGAGTCGCAGTGAGATCATATGAATATTGCTCATATCATGAACCTGGTTATCATACTGAGCCCGGTTGCTCTTCCGATAGAATAAATCATAGCTGAGCTATTCATTTAAGCTACTTGTTCGATTATTCGATTACGCGAATGTTACTAAACTGAAAGACTAACGCTTGCTAGCTAAGTCTGAAGAAGCAACGTTCTGAAGAGAACTTATGGTTTGAGTTCTAAGTTCTGCCAACTGTAGTAGAAGTATTAATACAAGGCCCTATAAAATAGTGCCATTTGCGAGCAAGTAGAAGTAAAAGCAAGTATTGATTTTCATATCCATAGAGTATTGCAAGCATTTCTTGATGCAGGCTTGAATTTCACTGCCTGTATGATTCCTTGTGCGGGCCTACAGTAGTACGTTTGATCCGCACGCTGGAAGGGGTTACCTGCAGATCCGTAACGACACGTCGTTTGTCATACGAGAAGCCAGTGCTTGATGGATGTTCAGAAAATGGTAAACTTATTTTTTTGATAAGATATTGGTTTTTATTTTTAAAGAAAAATTTATTTAACTCTTCGCAGTGTATGTTATAAGTTGAAGCGTGTGCAAGTTCAAAGATTTACTTTGTCGCAAGCTAATTACAATTCGATGTCCAAATGGTCGCATACATTTGATACTGAAAAAGCTCATAATGTCTCCGCAGTCTTTGCTGCTCTTTCATCAGCGCTGATACTTTCTCTGGTTCCTATTCCGATCGGTTTTTCCGTGAGCTTCTCTATGTTCACTGTTTTACATGTCCCAGCTCTCCTACGTTATATAACAACAATCCAACCTATTCATTTTCTTGGCATAGCTCGTTACAGATTCCACGCTGTTATTTTTTGAAAATAAAAGATGATAGAAAAGATGTTTTCGTTACAAGATTTTCAGATTTTCAGTTGCACCATTGCCCAGTGCTATGTTATCTTATTTAATCAGTTGCAATTTATGGTTTTGAATGCGGAGCTTTTGGTAACGGGGCGTATTTTTTCACATTGACATATAGTTGCAGATACCCGTTTGTTGAACAATTTATTGAAAGAAAACTTGAGTAAATTGCCCAGGAAACGGGGCATGTGTAGCTGTTTATCAACATTGCAGTTTATCCTCATATTCACCTAACGTTATGTACAATTACGCTATTTCCTCTTCCACCGCCCTCTTACGCTTAATTGTTAATGCACTAGTTTATTTCTCCTTATTTTTGTCTTCCAAACATTGTCAATGCCCTTTGCAGCTCGTCAACCTTCTCCACCATTATATTTTGTGTTAATTCATTTTATTTTACTTCCAGTAGTCTTGATATATGAGCATATCGCTTCGCAGCTAAAACGCCATAGCTATGGCTTAAAGAGTCAACACTGTTCAAACGGGTCTTGCTGCTTATGCGTCCCACCGCCCGAGAAATGCAGGTTCCTTTCTGTTAAGCATGCGATCATCCTGGTCTGCCTTTACTGGCGAGCATGCTACCTATCCTATTCTGCCGTTACCTGAGACTAAGTTAAAATATAGGCCTTATACTTAGGCTTAGGCATGGGGAAGGGCAGAACAGGATGGCCAGCAAAGTTACAGTATGGCGGCGGGGCGCACAACCGACAAGACCAATTCAAACTGCCAATGACCACCAGCATTCCTCAATACCAGTTATCAAGACACTGACAATGGAATCAGCTGCATTTCGAAAGCTCCGTCATTCTTGACAATAAATGAAGCGGATCAAACGTCACCTAACGAACTTGAACCCATTCCTCCTCATTCAAATATCGCTTCAGTTCTTCTTTGAGTTTACTAGCTCTAGTTCCGTGCGCAATTAAGTGTGCTCTTAAAACTGAAGTTCTCGAATACCACGTCACTTGGCGAATTTTTCAAGCTAACCAGAGCTGGCTTTGAATCTTAGGTCTCCATTCAGCTTTGAATAAAGGTCCAACGCTTTTTCGCACAATAAGCCATTTTTGGATACCTTTCTCAATTTACATATAATCTTGCGCTCTGGGTTCATCCCCATCTTTTTCAGCCTGTTGCGAAGAAAAATTTATTATGCAGACCACACCCCTTTTCCTGGGTTACGCGGATAGTAACGAATCCCAACATATACTATGGGCTTACCTGTTCCTATGCGCCTATAGGAAAGTCTAATTTATAGATATGGTGCGCTACGAGATAAGCAATGTAGGAAGCCCTATATTCAAGTAATAAAACAGAATAATTATAAAAACACTCTGTAATAAAAGCTACGGGACATGGCGCAGTGTCCACGCGATGACGAGTCCAGTTGAAGTGAATAACGCGGGCACTGTGATGTGGAGCTTTCGCACGCATGCATACGCCGAAGGCAGAATGCGTAAATTATGAAAATACTTAAAAATTAGAGAAGCACGACGAGCGACTTCGTTTTCATTGATGAACTGTTACTTGAGCTTTCGTTCATTAGTTACTCTCACTGTTCACTGTCAGCAGTAACAACCGTTATTGTGCAGGAGAGCGCGCTCG
Source organism: Trichuris suis (assembly GCA_000797535.1). NCBI lineage: Eukaryota > Metazoa > Nematoda > Enoplea > Trichinellida > Trichuridae > Trichuris > Trichuris suis. The sequence goes on along the minus strand of KN538388.1, from coordinate 650,582 downwards.
ATTTCATCTTATTACCCAGAATGGCTTACAATTCAAACCCTACGACTTGTTCATTCCCAGAAATTTTCGTTTGCATTTTCGGCTTGCTTTCAACCGCGGATACGATGGGCAACCTGATGTCGCATAATGTTACGCCCCAACTCCATATTTTTCGCCCAAAGCCGTTATTACCTGTGACCTTTGTTTTAATGAAAATGCCACACGATTTTTCTTCATTGACATATTTACCGACAGAAACGTTACCGCACCTCCACCACATTTAATATATTAGGTAGAACGGGGCACGAATAGATCGGGGCAGACAAAGTTTTAAAAAAATGATGTAAGTGGCGAATATCTTTTGCTTAGATCAGCTTTGCAGTATTAACAGAAACAGCAGGAGTTAATTTCCGAAATCAGTGCAGAAAATGGTATCAATGGAAGTTTGAAATCCAGAAAGTACGACCATTCGATTAAGAGGGTTTAGAAGATAAATGGCCGCCAAATGGGATTTTACAAGTTCGAGTCTAAAGTAGGGTTCCAGAAATAAAAGGATGAGAGTAAAGTAAAGGATTCCATAATGCGCCTAACAGTAGAGGATAGCGAACGTGTTAAAAGGTAAATCAAGCTAGCACGTGTACATGAATTGATAACAAAGGGGAACATTTGAAAAAAAAAGAAAAGTGTCGCGAAAGAAGGGACCTACACTCGTTGCAAAAGTCGCTGCGTAGTGATTCGAAAGCGAAGGCCCAAGTTTTTAAGATTTCAAATATTTAACAAGCCAATTCGGACAGTCGAGTTTCTACCATGCAATGGCCTATTTCAAAATTATTTTACAGGATCGTTTGTCGACCTGAAAATTGCCGTGATCGCTTGAAAGGTTTCATTGTTATTCTTTAACGTTATACACCACTAAGAGGTATTTGAACTTTGATGACGGATCGAAGAATACGGCGGTCCAACGTTTCGGAACAAATTTTGCATATGAATGTATTTGCTGTCAGAAAGAGAACAACAGCGTGAGGACTATGTAACTCTTAGAATGAAGTTTGTTCCATCCTCGTAAGCGAGATGTGGCGACTCATAGTTGCTGCGAGATTTATTTGCGGCTGATAATTTATAGTGAGCTACCATGCACATCTTTTCTTTTGTAAGATTATTGATATTGATGTTTGTAGTAGGATCTGTTAATTATTTTGTAATTTTTAATTTTTAAGAAATATTCAAAGTTACATAATATTGGTTTCCTCAGCCGTTTGAAAAATGTTCGCGAAGTGGATGTCGCTTTCATACACGCTTAAAGCGTATGCCTTTTAGTACTCGATAGTTAGAGAGGATGGCGCTGACTTGCTGCACAAGCTGAACTGGTTGTGCCCAGAACAAGGAGGTTAGAACAACAGGATAGTTCAGCACTCTGCTTGATGCGCATGAGTATAAATAGAGTTAGGTTTAAAATTAGTCGTGACATCAGTTTTTATGGTCTTAACCCGGCTGACTGTTCTAACGTACGCTTTGAATGATTTTGGAAAATATAGGTAAAGCATGACCGTAGGTGAGAATAATACTACAACGCTGGCTTGTGAAAAATGCTTACAAGTGTTCCATTTCGGCGTGAGAATACAATTGCTTATTCTTTCCTTATTCACGTCGTCTTATCTTGCTAATAGAAGCTTTGCAATCGAATTGACCTGTCTCATCGCAGATAGGCGTCACAGATTGCGTCATTTATCACTTCTTCTCTTGTGCAGTAATAGCACTTTGCGAAGAAAAGTTATGTGAATGAAGAAACTTGATAGTCGCAAAGCCAGAGTTCAAGTGCCATGCGACAACAGCCTTTCTTGACTTTCTTGACCTTTATTGTACTCCCGCGATGCGTCCTTGAATGTCCTTTGCTGACTGGCCCATTGCGTGATGTTTTCATTTTCAGACTACATCAAAACACGCAGCTTGTATTAATAAAATTGACCATGTAGCTGTCCACCGTGCTTCGACCGGTGCCATTGTTGACCGTAGTCGCTTATGGTTTGATGATGCAACTTTTCTGCCATTGAAAGGCGTCGCCAAAACCGAACGGCCAGCGATTCGTCGGGCCAATTTCCATTCCTTTTGTTGTTGACGCTATTTACCCAGTTTGAAGGCGACCAAATGGTTCGCTTTGGCTTTTACCTCACCTGCGAGTAGGTCGATGTGAACCGCCTGGTCTCCTCCAAACATTGCTCCAATTTTTGATTCGCTTGAATCTGGACCTCTTTTCTTTTTATCCTGTTTCGCCAGGGATATCAGCAGGGCAACGCAGACCGTTTTCTGTGTTTAAATGGTGTTAACACACGCGCAGGCACAATGCATTACTGAACCACTTCAATTCGGTCACTAAGCAGCCGATTCAATCCAAGCATTTATAGCCTTCCCTAGCTTTTGCTATTGCAACGAGTTCCGCCGTCTATATTTTCAGAGTAATCTTTTGTCGCCTGAGAGAACAGTGTTCGTTTTACAAATAGGCTGCTTTCATTTATGCCCAATCTAACTTCGTACGCACATGCCATGAAGAAAGTAAGGAGGTGGGAATTTCAAAAAGGTCATCGTACAGCCAGTCATGCCAGACTTAAAGAGAGGTTGGAGAATATGAAACTTAGTCACTGTCGAAAACTGCCCGCCATGAATGGTGGCAACGACCTCGGCAACCTGGTCTGCTCGAATTTGATTGGGCGTTACGTGACACTATGTCGTTAGCTGGGCATCGCTTAGCCATATGAAAGCGCTGCCTCCAGCCGCCAACTCAATCCATAACAGGCATCGAGGTAGCAGTGCATATGTCCAACAATTTCGCCCCGCTCCTTTTGAACAACACCGCGGTTACCTTTTGGGAAGGTACGACATGCAAGTCAGAAGTGGAGCATTTTCACGCCTTTCACTGCAGATGCGTTTGATGGAAAGTTCAACTTCCTTCCCAGCGTGAAGAATTCTTTTGATCTTAAATGTTAAAGATATTGGAAAAAGAAGATCATTTTATTCGCTTGCACTTCTTCCATTCGAGCTTGTATTCCGGTTGATGAGCCATGGGCGACCTTAAGTCTTGGCGCCTAAAGTTCACGCTGCTTCTAGCTGGTTTCGTGGCTGCAATTTCGTGCACATACCAGCGAAGTTATGGTAAACAGCTTTTTGTCTCCACTGAGTTTTTTGTGATTTTTAAAAGCGAAGCCATTAAGTGAGCTTCACATCTGCCACTCTGAGACCGTGAGCGGCTTCGCAGTTCCAATAACTTGGTACGAATTCCATCTGTGAATGGCAAGGTGAATCGCGTCGCTGACCTTCCCTCAAGTATAACAGATTTGCTTGGCGCCATTAGCGAGTTTGCATTTCTCACGTGCCCCATAAGGAGCAGGAAGGGATGTCAAAAGTCGAGTTTTGTTGTCCTCTTGTCTGTCACTCTTCCGTACTTAACGATGACAAGAACCCGTTGTCGGTATGGTAGAATCACCGGTCAGCACAATGCCTTCATTGCAAGTGGACATTGGCGGTCATCAAAGGCCAATTGATGGTCGCATTGGCGTGGCAGCGTTGGTGGCCTTCCTAAGCCTGCTTGAAGGTCGTCTGAACGGTCGCAGAGGGGCCTTTGACTAATCGTGACTTGCGTTGACATAAGCAGATGGTCACTTAACGCTAACACTGAGGGAATGCGCGTCCTAGAATTCGATGGAGTTGTAAAACACCAAAATTTTAGTTTTACTTTTTGTCCATGTACACGTCTTCTTTTCGTACGCATACCACTCGCTACCGTGAGGAAGTGGCGCGCATTTTTTCAAATGATTTTCAAGTAGAATACGCGTAATGACTGAATAGATGTCGGCTGAGTCAACGCGACGGTAGTCTGAACTTTCTGCGTTATAGGTGTACTAAAGCGATTCAGGTCGCTTAAATGAGCATAGTATGACCAATTAAAATTCCAATTTAGCTGTGGCTGCTGCCACTGACGAGACCTGAATTGTTTTGCGGATCACTGGTGCCAGTACAAACGCCTGCGTTCATTTCTGACCTTAAAGAATAGTTAGCGGTGCCATGTGCTCGGCAGCTACTTTTTATCGTTCTTCCGGCAGCCTTAGAGAGGCCAATGCCAAGGACGACTACGCAGAATTGTTGCTTTGCTATAGTTTAAAAATTCGGTCCTTCAGGTAACTGCAAGTTGAAAACGATATCGTATTTCGACCTCATATGGAATATTGTGTTTAGTAAAGCGGTTGAGCTTAACACATCTCTTTATCCTATTTAGGCTTGGCGGTTTTGCCACTGCTTAATGCAAAGCATTGCATTAATAGCTATACGCGATTGACTTTATCTGCTGAGACGGAAAATATTACTCGACAGTTAAATTGCAAAGTTCTAATATCATTCCTTATCAGCAAAAAAGACTCTACTACGTAACAGGCTTTGCTACGTTTTCATGTTGCTGTTGGAAAGGTGTTTGAACTTGCTGTATTTTTTTCAAGGTGTCGAAAGGTTCCTTCCCCCTGTTTGACTATAACGTTCTGTACCACCGCTCAATAATTATTCGTCGTTGTTATAACGAAAAGAATCTTTTTTCTTTTTCGACATCTTACTGTTCAGAAGGCGAATGGCTTATTCGTATCCTTCAGTACCCTCTCACGTCGCATCCTTACCAGGTAAAAGTTAAGCCCGTACAGCAAACATAATGATGAAGAAGGTATCCCACCTTTGCATCTTTAAGCATTTATAAATGGTTATTCGTCAAGAAGAGAATAAAACGTTAAATAAGGTTATGCAAGACACTTTTTCAAGATAAGAATATATTTAAACAGTATGTATTGCTTAATGAGGCAGTCGTAGGCAGCAGTTGGTTAGCTAATATGAACTTATGTAAAATGATTGAATTATGCGTCCATTTCTGCACTTACGTGGTCGTGAGATAATTATACGTTGTCATCTATAAGATGAAGTTATGACATTCATGGAAGAAGGGGCAGATCCATATGCGAAGACATCTGCTGGATGCACTGAGAACATGTGAATGATTTTGCTTCCTTTATTTCATGAATTGTACCTGCGCATATTTTTTGAATTTACGTATTGATTTAAATAAGTGCGTTGACTTTTTGAGAGACTGAACATGAACTTCCTTTCGCTAGCGATTTGTTCGCTTTTCAGAGTGCCATATAACAGAATTTGACTGCCAATCCCCCTTATCTCAGTGCATCAATGCTTCAAAAGTTGGTGACGGCAAAATAGACTGCTCAAATGGATTCGACGAGGGTATCCGTTGATGTTTTAGTTTAAGTTTCAAATCTTGTCTGTTAAGGGTGCCCGTACGGTTACTTCATTTGCCATGATCGCAGCGGCTGCCTGGAGCCTCGAAAGTTCATGGACGGCGCTCAAGATTGCTTCGACAATTCTGACGAACGTGGGTTCAGTCAAAGTGTCTATAATATTCTTGTAGTAAAATGCATTTCCAGCCTGTTTGCCTTCGGAATATTTTTGCGAGGGCAGTAAAACGTGTATTGACCGATGTAAAGTTCAAGATGGTGTGCCGGACTGCCCCGATGGAAAGGACGAAGGTATACTTTGCTCATCTTCGCCTTGATGTTAGTTTCCTCAAGGTCGCATGAATGTTTCAATACTTGCACGAGTTATTTACCAATTCAAATTTCATCGTCTAGTGCTCTTTATGTGACTTACTTACGGGTCGCTTTGTTTAGGAATGAACAGAGTAGTCAACAAAGTGTTAACACAGATAGCAAACTGAACGATTAGCACTGCCCATACTGAGCACGTAAACCTGAAACGGAAGAGTTTGTTAAAGGAAAAAGCTGCGTACTTTATAATTTTTCAAAGACTATCCGACCTACACTTCGCTCGTCTCAAAATTATCATGTTGCCTTGCCTATCTGTTAATGATTATGAAATATGTTAAACAGACAGGAGGGAATTTCATTTGCGAAATAAGTTTTCATTCATTTTTTGAAATGGTTTAATTTTCATTCAGTAAGCTCAGTATTGCTGATATCAGCTGTATGAACAGTTCATTGTTGGAAACGAGCTGTGTTGAATGAGTAGAGCGAAAGTTATGACGGACTTGCTGGTTCAGCAGCTTCAGAGGGTATACGTTGCAGCAGGTAGAGCATATTCAAAGGTTGGCAGAGGAAAAGCTCAATTTCGAAGGCTCTGCGCTTTCCATATTCGTTTTTTACGTTCTGTAAATTACCCGCTTACCTTCTATTAATATATGAGACTTTTATTGTGTACTTACATTACTAACTTATTAAATTGTTTTAGCCGAAAATGGCGATATAAAATACTATGGAACTCTATCTTTCCTTTCCTAATTTAACGCATCCAATTTATAGAATGCTCCCCGTTTCAATTCCATTGTCGCTGTGGGCAACCGCGATGCATCGACTTGGATAGGTTTAATAACTCAAGATTGGATTGCTTGGACGGATCTGATGAACCTTCGTCGCCTGAATATCTCAGCGACAGGCACTGCTTCGTCGAGCATGCTAGAAATGTCCTTCCATCGGAGCAGATCACTTCATCTCACCTCGTCCATTGCGGCGACTTGCAAGGCGTGAAATGCAACATTGACGCGAACGAAATGTGCTTGGTAGGTCCATTTTTATATGTACAGTGAGAAATGGTTTCAAGCAACAGCAAATCGTTAGGTCATACTTGGAATACCGCAGTGCGCCTGCAGACCAGGTTTCATAAAACTGAAGCATGATCATGCGTGTTTCCCGACCAGTGCTACACTATGGAAAGCAGTGGCAATGGCTGATGGTGGTCTAAATCGTCGGCTGCAACCGCCAGCAATTAAGAATGACCATTGCTCTCCATTTTCTAATAGTTCATGCCTCGGGCGAAATGAGGAATGCTCCAAAGCGGGGGGAGCCTTCAACTGCAATTGCAAGGATGGACACATACGTCATCCAAAGACTAATAAATGCTTAGGTAAGCTGACCATTCACTGTAGGACACTTTTAAAGCCTAACCTGCAGAGTTGGTCGATGAGTGCAGTGATCAGACGTTGAATGACTGTGATCCAACGGCAACTTGTATTGATAATCCTATTTCTTATGAATGCCTGTGCAAGGAAGGCTACTTGGACGTTTCACCTTCTCCTCGAAAATATCCCGGTCGAAAATGCATTCCGCGTAAGGAGTTATCGTCTTTTTGTTAGGTGTTAAGTCATTTAGGCTTTTTTCTTGCAGTGGTCGATGAATGCAAGGACACAAGAACAAATGATTGTGACTCAAATGCAAGTTGTCTGGATCTTCCTAGCGGTTATACATGCCGTTGCAAAGCGGGATTCCGCGACGTGTCTCCTGAACCAAAGCACTATCCAGGAAGGAGGTGCTCTGCATGTACGGCATCCTTCGCTTTTGTAAATATAGCACGCGAATATAGTTTTAACCTTTAGTAAAGAATGAATGTGCCAGTGCAGTAGGAAACAACTGTTCAGTCAATTCCATCTGCGTAGATACGGCCGATAGCTACGCATGCAAATGCAAAAACGGGTTTGTGGACCGTTCTCCGGAACCCATACTATATCCAGGCCGTGTTTGTTTGAAACGTAACGTGCGCTTATGACGTTGCAATCATATTTTTGATCTGACCAATGCCTAGTCGTGAATGAATGCAAGGATGACTCGTTAAACGACTGCGACAAAGTCAATGCACACTGCATAGACACGGTCGACTCCTTCGTATGCCAATGTAAAACAGGGTTCATTGATCAAGATCCGCAGAGAGCAGGTCGAATTTGTACAACAGGTAAGCTTTTGTTGTAATTGTGATTGCTCCGATTTCGGACCACCTCATTCCGCACTCCACGAAATTTGGTGGTTGGCGTGAATGATTTATTTGCATCAAGTTTTCCGCCCCATTGATTGTCGACGTTTCGGTACAACCGGTTTTAACGCTTGGCATTCGTTAGCTTTATGTTTTCCGTTAGCAGAAAAGCTCCGGCATTTCAGGGGGAATACTTTCAGCAGCAAGAAAATTTTTGCGACAGGCAATTCGGTTCTACTTAAGGGATGCATCAGCTTTGGAATAAAGGGCGTCGCTGAAAAATATGTAGCTAATATGGTTTTTAAACTTTTCGTCATCGTTTCGCAGTTCCCAAAGAACATACAGTAGGTTGAATATGGGAACAGAACTTACATCCTTTATTTGTTGCTTTGAGACCCTGAACGCAAGAAATTGCTGAACTCATTTCCAAGTTTGCTCTTTTGTGTCAAATATAGGAAGTCGAAATGGAAACCGCAAATTAGGGAAGTAGCGTCCTTGAGGCGTCCATATGTGGCACGACAATTCAACCTAAGCTGAGGGAAAACCACAGCTACTGACGCTGCTCTCCATGGACATGCCCTCAGCCACCGTTGTCCTCTTTTTTTGAGTATCTTTCCGAATGCCTCAATCTGGTTTCCTCTCAGCGGAATTATCAGCGGTCTCTCCTGCGGACCGACAGAAATTCCGTGGGAAGATGTTCGCTCTGATTGGTCGTTCTGAAGCTTAACCGCTGTCCTGTTTTCCAACAATAGAATAATAACTTGCGGCTCGTCGGACGCCTGTCATGACTGCCAACGGTGCATTCGAATCTGAGCGCGGAGTATGACCCTACAGCTCCGTTTGTGCACAGCGAGCTTTGGACAACCGTTTCCAGGGCGATTTCCCGTTGCCCTTGTGGCGGGAATATTCTTACTTGGCCTTCTACCCGCACTTGGTGTGTCTTTCGGTAAAGTTTCCCTTCTGCTAGTAGCAGCCGACCTTTTTATTGCTATCTGACCTTCAAAGAAGGTCAGAAGGATGCAACATATTGAAAAGCAATAGAATGAAAGGCTGTAGACTGTTTTACCAGTATTTTCTGGCAATTGACTTTTTTCAGCGAAAAATCCATGTCTTCATCGCTCATTGAACGATTGCGCCAACGATGCAATATGCTTTCCCAAGCATTCAGGACAGTACGAGTGCGCCTGCGCTCACGGTTTTGTGGATTTGTCCAAGGACAAAAGTAGACCTGGCAGAATATGCCGGCAACGTACGAAAAAAAAGTATTTAGAAATGTGAATGGAAACTTAACTTGTTTAATTGTAGTAATGAATGAATGCCAACTTGGTATGCATCACTGTGATCCAGTAGCTATTTGCATAGATACTGCCGAATCTTACAAGTGCGTCTGTCCCGATGGCTGGATCGACGCGTCGGAAAATCCTAGCGAACGACCTGGTCGAAAATGCGTAAAGAGTGAGCTTCACATCGATTCAACTTTATGTTGCGTTGTCACCTTATAAATGCCAATGGTGTTTTAGAGGAAAACGAATGCTTGGATTCGAACAAGAACGAATGTTCTCTAGACGCAGACTGTATAGATACAGAGCATGGTTACTTATGTCATTGCCATGTAGGCTATGTCGATGTATCTCTCAAGTATGGTAAGCAGCCTGGAAGGATCTGCAAAGAAAGTAAGCGCCTGGCTTTTTCTACGATTTAGGGAAGGCTGCGTAAAATTGCATTATCATATTCTGCAAAAATTTGATCTTTAAGTCTTTAGCCGAATTTTAGTTGGTTTGATTGTAAACTGCGCCATGAGGGAACTAATTTTCGTGTATGCCTTTCATTTGTATAATCGCTCCAATTGCCAATCCACTTTTTGTAACCAATTTGGAAACGTCACTGTAAACAGAAGGAAAGCAAAATGTCGGAAGCTTTTGAGATTATTCATGTCGTAGCGGGCATTGAGCTTTGCTTTTCAGAATTCCTGTTTTGACCTGTCATACGACATCGCTGGTAGCGTTTCAGTCAGTGTAGCTTAGCTTGCAATTTTCGAAATGAACGCAGATTGCGTCGAGCGTGTTGACTGCAACTGTGCTTTCTTTTTTCTTCCCTTCCTTTTGCATTGCCATTCCTCTTTTGGGCAATAGCCATTAAATAATGGTTTGAGCATTGTTATAGTTTTTTTGTCCTAACCGTTTTCTGCTTACTAGTCAATTCAAAGTGATATTTTTGGAACGTGAGATTCCTGCGAAGTGCTATAGTCTACTTCTTTTTGCCTGGTAGCCTGCTTCTAACACAACTGGAATGCGTAAATCAGTGCTATATTTGTACTAATAGTGGAGAAATATAAGATTTTTTAAAAACTGATGTACAGGTTTTTGTATTCAAACTCGTTAGCTACGTTTGACCCGTTTTTATTCTCGCGAAAAGTTCGAAGCTTTCAGGATGCGCCTGATGCCGTCGTCAGCGTCTTCATAATTAACATAAATGTGGGATCGTTGAGTATTCAATGATAGCTTAAAGTTGATTTACGCTTTAAACAGTAGCCGTCTGGCTTTGTCGATATTGAGAGTTGTTTATGTATTAATATTAAATAAGATGGAATGAGATCAAATAAAATTAGTTAAGCAAGATGGAATAACGCATGAGCGAAAATAAATAGAGGCAGAAATAGCAAGAATAATATGAAATAAAAAAATAAAAGAAATATAAAAGTAAAAAAAGGTAAAATAGAGTAGAACTGACTGAAAAAAGGAATAAAATAAAATCTTTAAGCTCTTCTGCTATCAGTCATATAGACCTTTTATTGGAAAATGTCAGAGTCGTTTAGAATGAGACGTCTTCCGTTCTTTTGCATACATAAACAATTTCCAATTCTAACAAAGCGACACAGCTACAGTTTAAACGATAAGTCGCCCTTAGACGCTGAAGGCGGGGTCAGACGCATACTGAAAGCTTCGAACTTTTTCGTAAGAATAAAAGCGGGTCAAACGTAACTGACTTGTTTGAATATAATAGTAGAGAACTGTTACATTCAGGTTGTGACAGAGGTCCTGTTAGTAAAGGTCATTGTAGCTTTCAGGAGCTTGGTCGCCCTGTCATCGCTATGTTGATGACGGGTCGAGCGAGCTCCCGAAGCTACACACATTCTTTCAGTAAAGACCTTTCCTAACAGAACTTCTCCTGTAAGCAGGGTATAATGAAATTATGCGGTCCTGTTCCGGAACACTAAGTGTACAGTATAGAACAATATTGTCGCAACTTGTCTTTCTGAGTATTAAAGTCGCCAGGAAGCAGCACGATCTTTCTCTGGCAGCGAATAGTTCCATTCTTCATCGTTCTGTAATTCAGTTGGCCAAGTTCTCCCGTGAAATACAGTGGGACTTCCGTTATTCGAAATCTGTACTCTTATTTGGTCTTTCCACGGCTTTATCTCCTTCTGTGTAAGTGTATATGTAAAATACCGAAACAAGCGCCCGACTAACAAATAGATGAGTAACTTGTTATGGAAATTACAAAGAACATTGTACGGAGTTTTCAGGACGGTCTAGTCCAGTCGTCAGCGTGGTATAGAAGAAGGTGTTTATTCCGTTATCTCTGTATATAGGCCTTTACAGGGACAATGGGCGAGGTCAGCTCTGTAAGGTGCTGCATTGGTATTTATTGATGAGCGGGCTCCACTTCGCTGACCTCTACATCCCCGTCGCGATTGATATTGCTATTATTTCGAATGAAGAAGGCCTCTTTGATCTGACGTAGGCAGAATTGGTTCTCACGAGTATTGATCATTGGCGTAAGGTCGAGTGAACACTGAGAAGCACGTTCAACGACCGCAGAGGCTTTTCAGACTGCTCTCGTGGAAAGATCAAATGAAAATCCATCACCCCATTTACAACACATCCGGTCTTTAAAAAACCTTTATTATCCGAATTCTGCCAGAAGAACAATGGACTGACCGTATATAGTAAAGATGTTCAGGCTATTACACCGCCGCTTATTGAAAAAACCGCCGGTTTTTTGCAACTTTTCTTTTAACAGGGGCACTGCTAAATTTGAAATGCTATTGCTTTTGTAAGACTAGAATCCCGTAGACAGCTGGTACTTAACCTTTGTTAGCTTGTCCTGTTCCAATAGTTCTGAGTTTCTGCTCCTGGAGTACGATTTCAGCAGTTTTCCGGTCTTTGCTACGTTGTTTCGAGCCGAGTCTGAAGGATCTTTGAAATCCAAGCTTAATCTTAAGGATAGGCTCTGCTTATCGGGAATAGCTGTTGGGTATCCGCTGTTGACCTCGAGGAACAAAGTTTACAATAGTCCAAAACATGGCGGAATGATAAATAAAGTATCAACTCAGTTTTTTTGAAGGAATGTAACAAGGTGGCACCTGTGCCTCATAGGAAATGATTTATGCGCGTTTCTAAAATAAGGTTTAAGTGTAGAATACTGCTATCTTCCCTGTCTCCCGTTTCTTCCAGAGCACCTCTATTATCTGAATAAATTTGTTCAACTCACCCCCGGCAAGTGGGGTTCGGATAATAGAGATTGCTTTAAAGATAACACAAAGTAAGGAAGCATCTTTTTACTTGGTGCATGCGTCTACCTATTTACCAAAGTGCCACAGAGAGAGCAACTTGATTTAAATTTGTTCGAGTGTGATAAAATTGAATGAAATACTCTCTCCTTAATGATGAGTCCGCATAGACTGCACTTTAGCGAAACTGCTTCTTATTTTCAGTGACTGACGAGTGCGCCTTGAATTATCATGACTGTTCAATACACGCAGAATGCATCGACACTGCCGAGTCTTACCTTTGCCGTTGCAAGGACGGCTTCTCTGATAGGTCTGCACAAGCAGACAAGTTTCCGGGTCGCATCTGCGTTGCGGGTAAGCACTTGAAACGCATGCTGTCTAAGGGCTCCAAGAAGGGACCAAAAGTGCTCTCCTTTCCGTGCATTTTAGATTTTGCAACTTTTCGCATACTTTGCAAATTTTGTCCTCGGCTGCTTATACTTGAAATATCGCGACATAGATCGTTTAATGTATTAATAATTTGTGCTTGGAATTTTTGCAGTTTATCGCGCACTTGTTTCACGGTGAGGAAAAAATGCCAAACATTTTTGTAGGTCCATTTTTGAGCGATTCTTCCTGCAAAGTGGACGACCCGTTAAGCTGCAACGTCGCTTTGCTGGAGGTATGCCTGTTTTCAAATGGTACTTACAAGTGCGGTTGCCCGCAAGGAGTCTCAAGGCTTCCGGACGGCCGCTGCAAGGGTATGACCTTCTTTTGAAAGCATAGTGCTTCAGTCAGCATTTGTAGCCGTCAACGAGTGCAAAGAAGCGCGACTTAACGATTGCGACAAAAATGCTGAATGCATCGATGAACCCGAATCATACACGTGCCAATGCAAGCCAGGTTTTGTCGACGCTTCTGCGGCGTTGCATGAGAAGGCCGGACGCATTTGCAAACCTTGTATGTCGTTAATAGCCAGTTCGTAGCCCTACTAAATTATTTCAGTGGTCAATGAGTGCGCGGAACCTAAGAAACACGATGTCAATTGTGATCAAAATGCTTTATGCATCGACACTGACTTATCTTACACATGCCGATGCTTACCCGGCTATGTAGACGTATCTGAAAATTATAATGATCTTCCTGGAAGACATTGCAAGGAAGGTAATGCTGTTATTCTTAATCATATTGCATTATCGAACTGTGTTCCTCATTCGTAAAAATAAGCTTACTGCGTTTTAAACTGGGATAAATGAGTATGCCCGCAAATGCTAGTAAAGTCATAACTCAACATCGTCGTTCACTTCTTCTTTAGCCGTTAACGAATGCATGAATCGCACACTTCACGATTGTTCCGTAAATGCCCTATGCGAGGATGCAAAGGAAGGTTACACGTGTCACTGTCGCGAAGGTTTTGTCGACGTGTCGCCTGACGTGGATCACTTTCCTGGACGTGCCTGCGTTTTGCCTAAGAAAATGGCTGCTCCCATAGAAGAGCTGTACAATAGCGATTCTTGCGATCCAGAGAATCCGAACGCTTGCAGTGGAGCTGAGAAGTGCACGCAAATTGACGGTCATTTCGTTTGCCACTGCCCTCCTAATGCGGAGCGTTTCGAAGACGGAACCTGCACCAGTATGATTGAGCCCGTAACTGTGACTTTCCTGATTTTCTCCTGTATTTAAGTGATCAATGCTTGTGACAAAAATGAGACAAACGAGTGCGACAAAAATGCCGTATGCTCCAACATTATGGATTCCTATTCATGCCAGTGCAAACCAGGCTTTATTGATATCTCAGAAGATCCTGTCAAATTGCCTGGCCGAAAATGCAAAGAAGGTATTTCGTCATCTTGTTCATACGTAGCACAGGCAAAACATTATCGATTGTAGTTGTTAACGAATGCGCTTCCGTAGCTTTGAACGACTGTTCACCGTACGCCGAATGCATTGATACTAGAGAGAGCTATGCTTGTTCATGTAAGCCAGGCTATCTGGACGTCTCTTCTCAATTTGATTTGCCGGCGGGTAGAAAGTGTTACAACAGTGAGTAGCTGCAGCCCTTCATTCGAGAGATAAGTCGAGGATTGTTTTTTAGCAACGAATGAATGTGCTGTGAGAAATCTGAATACGTGTGATGATAATGCGGATTGCATCGACCTGCCCGAAGGATACACATGTCAATGCGTTCCTGGTTACGTGGACGTTTCAAGCAGTGCCAAACTTCCTCCTGGAAGAGTGTGCACAATTCGTATGTGCCCATTCGATGACAGATTGTTTTGTAACTCTTTAGCTTAAATGCAGAAACCTATTGCCCATCGCAGCCGACGGATCTCATGTTTCTACTAGACGGTTCAGGCAGCATTGGCTCGTCGGTCTTTCGAGACGAAATTCTGCGTTTCCTTCGAGATTTCATCTCGCTTTTTAACATCTCTTCCAACAAAACTCGCGTGGCGATTATCCAATTTAGCGATCAAATTCGCCATGAGCTTGATTTCGCGCAGTCGACAAGCATAACAGAGGTGGAGGAAAGTTTGAACGAAATCCACTACTTAACCGGATTGACCAAAACTGGAAACGCAATACACGACATGCTTGAAGTGGGTTTCAGGTAAGTTCGAATTGGAGCTTTTGTCCTTTTGCAAGGACTGATTCAAATGAATATAGCACTAAAAGAGGTGCTCGCCCGCTTGGTTCTGGCGTTCATCGAGTGGCCGTTGTGATCACTGATGGTCGCTCCCAAGACGTAGTCACTTTTTCCGCCGTCGAAGCCAGAAGGAACGCTGTTCTCGTTTTCGCTATTGGCGTTACGGATCACGTTTCAGAGGCGGAGTTAATTGAAATTGCTGGTGCCAAGGAAAGAGTTTTCATGGTCAAAGATTTTACCGGACTGGACGTTCGACTAAGAAGTTTAATTCAAAAAGCTGCCTGTCGTAAGTCTTACTCTTTTGTACTTGCATTCGTACAGTAAGAAAAAGCATTTCTGACTCCTTAACGAACCGCATAATCCAGTGAAAGTGCACGCGCAGCCGCTGCTTGCTACCTGTCATAGTGGGGTTATATTTTTTCATTTATTTTCATTTCTGGCAAATTTTATTTAGTAAATCGTCAGTCAAACCAAATAACATGACACGAAGCGTAGCAGCTCAGTTTATTAGTAAAATTGTATTTTGCAGCTATTCAAGGAGAACAGAACCTTTGGGAATGGGCTTGTTTTGCTGTGGCCAAGAAGTTCTATTCACTCATTTTTTTCGTAAAGGTTAATTTCACCTTTCCTCTAGGCTGCAGCTAAACGTTTACCAGAGGAAGAGTTAAGCCTTTTCAAAAAGACACTAAACTACATAGTACCGTTTGTGGAATCATCATATAAGACGGTCGTTAACAGTGCGTTAATAGTTTAAACCAGTGGGGCGTTGGAAGGTCTCAGGGGGATGTTAGAGCGCAAAAAGGCAGTTGGGGGCGCTGGAAAGCAGAAAGGAGATTGGCCAACTCTGATGGGCAAAAGGTATCTGTCTGCTCACCTTGCTGCCATGGCAGCTGCGGACAGGCAGGGAAGAGAGAATGGCAGTAGTACTGTAGACTGAGAAATAGTTAACTTGCTTTTCTTACGTAGCTTTTTGTAACGGGTGTATAGAGTCTCATAGTTTGTCTTCTTCTTACGGTGACAACCCGTTTTTTGAGAAAGCAAATATGCTATGATTCTTTATTCTTTAATCCGGAGCTTTCGGGTGCGCTCTTCACCCGTCATCAGCGGTGAAAACCGCCGCTGATGACGGGTGAAGAGAAAAGGAAGGAAAAAGAAAAGTTCGGGGCAAGAAGTAACGGGGATAGAGAAGTACGAAATGGTAAAATGATGGAGCAGAAGAGTCTGGAATATTTGAAAGCACCAGAAAGGCACTACACTTCATATTCAACCCAAGCTTGGTTGTTAGCGAACGGGGACACGTTTACCGAAAGAAAAATCGAGAAGAACAAGGAGAGTATCTTCAGGGAAAGCCACGAAGCCGCGTTCCAATAGAACCAGTGGCAGTATGTCTCATTTCCTCAAAGAAATTTGGCATGTCTGCTTCTAGCCAATTCACATAATGATAGACCCGGATAAAGTCGAGCTTTTCAAGGAGGGGATATATGCTAATGGATCATTCATTGCTTGCATTAACGATGATGACGTCAGTTTACTGCGTGAGATAACTGTATTGCACAGGTGTTTTTTGGTGAACCAAAGCGTATACATTTTGTAGCGCCCGTTACTGAAGAATGGAGCCGAACAAGTCAGTGCTCCGTTGATGAACCGAATGCGTGCGATGCCTCGAAAAATGAAATTTGCAACAAAGTTTCCGACGGTTTCTCCATGTGTGACTGTCCCGACGGTTTTGAGCGGCATCCTGCAACAAACATATGCGGTGTGCTTTGCGTTCGATTTTTATTTCCGTCAATGTCGATCAGAAGGATGACGATCTTTTCAGGAGGAGTGCTATGCAATCCGGAGGTGAAAACGTCCTGCGCTTATCCGGAAGTGTGTCGAAAAACACCGTATGGAAATTATCGTTGCATCTGCCCCACTGATCACTTTCGCTCAAGACTAAGTGGTCACTGCGGTAAGAACTATGGCAATGGCTCGCTTTTATTCAATAGGTGTCGCTTTAGTCTCTTTGTTGGAGGAAGCAGAGAGAAAGCTAGAACTAACTGTTGGTTGTTCATTATTGGATAATTCTACATGCCCACCAGGAGAGATTTGCGTTAAGGCGACTGCGGAGAGTAACCATTGCGTTTGTCCCGACGGACTGGAAAGAAACGCTATGACCAACGTTTGCGGTAAGCCACAAAAAGCATCTTAGCCTATTTCAAAAAACGCATTCTAGCGCCACCTGGTTCATGCGATCCTTACAAAGCTTCTTGCGACGAAAGGAGGCATGAAGTGTGCATGAAAAATGAGCAAAACCAGTATGTTTGTCAATGCCCAAAGTTTGCTGTTCGTGATCCTGTGACGCAAGTTTGCTGTACGCTTGAGCTTTATAAGCTTCACGGTTGACTCACTGCGCCTGGATTTAGTGATAAACGAATGTTTGGCTAGACTGGACGACTGTGATGAAAGGGCAACTTGCATAGATACCAGAGACGGCTATCTGTGTCAGTGTCCCGCTGGTTTCCTTGATCTCAGCAACGATCCAAAACGGACTGGGCGAATTTGTGTTATGAGTAAGTGGCTACGTAGTTCACCCACTTCTTGTATTCCTCTTTTCCTTCAAGAGAGCACCGATCACTGTTCTAATGGCAAAAGGCAGTGCTCACCTAATGCGGATTGCGTTAATCTTTCTGACGGCTTCTTATGTCGTTGCAAACCGGGATACATTGATTTTTCTCCTAATCCTCGTCAAACTCCTGGAGTAGACTGCAGAGAAAGTCAGCTTTACTATTACCTTTATTCTGCCCCATTTTTTCTACAGCAGCAGCGTTTTAGAGCGTGACGAATGCAGCGACCCGACCCTGAACGATTGCTCACCGAATGCCATTTGCGTAGATACGGACGAAGGGTACATCTGCATGTGCAAGCCGAATTTCATTGACCGTTACGAGTTCTCAAAGCCTGGACGATTCTGCGAGCCTGGTGGGTACAAAGTGTTGCGCGACATAAATTCCCTACGTTTCACCACCTTCAGCTCATGCGAACAAAATGTGCGAACCAGGCAGGAACGACTGCGATCGAAATGCTGAATGCTTTGCGAAAGGTGCGAACGAATTCGTCTGCGTATGCCCGTCGGGATACCAGGACAAATCTCCAAATCCAATATCGAGGCCAGGCAGGGTCTGCCTTCCCTGTAAGTTTAAGTATCACGTGGTTAGAGCTGCTTAAATTCCATTTTACTTTCTGTCAGATATACCTGTATGCGATAACCCAAGCCTGAATGATTGCGATAGGGAAAACGCAGTTTGCACTGAAACCGGAGAAAGCTTTTCTTGCTCTTGCATTGCTGGGTTTTTGGACGTATCCCCAGACCCTGAGCGGCCTGGTCGTTTATGCAAAAAGCGTAAGTCCCAGTGAAGTGGACGCCTTGTAAAGCTGAACAGCAACTTTTGCATTGTTAAGTGGTGGACGAGTGCTTTGAGGGCACCCACGACTGCGCTCCTGTCGGTGGTCTTTGCGAAGATACGCCAGACAGTTACAAGTGCAGTTGCGCGTCTGGCTACGCTGACGTATCTCCTGACGTGGACAATAAGCCGGGAAGAATTTGCAAACCACGTTTGTAGAAATCCAGTAAAACAATAGCTGCATAGCCATTTTTTCATTCAGTGAAAGACGAATGCGTTACAAAGTCGAATGACTGCTCAGTCAATGCAAATTGCATAGATACGGCAGACCATTACACTTGCGCTTGCAAGAAGGGATACCGGGACGCTTCCGCTGATCCAGTCAACATACCTGGGCGGACATGCATTCGACGTAAGTTGGCTTAAATTTGATTCTTTAAGAGGATGAGGAAAGCAGCATCACTGAAGCTCAGCAGCTAAAGTGTAAGATAAAAACAAGCCATGTTGTTTATAGCATCGTATATGCTATGCTTGCCATTCTCAGCTTTTGCGAACTATAGGAACTGTCACAGAACTTTACATGAATACTGCTGAAACTTATGTAGCTGTTTTAGTAATTAACGAGTGTGAGCAAAGGGAACTAAACGATTGTTCGCCAAATGCATGGTGCACAGATACTTTGGACTCCTATCAGTGTCACTGCAAGCGCGGCTACGTGGATAGATCACCGGATATGTTACGATATCCGGGTCGAATATGCCTTGCAAAAAGTTTGAATTCAAGATTAGCGCTCACCGCGATTAGTGACGCTCACTGAATAATGTTTAGAAGTTAACGAATGCTACTTGCAACAGCACGATTGCAGCAGCAATGCCATTTGCAAGGACGAGGAGGAAGGATACAGCTGTCGATGTCGCGAAGGATTTGTGGACAAATCTCCGAACATTTTGGCTCTGCCTGGACGAGTTTGTGAAGCAGGTTTGGCATACTCTTTTTACATGCTCTAAGTGGAGCCTACCGCGCTGTTTCTTTCAGAAGTAACAGTTCAACAGGATTCAGTATGCGATGTTGAAGACGCGAACTCTTGTGATGTCAGCAAAAATGAGGTGTGCCGTCTGATTAACAACCAGCCTCAGTGCACATGTCCTGAAATGTACGAAAGAGAACCGCGCACTGGCAGTTGCACAGGTTTGCTTATTTCTACCGTTTGTCTTTGTGCTCAATTGAAAAGTTTAATTATTTTCAATTTGAGTGATCAACGAGTGCCTCCAGTCTGAGTTGAACAACTGTTCAACTAACGCAATTTGCATTGATCAGACTGCAGGATACGTTTGCCAATGCAAAGAGGGATTTAAGGACGAGTCTCCCAACCTCCCAGCGCAACCTGGTCGCGTCTGCAAACCCTGTAAGTCTTCTCAGCCTTCTACTCCTGTTATTGAAATTTTTGGGAGCCATAGTTGCAACTTTGAATGCATTCATTATTCAGCGGACCTTTCACTTGAGTGTTATCTTAAGTAAATTCAAATAATGTTTGTCTGTATATCATATCTTTTTATCTTTGCTAATATACAGCAGGTCGTTGCATTTCCGTATTTCTAGAATCATGTTTGCTTATTCGTGTCAACACTAACTGTCTAGACGGGGGAAAGCGCCAAACCTTTGAAAACAGGGCATTTTTAAATGTCTACACAGGTTTTCATAATGTAACCATGATTGCCCTGTTTATTATTAATATTTGAAGGCTAAGGCGTCTGCGGTTCAACATGCCTGCGCGAATCTTAATCATTGCGCACCGCTGTCTTTGCACGCGATATTGTTATGTCATACGAAGAAAGCAGCTTTCATTTTTCCGGTTTCAAAATGGCTTTCTTGGTATGTGTATTTGTTACGGAAAAAGGTACAAACCGTTTATTGTATACTTGCACACAATTTTAAATCTTCGGAGCCTTCGAAGCCTAGCGCGCTCCGTTTTCAACGATCACAAATATAGACTCTATGTTCGCATATCAATCACGTAACAATAAACGGTTTGTACCTTTTTCCATGACAAATAGACATATGAAATTTCGAAACGCCCTTATAAAGTCCTTTTTATTTTCGGCTTTCTTGGTATGGTATTCTTCATTGGAAGCTCTGCGAGCAGGCAGCAGCATCTTCCACTATCACTGACAATGAAGTACTTTGCTCCGACATTACGTAAACCACTGCGCTTTTATCAGTGAAAATCTGATACTCAGGTTCAAGGAGTTTAAAGCGAATACTTTAAACTCGGAGCTTGTTACTTTAAAGCAAGTTTAAAGTGAAAATTAGCGAAGATTAGTTGCTCAGGTTGAAGAAGTTTAAGGCGATTACTTTAAACTCAGAGTTTATATGTATTTTTTCAACGGAACAATCTCCGTACGAACATTCAAAACTCAGAGTTTAGCACTTTAAAGCAGCGAGTTTAAAGTGAAGATTTGGTGCTCAGGTTCAAGGAGTTCAAAGTGTTTCCTCTAAACTCACAGCTTGTTACTTTAAAGCACGAGTTTAAAGTGAAGTTTTGATGCTCAGGTTCGAGGAGTTTAAAGAGTAAATATTTTGAACTCACAGCTTTTGTAAAAAGGTGACCACTTGTTTTTTATGACGGGAGGTTTGTTCATACAAAATCAAAATTTTATTACGAAAATCATCCCGTCCGATTTATGTGACGCCGAAAAACCTGCTAAGCTTTCGGCCTGCATGTAGGGCCGTTATCAGCGCAAAAAATTTCCTTGGTCGGCACCGGGATCGGCAACTGAGGAGCTCTTCCGTGTCGCCAGCCGACGTGAATATACCCGTCGAGTCGAACCTTGACTCGTCGAGGTTAACTCACACGCGGCTGGTTCAAGTTGTTACGGAAATTCATCCCATGAATTCTTTTATTTTGCGAAGCTTTCGGGAAGCGTCTGTTCCCATCTTCAGCGCATGAGTACTCATGCGCTGAAGATGGGAGCAGACATAATCTTATCTTCATCTTATGGTGGGCATGAGATTGCTCTCAAACGCATTAATTACGAATGCACCGTGCAAAGATATGCTTGCCCGATCTATTGATATTAAGAATAAGACGGATAAAAGATGCACGCGCCTGTATATGTTAATCGGTTTGCTGAAGCGATGAATATGAAAAAAGTATACGGGTAAAGTTACTTATTTGTCACGTGGATGCCATTGCAAGAAAGCAAGTCATGTTTTTCATTCAAACAGCTTGTATTCTTCTGTGCACTAAAATAAAAGGCGTCGATTATTTTAGTGGTGAACGAATGCGAGTATGAGCACTTGAACGACTGTCATCAGGAAGCTGAATGTACCGATCTGGAGGACGGGTATCAGTGTCGTTGCAAACCAGGCTTTGTGGACATCAGTGCCAATGCCGGCTTGGCTTCCGGTCGAGCTTGTCACAAGCCTACAGACGAGTGCGCCGACCCAACGCTTAACACTTGCGATCGCAATGCTCTTTGTTTGGACGACCTTTTCGGATATCGATGTCAGTGTCCTGAGGGCTATTTGGACGTAAGCCCTGTTCCTAGTAATCCAGGCAGAGCTTGCAAGAAAAGTAAGCAGTGGAGAACTTGCGTACGCACTTTAACGCGAAGCATGTTGCTTTAGTCGTTGATGAATGCTCGTCTGGAGAACATGATTGTGATCCCATCGCATTGTGTGTAGATACTCCAGATTATTACAAATGTATCTGCCCGGCGAATTCGGCCGACGTTTCGCCAAATCCAACCTTCCCAGGAAGAGTATGTCGTATAGGTAGGTTGCCTTCCTTGCGTTGCCATCTTACGTCAACGTTTATTGTAAAATATTTAGCCATCGACAAATGTGGATCAAAAATGCACGATTGCGATAGCAATGCTGACTGTTCGAACACGGATACATCCTTCGTTTGCACGTGCAAAGAAGGCTTTGTTGATCGTTCGCCAAATCCAAATAGACCAGGCCGATTTTGCGTCAAACGTAAATGCCATTGAATCGAAAACTTTGCAAAGAATTAGACCTTCATATGATCATTGTTCCAGTTGTAAACGAATGCGAGGATGGTTCAGCTCAATGTAGCCCAAATGCCGATTGTCGGGATCTTCAGGATGGTTACACTTGCGAATGCAAAGATGGATTTATAGATCAGTCCCCGGTTACTCATCAGCCTGGTCGAATCTGCAGTAGACCAGGTAATGAGTGGCACTCCTTTCTAACTAAGCCATATTCTTCCTATTTCATTTTTTAGATGTATGTCCGTCGGATCACGACTGTAGCTCTGCGGCTGTTTGCGAACCATTGCCAGAAGGTTCCTATACATGTCGATGTGTGCCTGGATATGTCGATCATTCGCCTCCAGAAACTCCTGGCAGAAAATGCGTTCGAGGTAAGGCTTTACATGTTGAATCCAATTTCAGCTTTTAAAGGTGGTTTCCTATTAGCAAACGAATGTAGGGATCCCATGCTGAACAACTGTTCAAGAAACGCTCTGTGTACAAAACTAACCGTTGGATATAGTTGCGAGTGTCTGCCGGGATTCGAAGATAAATCTCCTGGTGCATCTTTTCCTGGAGTGATTTGCGAACTCCCTCAGCCGTCATTCGAAGAGACGAGTACCACGACTGTTAGTTATAATGTTTGCTCCTCATAAAGGTGCTTTGTTCCAGCGCATGCATGTCAAGATCCGA
The DNA here is from genome assembly GCA_000797535.1 of Trichuris suis. NCBI lineage: Eukaryota > Metazoa > Nematoda > Enoplea > Trichinellida > Trichuridae > Trichuris > Trichuris suis. The sequence goes on along the minus strand of KN538388.1, from coordinate 627,602 downwards.
GCTTGAACGATTGTTCTCTGCAAGGAACATGCAAAAGCAACGATTCTCCCGAAGGCTATACTTGCGAATGCCCTCCAGACTTTGTTGACATGTCGCCAGATTTATTGAATAAACCAGGACGAGTATGCGCTCCAAGTAGGCATACTGATTTTTCGCATAGCACTCATTGGACGTTTCGATAATAATTTTCCAGAATTGCCTGTCTGCTTGAACAGGACGGCAAACGACTGTCATAAACATGCTATATGCCAAGAAACTGCCAGCGGAGATGGTTACACTTGCCGTTGCCGAGACGGATACGTTGACCAGTCGTCGGACCTGCTCCGGCCTGGCCGAGATTGTAAAGAGAGTTCAGTGAACCATAGAGGTTTTTGAATTTCCATTTGCGATTTCAATTTTTTGCAGAAATCAACGAATGCTTGGATTCCAACCTGAACGATTGCGACTCTACTGCAATTTGTGAGGACACTGAGACTAGCTATTCTTGCCGCTGTCCGCTAGGATATTTGGATCAATCGCCGGATACGCATAAGCCGGGTCGCTTGTGCACCAGACGTAAAACTCTGTCCGCACGCATAAGCATTCCTTTAGCCATATTTTAGTGATCAATGAATGCATGATGCCTGCGATGAATAACTGTAGCCGTTTTGCCGATTGTATTGACCTGCCGATAGGTTACAGTTGCTCATGTCGAGAGGGCTATCACGACATGAACCCACTTAATGCAGGAACTGCGTGCGTCCTAAGTAAGTTCTATGTTAACCTGCAACTAATTGACTATCTATAAATTGAACTTATTAAGTTCTAAACGAATGCGAAAGTTTTCACTTGCATGACTGCGATCGCCGCGCCGTATGTGTCGATCTTGTGGGAGGCTACAATTGCACTTGTCCAGAAATGTATGAAGACCATTCTCCCGACCCTGAGAAGCCTGGCAGAATTTGCAGAGGCGAGTGGTCGCATGGGTTCTTCCAAACATAGTTGAGTCTTTTTTGTTTCAGTGAACGAGTGCGATTTTGAAGCGCTCCACGAGTGTGACCCTAACGCCATCTGCAGAGATACCGAAGATGGTTACATCTGCTATTGCAAGGAGGGCTTTGTGGACGTTTCGCCTGACCCTCAACAGCCAGGCAAAAGGTGCATAATTGGTATGCAGTTGATTGACGGCCAAGTGTGCGTGCGTAGCACAAATTTTTTTAATTGCAGAGGAGCCCGTTATTATTAGCACCCAAAGACCAGTGGCTATTCCGATTGAACTAACCCCTTGCGCGCTGCGATTCTGCAACAAAACTCTTGGAGAGTTTTGTGTTGCCGGTATTCGTTGCGAATGTCCACCTGGTCACGTCCGACTCAATGAGCAATCAGTTTGTGAGCAAGCCTGGGCATTTGCATTCCCACTGCGCGTTATACGTCGTAATCAAACGATGCTTCTATGGTCGAGCCATTACGGAAATCCTGATGACGTTCGTTATATTGAAATTGTAAACTTGTTCAACAAAGGGGTGCGTATAATTGTTCCCATACGCGCCTGAAGCTTTCATAATCTCAAGCATATTGCAGATATCCCAAGCTGTAGCGGTCACCAGACTGGCAGACTCATTTATCTTACCCAAAGTCAACTCGATTACTCCGCCGCGTTTGCACAATTCCAGTTGGGTTGACGGCTTAGTGTTCAACTATACTGTCTTTATGAGACCGAATGATGACTTGACACCGCAAACAGTTTGGAATGAAATAATGCAATCAATACAGCATTCGAATTTCTCGATTGGCGGAACGGAACTGTATATTGACCGTTTCCAGCTTAATCCATTCGGTTGGTTTTCCCAGTTTACAGATAATCAACTTTCGCATGCTTGCTTATTGTTATTATAGTTGGGCCTCAGCCACCGTCAGGTATAACATGCGGTCCTCTGAAGTGCAATCAAGCTCTGGGAGAGGTTTGTGTGAATAACTTGTTGTGCACGTGCCCTTATGGACAAGGAAGGAAGGAAGAAACCCATCCTTGCAAAGGTAATATTCCTTTACCTTATGAAGGTTTAAAAAGTTTTCATTAAGAATTGCAATCTTACACGATTCCTTTGCTGGTTGCCTACAACGGAGACATTCTATTGAAGTTCGACAATACGTTCAGCAGCGGATCTTCCCCTGCGAACACCGAATTGGAAGATATGTTTACGAAAGGGGTAAGTTATTTGAGTGGCAGCGTCAACGTGGAGATAGAGTCGAAATGTTTATGCTACGCTATCTCAAGTGATCCTATTGGAGTAGAAATTTTTATGAACGTATATTTTAGGTTATTCAGGCCTACAGGATAACGCCTGTTTGGCCCCATTTCATTAGAGTTGAGATGAACGAAATCTTAGACCCATCCAAGTTCAGTTGGTCAGACGAAGTGAAAGGAGGCTTGTTGTTCAATTTCACGGTCTATTTTGAAAAAGGGTCTTTGGAAGGTCGTCAAACGGCATGGGAAGAGCTATTCCATTCTTGCGCATCGACAAACTATTCCATTGGCGGTACGAGGCTGTACATTGACCCGTTGCAGCCCAATCCGTTCGATCCATGCCAATGGACGGATTGCTATAGGAATGCTCTTTGCAATTCCATCGGAACTGACGCGTACCAGTGCCGTTGCCCGGACGGCTATGTCGACTTGAATTCTGCACTTCCGGGACGCCAGTGCGTCAAAGGAGAAGGTGAACAAATACTTTTCAAGAGCCATTATTAATATGCGTTGTTCTAGATTATAACGAATGCGCATTCGACGCATCGAATAACTGTTCAGTGAATGCCGTTTGCATCGACATGCAGGGAAGGTACAGCTGTGAGTGCAAACCAGGTTTTGTCGACGTGTCCCCGCCTGAGGGACCTAGAGGTCGCATTTGCATATTGGACTACTGCGCTGACGCGCCGTTCTGTCCCGTCAATACTACTTGCTTGAATGTGCCGGAAATTGAAGGGGCTCGATGCGAATGCAATCCTGGTTTTTTGGATATTAGAGGGAGTCCATTTGTCGACCGGTTTCCGCCGGATACTTATTGCTTAGGTGAGTGGAAAGCTTTTATTTCTGTGTGTTAATTGGATAAGCTCTTTAGCAATAAGGGACGTCGATGAATGTGCGCTTGGTTTGACCAATTGCTCTGCAGTGGCGATTTGCAAAAACGAGGATGAAGGCTATTCTTGCAGTTGCCCTCCCGGTTACGTGGACGGTAATCCTTCTCAGCCAGGTCGAGCATGCGCTGCAGCAAGTTGTTCATTGTGCAACGACCACGGTGATTGCATTCAAAACCCTGAAACAGGCGAAATAGGATGCAAGTATGGATTAAACTTTATTTTGCATGTTTTAGTGTGTTTTGAAAATGACGCTCTTTCTTACGGGCGTGTGAAATTTCATAATACTTTACGGAGGTGCGACCCGTGAAAGTGTACAGATCGCACTTCCCTAAACCATTATGACATGTTTTAGTATGCATCCTTGTGATCCGGGCATAACCGTTTAAGGTATTCATAGTAGCAAAGTTGGATGGGGTTTGCTGATCCCGAAAGCCCGAAAGTCCCTGTTACCAAAAGCCCCGTATTCTGCGCACGGGCTTTTGGCAACAACAGCAAGCTTTTATATGCCTTAGTACTTTAGAGAAGAATTCGAAGTCGCGTATTGAAATTGCTCAGTCGACCGAAGTATTTATTACTCCTATTTTAATCGAAAGAGGATGACGGGAAGCGACTTGCAAGTAACTATTAGAAAGCGTCGGTTTCTTGTAAGCAGTGGTTTTAGTACACTGAGAAACCTTTAAAAGAAGTACTTCTGAAAAGCTTAGCCTATTGTCTGCTTCCTTCCCAACGGCAAAAAGAGCCCTGTCTAGAAAGTCAAGAGACCATTCTTCTATGATCCTTGATAGCATTGGGGAGAAATCCTGTGTTCATGTTTTATTATGTTGGCTTTAATTTATTTTGCATATATAAACACGTTGGTACATAACTTCGTTCCGGAAGTAGGAGGCGACATGTTTCGCAACGTTTGGGAGGCCTAGTTTCTTTCCTTACCATAAAAGGAGAGCTGATTAGGCTTCTCTTAACAGAAAATAGATGAAAGTGTCAGCATGCTGAGAAAGCTCCGTTCCATACAAAGGCCAGCGACCGATAGTGAAAAGTATCTATTACCTGATAAAATAACGAGCAGAGTATGCGTATTGTCTGGCAAGCTTGTTTGTTTCCTTCATACGAAGCGCCGCTTTCTTATTGCCCCTAAGAAAGTTAACTAATCGTGCTTTGTAGGTGCCATCCATGGTATACGGGAGAACGCTGCGATACGGACGTTCGTGTTATATTGCTATTTATTTTTGCCGCTATATTCTTTTTGATAACGCTTTGCTGTTTGCTCTATTTCTGCCTTAAATGGTAAGCAATATTTGACGGGCTAAACTTGGTATTTTCATAAAATTTTCTACTTATAGCCGTTGCGTACGCCGAAGAAGCCTTTGGTATCGCGAGCCATTGTTAACGCAGCGTAAAGCCTTCTGGCCGTGGTCTACTGTGGGCGCATCGTCGAGCAGCGAAAGCCAAGCTGACATAAGCGCAATGTCGACTTCGCCGTTTGGCATTGGTGGAGCTAAATCCTCTGAGCATTATCCGGACTTTACCATTCCGCGGGCAAAGTTGAAGGCTGCGGCTCAAGGTTCGAACGGTTCTACAGGTGAAGCTGCGGAAGCAGGATACATGAGAGCATATCTGGACGCGCCAGACGCGAAGGGATGGAAGATTCCTCGAGCTCGACTGAGTAACGATGGCGTAGAACGCGAAGGAAGCGAGAGCGTCATCTTCTCTGATGTTCATGCTGGACTACTGCCTGGCCGTTCTCGTGTGCAAGGAACTATACACGCTTCCGCAGACGCTGCCAGCGGCTCTTCAGAATATTCAGATAGTTTATATGAAGAAGAAATTATTAAGAAAACTAAAACAACAAATGTGAAACGAACAGAAGTAAGGAAGATTGTCCGACCAGAAGTACACAGTACTGAACTGGTTGCAGTCAGTGGAAACGAAGCTGAAGGGAATTCAGTAAGTTTATCAGCTTTAAGGCACTAGCTTTAGTTACTTATGCGCTAATTAAGATATAAGTGTAATCGCCGACTAAGTCACATTTGAGCACCTTCAAAGGAAGCAATGTTGAATTAAGTTACTATCAACTGTGTTAATATTCTCTGTTGCGCGCAAGTTATGCATTGATGAACAGTGAAGACGCAGGCAATGAAATAAGAAGCATTTCTTCTTATCTTTCATTCACAGTGTCTCTGTTAATTTTTTTCTAACGGTTGCTGTGCCCAACAAGTAGACAGGTAGCTACTAATTTTCGAACCTTTAAGAACGCTGTCGTTAATGATGCGCAGGATGAAACTAAAACGTTCTGTAAGCTTCGAAAATTAATAACTACCCATAAATTCTTTGGTAGACGATTTTCTCAGCTTAGTTACAGATGTTCACATACAAGAAACGGGAAAAGGAATGCAGAGATCATCATCGGCCCCTTAACGC
>KN538388.1:561182-589550 GCA_000797535.1 Trichuris suis | reverse complement strand
GAACTTCTCAGACATTACGCGCGAAAAATCGAAAATCGACGTTGTTTATCCTACTGTATATTTACGAATAGAGCAAACCTGATTACTGCCAGGTTACTGTATTGTTTGCGGGCAGATAGAGAACCCGACGAAAAATAGCCGTTATCAGCGCTAGCATTTTTGTAGGTCACGCAGCAGATCTGGCTTACAGAAGCTACCTTCGCCTCGCCTACCAATGTCTGTCCCTGTCGAGTCAAATCTTGACTCCTCGAAGCTGACTCACACGTGGCTGATGAGGCATCAGGGCAGCTTCCTTTTTGGGCGATCCACAGTGGTTGCATAAGACACAAGCACTTGGCCAGTTTTATTCCTGATCTTGTTCGTTATGCGTCCACTAGCGTACTGTGACATTAAAAATGCAGGTTCCTTTCGGGCAAGCACGCCGAAACTTAAAGTTGCGACACGCCAATATGTAAAACTAAAGGTGCGGAATGTTTTGACATAGGCGGTCTGGCGCAAGAACGTATTGACCTACAGGGCTTGGTTCGACAGTTAAGTAGCCAACAAACATCTTCGCTGGCTTGTAATGTTCGTAACCTTATGCTTAAGTTCAGCTATGTCCAGCAAACCTGCCCCTCCTTCTAACTGTTTTGCAGCGAGCTAGCAAGCAATCACACATCTGTGCGGTACTTGAAATCGCTTAGTCCTAGGCAGGTAAAGCTCTTACCGCTTTTGTTAGCCCTAAGCCCAGTTTTATGAAGTCAACTCAATTCGCTGAGCGACATAGGTGGACTGGAACCAACTCGCGCGAACCCAGCCCTCTGCATCATTCCGTGTGATTCAGAACATGGCCCACGAACAGGCAATTTTCTGTTGCCAAAGAGACCCAACTTTAAATGAAACTCCTCTTTTACCAGGAGCTGACAACACGAAGAAGACCTTCTGTTTAAACTTTTATTACTACATAGCTCCGCGCAGTAAGAATCTGTCAAAGCTCACCTGTGCCCATCAGATGTGCAGTGCAAAGTGTACGGTAGAGAGAGCGTGCGTTTCTTTTACATACTGATTTGTCGTTCTTATCATGTTTGGACAAATTGTGGTGGCTTGCCTAAAGCCCGGTCATTTGCCGCTCGCTGCTAAAGTAATTCAGCGTTATGCGCACGTCCCGGCGCCGCCATTTAGCCAACCAAAGCCAAGTACGCGTATTTGCTTCGTTTTATTTCTCCTTCGGGAAGCGCATGCCTACTGCTCTCCTGGCTACCGCGCACTTGCACAACGGTTCTGTTATTGCAGCCTTTGAAGTAAAGCTTGCTCGTTTTATCGTGGCACTATCAGTCCCGCTGATTGGCATTCTTGGCTATCAATCGTACCGAGTGGAAAAGGAGCACGAAAATCATCCTAGACAACCCTATATAGACTACGACCATCTCTACGCGCACAGGAAAGCTCGGGTATGTTCATAAGCTTGACCATCTTTTTAATCACTATGAACCTTCTATTTTGCCCAACTTGAATTGTTGAAGTTGTTTTGAAGTTCAACTTCTAATGCTTTATCATCTCCCTTTAGCAATCTTCGCGTGTAAATATTCAAAGAGCTCTTCGCTTAAATTTTTATGCTTCGAGTGCAACGTAATTTTATTTACGACCAGTTTTGCAAAAACCCTTTGTCTGTTTCATTTTCAGCTAATATAAGCAGTCAAACTCTATACTGCAATGTCTCTTAGGCAGCGAGGTTTACAATTTCGCTCAATAGTCAAAGTTTCAGTTAAACATTTTGGGCAATGAGCTATAGCCATGCATCGTAGTGCTTCGAGCGAAGAGAGTAGTGTTAAGCTTGGCTGATACGAATAAATTGGTTTGTCTGCGCTGTAAGCATATGTCAGCAAAGTTTGAAGACAAATGTAGCGAATTCATATACAGTAGAACCTCTGTTGTGTGAGCCCCATTTTTGCCAGGGAACGGATTCGGGAGTTAGAGATGCTCTGGAAATAGGGACAGGGAAGATAACAGTGTTGTACACTCAAGTCTTTAGGAAGTAAGTTAGTTTCAAACGATTGCCAGATCGTCCTATTCCCCCAAGATATTAGCTGATACTATATTCATTATTGGAGCATGTTTTTAACTTTTCATTCCCCGCCTTGACGTGGCCTCCGCTGAAGATGAGACAGCATTCGTTCCGTCAGCTCCGGACGGTAAAAAATAACTGTTGTCTTCCCAAGTGTACACCCATACAAGAAAGGAAAAGTAGCGTGTCGATAAAGCCCCTTAACAGACCACCAGCGTTCGATATGCTTTATCTCATTTTACACTTTATTCCCAGAGGTCAGCCGCAGGTACCCAGTAGTTGTTCCATTTAAGCAGTGCCTGCCCTTTGGGGCCAGCTTGGGCCTTCAGACTCTGTTCGAAGCAATACAGCAAAGACTCGAAAGCTGCTAAAGTCATACTCTAGGAACAGAAAATCGAAGCTATTGAGCGGGACGCCCTAAGTATGATCAGGTACCAACTACCTACGGAACATGTCCTACGCTATGGCTCGATTGGTCAGTAACTTCAGTTTTACAAAAACAATAGCATTTCTAGTTTAGCAGGGTGCGTACCCTTGTCGAAAGAAAAATATCAAAAAAGCGTGCTCCGTAGTAGCCTTAACACCTTTACTATGTACGGCCTTCTAACCGAATTCGAATAGTGGAAGTTCCACTGTGTACTTCTACGTTGCTGCCTACCGGGGCGCCATCACAGTTCTTATCACTTAATTTCTGTGACGAATGTGAAGCCTGCACTTTCACGTAAAAGTGTGCTGTTGAAAAGTAAGCGCTTGCCATGTTTATCACTAATATAAATTTATCTTTCCACTTCTCGAAATGCAAGTTTGCCGCTTTTTTGAATCGTCTGCCTTAGATGCGTTCGCAATGCTGAAAGACGTTTGTTTTGTTCTTTTTTTATCTTGTCATTTTGTTCTGTTTAGCGTTTGCCTTACGGGGACGGTTTGCGGACACCTTTTCATAATCCGTACAGAAATGCGCTTCCTGGAATTGGCTATGAAACGGAAGATCCGTACGTGACAAAGATGAAAGCAGAAGGCAAAGAACCAGAGTCGCATTGAAATCGTAATCGCAGCACTTGTGCACGGCTACGAGTGACTCGCTGTTCAAGTGCAAGCAACACTTCTAGTGTTAATACCTTAAATTGGTTGTGATTTTTACTGCTTCCTTTTACTGACGCTGTGTTTGGACTACTTTTCAATATTAATAAAATTAATCTCTCATTGCAGTCTCCGTAGCTATTTTAAGAAACAAACTGCCGTCTAATGGGACAGTCAATATGTCAATTTTGCTCCATTCCAACAGAATGCGGCGAATAGGCGAGATTACTTGTCATTACGCGGGTCAACGGAAGTGAACGAGGTCATGGACGAATGTTTTGCTTAATAGCTCCAAACACTATGGCGGATAACTGGTTGATAGTCTTCCGTTTCCAGACAGCGTGAAGTATTCTTCAATAGCGCTCATCCAATTGTTCGCTGGTCAGGCTATGCATTCCTGATGACCATTGTGCTTTGCCAGTTAGTGACCAAATGTGTCCATTTTCAAGTTTCTGTTCCACATTCTTTCTTCTCGCTTTCTTGGTATCAGATCTTGCCTCTTATCTGCCTGAACGAGTTAGTCGTTGTCCCATCAAAGGACCTTCTCTGCAGTGTTGGCCGGGTGATACCTTGTTTGGACTGGAGAAGTTGATCGACGAGCCAGAGATCATTTTCCCGGAAGATAGGTAAAACGACCATCTAATATACGCAGTATTCAAAAGTTTAAAATTGAGCAGCCTGACCGCTTGGGCAAGAAGTAGCGAACACTATAAAATATTTCCGTCCCATTTTTTGCTACGGGTGCAAAATCACAAAGAGCTTAAGCGACGCGACCGAGGAAGTGCTTATCACGGTTTCGACCTTCTTGTAAGCGACAAGTTGGGCCCTCATCGATACACTCTTCCCGACAGCCGTCATCCATTATGCTTGAATGAAACCTATCACACTGATCGTCTGCCGAATGTTTCATTGATAATCAACTACTACAATGAAGCGCTGTCTGTCTTGATTAGGATGGTAAATGGAATTCTTCAGCGAACTCCCGTAGTGCTCCTGCACGAGATTCTACTGATTGACGACAGCAGCGACAATGGAAGGCCGTTTATACAGTTTGAATGGATGTTAACTTTTGACTTTCAGGTTTTGCAAATGAACAAAACCTCAAGGAGTATTCTTCCATGGCAAGGTGGCCGAAGTTTGTTAAATTTTTAACTACGAAGAAGCGTGAGGGTCTGATAAGAGCCAGAATATTCGGAGCGCGCGAAGCTGTTGGACAGGTTACGTTTGATGCGTTTGTTTTCCCGAAAAAATTATTTTTCAAAATATAGGTTCTTGTTTTCTTGGATAGTCATTGCGAAGTTAATGTGGGTTGGCTGGAGCCACTTCTGGTTCGTATTGCGGAGGATCACACGCGGTAAAGTTTTATACGCTATGCCAAACACTGAAAAAACTTTAGTTGAATAGGATGTGACTAAAGCGTTTTTTCTGTCACTGCTTCCGCACGTGCTGTAACTGTTGGATTTGTGCACGAACTTGCCAATCCAAAACAGCGCTGCACTGTTCCTATCTAGAAAGACGAACGCTATGATAAATCTTAAACCGGTTAGGAATCGCCATACTGAAGGAGACTAACGCCTCGACGGGAAGGATGCGCGGAGTCATTTGACAGCGTGATAAACCTACTGAAGGCCAAAGCAACTGCGTTCGAGCTCTTGCCGTCGAAGTGTTGCGTACCGCACTAATAACGCTAGAAAGCATTCCCTTACGAAGCAGAGAATAACCTGCCTTCGAAAAAGAAAAAGAATGAACGAGGTGCACTTTCGACTTTCGAAGTCGCTTTTGCAAGCGGTGCGACGATCTCAAGTGTGGAAAAGCTTGTTTTGTCCTCTGTGGGAAAGTGCTTCTTACCTCTAAAAGTCATCTTGTAAACTGGAAAGCCTTTGCCGGAGGACTTGCCTTCCCGCAATTAGATTTCTAGGTTTCATGAAATGCATCATTAAACTCTGTAGCTGCTAATTTTTCTTGTACACAGAGGTCAATCGTTAAGAGAGAAAGACACGGATTTTGTTCAAGTTATTTTTCCTGTCCCATTCAGTTTGATTCATTTTACGTCGTAACGTGAAGCTATAGTTTATTATTCCAACGTATTGAGAATTCATAAGAAAGCAGATCAAACTTAAGTACCGTTTATTTTTGTTCAAAATGGAGTACATCTTAATCAGGAAAGGATTTTCCTCGAAACTTTCGGAACTGCTCTTATGGAACAGCTGTGTAAAGTGCGTAGTGAATAACCGTATATAGTAATCCTTTACGCCAAAATTCTTAAAGCTGGGGCATTTTTACACGTCGACACGACATAACAAGTGTTTCCTACGTGACTTCATGTGTTGATCTTATTTCAAAATAGCGTTTGACCGATAGCTACAACAGAGAGTAATACATTCGCTAATAGACGTTACGCCCAGCCATGGATGCCGATGATGGAATCTGGTGAATCCTAAAATCTCTGCCATAATTCTAACTTTTAGAATAAAAAAGGGGTTGACTGATTCTTCCAGAAAGTTTATAAAATCAAGTAGTACTTCTACAACAAACGCCGTTGTTAATGAGGCATTCTGTCATTGTCGGAACGAAGCATTTTAAGAAACTGCTCACCAGAATGCATCCTCATCCATAGACAAGCAACCTCGAGTTAATAAAAATTCCTACACTGTTAAGCAGTTGCACAAAATTGTCTTCGTTCTGTGTATAGGAGACATATAACCCATTATGTGAATTTCGTGCTTACACTTGAATTGTGGCCTCAACACATCACACTGCATTTTGGGATATATATATATATATATACAGGCAATGTATGTATGGAACGCCGGCATTGTGTAGAACGCCTAGGCGTTATATAGAACACCAAAGAATGTTTAGGCAAACTGTGAATCAGATCTTGCCAGTGCGGAATTTAAGGTCTCGAAGCCCACGCCGTCACAAACCTACAGTGGTGACACCTGCTGCCGTTGTGCTGTTTACTCGCTACGTAGTGGCTGTGCTGCCCTTAGGTTTTAGCTTAGGCTTACGCCAGGGAAGAAGACGATAGCCGGCAACGTTGTACGACCAAAGCACCCAGTTTTTTCTCACCCTTGTCGGCTATCGTCTGCCGCCCTAGCCTAAGCCTAAGCCAAGGCATAAGGAAAGTATAGCCGCCAAAGCAGAGAAAAACAACCCACTTTGTTCCGTAGGTTTCGCCACTGTAGGCTTTCAGGGACATAGGCGAAAAGACTCGATTTGATACTTTTCCAGTTTGTCTTTATGCATTGTATAGAATGCCTAGGAAATGCGTGAAATATTAAGTGTTCCATACATTGCCTAAAGATGTTGGGCATTCTGTAGAAGGCCTGATTTCATACATTGCCTGTAACATATGCATTCTAAAGCGTCTTGTCACTTTTGAGTACTGTAAGTTCGTCCGTGGGACATGAGGCTTAAATTTAAAGCTTATATCCCGGGTTGGGCTCAGCTAAGGACGAAACAGGATAGCGGGCATGCTTAACAGAAAGAAAGCCACGCTTTTCAGACGGTGAGACGCAAAATCTACAGGAACCATCCTAAAACCCGGAATTCGTCTGATCCTGACCATTCCGGATAACTTATTACGTACTGTATTATTAATAATATGCAGGTTGTTGCAGGCCAAGTTAAAGCTTTTGCGGTTTACGTTAGGATGTTCATGTATTAACTGTTTGATGCGAGGGTGTTTCTTTGCTAGCGTCAGAGAAGGGAATGAATGCCAGTGGGGTAAAATTCTTTGCGGCCAGACCCCAAGACCTTACTAAGGGCATTTTCGACTAGGAAGTACACTTCACTTTGAGGCGTACATCCTGACGCGGAAATATTTTCATGGGCTTGGAAAACGTTAACCAATTGGAGATAGTTATGAATAGTGTGATCAACTGTTCATTTTCTCGGGGGCCCTCAGCGTCACGTATGCTGAACACTGTCATGAAAGAAGGCCGCTCCTCTTCGATTAGCTGCCGTCGGCTACGTTTGGGAACCTCTGCAGTTCACCGCTAAGAGACGTCTACAGTCATGTTTCGTCAGGTCTAAAAACTTTATAGCCCACAGTGCCTTTACACCACGCACACGCAGTATGATTCGATTGAAGGCACGGTTTGGGAAGTGTTTTTGGTAGCACATGTTTATTCAATGGTAAAGCGGCATGTTCTTTGTTATTGTACAGACAGGACATTTGTCATAGGTGACAGTAAAGAAATTGATAAGTTTCTCGAAGCAGAAGTGGGCCAGAGTAAACAACTATTGCAAGCTCTTGCGTACAGTAGGCATGTGAATTATTTTTTTTACCTTTCTGATTTGCCTGAGGTGTCTGCCCACTGTCTGTTGAATGATGAGCGCCTACCTTCTCTGGTAAACACATTTAATACTGTACTGCATAAAATCTAGAAACGATATGGTCTTCCTTAATAAATACATCTTAAAAGATATTGTCCTGACAATGAAGTACAGAACTAAACTTAACTGCCTAATAAGGGGGAGTGTACAACGATGGCAATCTCTTTCCGTTCTGACGAACCTTGACAAGGAATATTGGGTTATCCATATTTGCTGATGGCTTAGCACAGTGCTTCTTAAGCGCAACCACGCTACTGCGACCTTTCTCTGATTGTTTCACGGTGTTCATCCCATGTCTTCCTCAGTTCCTTCACCCCCCGTCTGCCTTTCCCCTCGCAACCGTTCACGCCCCGTAACCCGCTCCCTTCAGACCTTTCGAGGCTGCAAGGGTGCATTAGTCACGCATGCCTAACATTAAAACTGACTGGTTGTTGTTGATTCACCTCGGTCATTTCCCCCACGTGACATCTCTCGCAATCACACACCCTTCTGACTACTCCATTGAGAAGTGTTTACTTAAGCGGCAGTCTTCCTCAGAAAGACACCAATGTTTTGACTGTACAGATTTTTAACTTCACTTTATATCAATATTTCTCTGTACTAAGCGAGAGCGTCCTGTTAGTTCTTCTGAATTCCTTATATTTGAATTTCCATTTGTTCTAACCTGGCTGACTGATTTGCGGCTCGTTTGCAAACCAATACTGCCAAAAGATTATCGTACGGCACATCTGCAGCCCAAGAAAATTTGAAGTAGGCCTCTATTTAAAGGGTGTGGTTTTCACGCTATCACAATTCGGGGTCCCCTAGTACATACATACACGATGATGATGGATCACGCTTTACCCATAATTTGATTGGCAGTCACGAGATACCCTCAATAACCGTTCAAGGCAACCTCAAGTTTCAGGGCTGTCTTTGTTTGTCCGCTTTCGTCAGCAATGTATTTTCATAATTCGTCACGGACCTCTTCGTAATTTGTTACGAAAAATTATTGCGCTGCATACAAGGCTTTAATGCAGCAGGCGGAACTTCCAAGAGTGACCTTGCACCGCCTTCATGAAGACTTTTTCCCGTCATTTTCAATAAATAGCTCATCCAAACCAGTTCAAAAAAATTTAAATGCGTCCTGCCGATTCGTTAGCCGAATTTCATTGCAAAGCTGTTATTTTTCAGGGTCGTATCACCAGTGGTTGACCATATCAGCCCATCCACTTTTGACTATAGCGCGTCCGTGATTTGCCGCGGCGGTTTCGATTGGCTGCTCAATTTTCAATGGCTTTATTTTTCTTCCGACTTTTTTAAGGTGCCCATGAATTCAGTCAATTCATTTCGGTGATATCTATTGAACACAACTGTCAATATTGCGAACCCACTGGTGAGCTTTTGTAGAACACCTGCCGTATCTGGCGGTTTAATTGCGGTGAATAAAAAATTCTTCCACCAATTGGGCGAGTTCGATTCAGGCATGGATATTTGGGGAGCTGAAAATATTGAATTCTCCATTAGGGTGAGCTGTTCGCTTTTATTATCATTTTTCAATTGCCTCGGGGTGGATACATATGTTTTCAGGTTTGGCTGTGCGGCGGCAGTTTAGAAATTGCACCATGCAGTCGGGTTGGACACGTATTCCGAGCTTATCGTCCCTATTCAGTTCCAAAAGGCGCTAATACAGCGGAACAGAACACCGTGCGAATTGTTCGGGTTTGGCTGGATGAGTACGCAAAGAATTTCTTTGCTTACAAACCTTTAGCTTCTAAACTTGATGTCGGAAATCTTCAAGATCGCATCGATCTTCGTAAACGGCTGCGCTGCCGTGGCTTTCAATGGTATTTAGGTCAAGTTTTTCCCGAACTGGCTGCAAGTGAGTAATTGTGCATCTTGTTCAGTTCACAGTCAGAGCGGTTTCCTTTTTCGTTTTCAATTCTTGGACACGGTTTTTCTACGCGAACATCTTTTTTTCCGTTTTCGGAAATAAAGCCAGTCTTTATTAGCATCTACATAAAGTTGAACTGTTGGTAGTTTACTGCCAATTCTCCGCCAATGGAGCTGTCAGCATGATCCCTCCCCTTTCGTAAGTGAACTTTACTTTATTACAATTAGGGGCAAAGAATTCATTACCGTTTCAATGGTTAATACGCCATTGGGACGGTGCTTTCAATATGGAGTTGAAAATTCCATTTTGCTGCCACAGTTCAGTTCTCAAATGCCTATTTAGAGGGATGAATTGATTTCTCTTAAACCCAAGTAGTTACGTTTATTGCCGTTAATAAATTGGATTTAGTGCAATTTTTGTTCGCTGAGTTGTTAACATAACTTCGTATCAGACTCTGTGCTAACTATGTAAACAATTATATTTTACTTTTGACTAAAAGTCAACCTAACGGTAACATGCATGAGTAACCAACACCATTGTCAGTAGTGCAAAAATGGGCATCTATAAGCGTGCTCTACTTATGCATGGTAGCGCATTAAAACTTAAACATAAACTTTTCCCATGTTTTTAACCGTGTTACATTGCTGCATTCAAGTTTAGTATTAACATGCGCTTAATTAACTTCATTTCAAAAGCTCGCACGTCAGGATAAGCTGAATAGCTTCTATTATCAAAAATAGTAATTTTTTGCTCTATTTAAGCCTTTTTGCGGCATACTGTTACTACACTTATGTTAATATGAACACCAGTTACAAAGTCTCTCTTTTATTCACAAAGTAGTCGATTGTATTTTTTCGTAAGTTCGACATGTTTTATTAATTCATATCAAATAGGTGAAGCATACGGTCAGTTGGCCAACACTCTTTTTCTGTAATGCAAATGTTTTTGGATTTTGGAGTGAGTGATTGTTTTTCGTTCTTCTTCTCCTTTTCTCAGTAATGTATTAATTGTTTCTAATTAAGTTCTTTCATCTGCGCATATACTAATAGACATTTCAACAGTCGGTCAAGTGGAAAGTGTGTCAATCGTGTTCAGCAGTATTAGTTATGGCGGCCTTCTGTTCGAGTAACTTGAAGGATGTAATCCAAAATGTTGCATCTGTTGAAGCACTGACGCAACACTTATCGCCGAACATGTGTTGTAAACGGTCCCCAAGCAAAAAGCGAATTTTCAAGGTGATTCTGTTTACCGCACGCTGTTACCGTGTAGTTCTTGAGGCTGAGTCCTATTGTTTGTTCAAGGCTTTTTGATCTTAAAGCGAACTAGCTAACTGACGAAATCGTTTAACGTAGTTACGCTATTCTACAGGCAAAGCATACATCTTGACAAGAGATTTGAGCAGTATTGGAAAAGGAAATGGTTTTCTTTGGGCTTCATATGAGCTGACACGAAGTACCTGCTTAGTGGCCAAGCGAGAACTTTCTTTCCGGAAGGCAATGCATTTAGTGCTGCCCTCAAATCCTCGAACGTGCTACTACCTTGAATCTCATGGGAATTTCCATGATTTTGAATATTCTGCGCGTTCTTAAGTGCTCAAAAGAATTTTTCCTGCAACCTGTCCAAATTCCTATTCGCCAAATGAAGTTGCCCGCAAGCATTCATATTTTGCATATGTAATTTAAGCTGAAGCGATAACAACGGCACCTGTAGCTCCAGTCGCCCAGGGGTAAACGCCACGGGTTTATTGTACACAGATAAATAGAGAAGGTAACCGCTAGTGCCGGACTTTATCCACACTCTCCCCCAATCGCTCTCTGTCGCCCCTTTTATAGAGTAGCAACCCACGCGTTGTCTTATCGCCGGATCTTGCGTTGTGTCTTGGCTTGATCTGGATAAGATGTTGCCTTATCACTACGATCGCTCAGCGAGTGTATCGCCGGGGGCTCACTGTTTTCTGTTTAAACATCACTTATTCCAGCTTTTGTGCAAGCATGATTGATAACTGCGGCACTTTTCTAAGGTATTCCAAAATAATTTGTGCACTTAAACTGCTTCTATCTAAACTGTAATGGAGTGTGTAAAAAATTTTACATACCAATGTGTCTGAGATCATATTCATGTGCAGAAGAATGCTTCCGCGTAGGCTGTCTTAAAAAATTGCAGTTCGTGTCCTATGATATCTTTAATTACTGAAAGTGAATTCTTGTCAATTTCATTCCTATTTCTTTAATGTTCGTTCTTGCTTCTACCTTAGGGCTTAAGAGAGTGGCACTGGACGTTGCATCTAAAGGTTACTTAAACCCTTTTGAAGACTGGTTTGTTGTTTGAGTCCATCGTGGACATACAAACGATTTGACGAAGTGCATTCAATTACCGTTTATATGCTTTTCTAGTGATTGGAGTGCAAAAGAAATAGATTTTCAAATTCGCTGTTAACGAAATGTCAGAGCCGAGACTTGCACGGTATTGTCAGTTATATATCGAGAAAGACTACAAGTTTTTCCTTTCACTGAATTGCTCTAAATTGGTAGTTCAGTATTCAACTGTGCCACTACGAATCTTACTTTTCGTCACGTAGTCCAAATTAGGCGTTTTAGAAAGAAAAGGAAAGGCAATTCGCATTATCACTATCTCGCATTTTTCCCCGTTTCACAATTGGTTAGTTCTTCTAGGTGGCATCCATTAGAGTCCTTCGCAATTGATCAGCAAATGCTTTTGCACCTAAACTGTTGGGCAAATAATTACACGAATCATTGCAGTTGCATTCGTCTACCGTTTGGCGTCTATTTCCGCCTTGTAAAAAAAATTGAATATTAAAATTTTTTAAACGACCAATGTACCTGAGTTCATATTTGTTGTTTAATTAGAAAACAGCTCGTCTGTTTTTATGCGTTCATGAGGAGAGACATTATTAATAGCATGCAATAGAATTGGCCAAGCAAATATCAGTCGGACGCTTGCCTTATTTGTTCTATGACTACCCTTATACTTGTTAAAGGTGCGTGCTGTACAGTGCACAAATATAAACAGCTAATCGAAAGCACCTCAAAACAGAATTTTATTGACTTGTCAAAAATTATTAACAGGTTACTCGTAACGTAGGTTTCATGTATTTTTCTAACTGCTGGAGAACCTGTTTATATTGTTCAGTGACTGTAATCACGGAAAAGCAATAACTCTAACCAGTAGGTGTATGGATAGTTGCTCAGAAAAAACAGAGGAAAGTGCACATCAAAGTGTTCCGGAGCTTTCAGGACTCTTTTGTTCCGTGCCTGAAATTGTTCTGAAAAGCTTTGAGGCATTTTGACTTTCCTTTTTATTTGTCGTTCTCTAGAAAGCGAACCAACTATCTACTGATTGAGGTTTGCTTTCCCATTGCTACATTCACTAGCCAGTATAAACGAGTTCTCCATACTTCATAACTGTGTACGGAAACGTCACTCGTAAGTAATTGTTAGCGTTTATTGAAATCTGTGGAGCTTTCGGGAAGCTGGTAAGCGCTGATATTAAAAAGAAGACTTTTTAAATCATGTGATGAGAAGCGCTACATTTTCAATACGAGTTTTCCGTATGTTTTTAAAAAGTCAAAGAACGTTTAACGAGCAGCACGAATATAACAAGAATGTATGCGTAATGGTTGTTTGATTTCTTTCTGCCATTTTCATCGATGGGGCAGAAAGATGCATTTTTAGGAGCTAGTAATTATGGAAGACTGCTTTGTAGCCCTAATTTTTAAACCATTTGTTTGAATTTTGAAAATGTAGTCCTTTTTTAATGGCCGTACCCAACTCACACCTTTTTATACGTAGAGAGACGTTTTATTTATTCTAAGAGACGTTTCCCGAAAACTACGTCGTCTGTTTGAATACTTAATTCCATTTTTCTTCAGCGAAACTTTGCCTTGAGCAAAATGAAACTGGCCAAGTTACGCGTTTCGCCCCTTCGGCTGCATGTGTCCATTTTCCTGCGCCTTAAAAACACTGACAGAAGTTTCTCAGCACCTTGTGTTTCCTTACATAGTCTTTGTTCGCACTTCATCTTAAATGCAGACTCACGTAGGCAGGGAACTCGTCATGCTGCCTTTCAAAGTTTAATTATTGTGCCCTGAACATCATTAAACGCACCATCCTGCCGGAAATCAGAACGTTGGGTCAATGTCGTATCATTTTATTGATAATGAGTCAACTAAGCATGTATTCAGATCCATATTGAATTGGAATTTGCCAAGATAGTATTTTTAATGATCATTGGTCACCCTTGAGAGATCTGAGTGCATGCAGATAAAGCCTGAATATTTAAAATATCGTATTCATTTGCTGTTTTGAAGTTCAATGGCGAAGAAACTTGTTTGTTGAACATACTTGTCATCACACGCCGTCAGCTAAACGTGGGCAAAGAGGATGTGAACTATTAATATGATGGGGCAGAGTGATGCTTTAAGCTTTACTGATAATAGAGAATCACGGATGCCCCATTTTTCAGTTTCATGAATTCTTTCTTCTCGTGTCCCTAATGCCAACGCACATAAACCTGGCTGAGAGCTGAAATATGTTTGGGAATAACTAACACAGTCCCGTTTGCGACCCAGTAAATGCATTGCATTAATACGCCAATGAAGTAAGGCACCCTGCATGCATTCAGGTTGTTCTACGGAGAAGATGCTTGCGACAATAGTAATTAACGCTCAGAAACTTTCGAGGAGCAGCATTCTCTGATGGGCGCGTGTGCCAGTGGGAGCTCACCAAAATATGACGCTATGACAGTATTAATCCTCTTTTTGCGTCCCGTGAGATCTCTACACCTCGATGGCAATCTCTTTCTGGTAAGGCATTGCCAAGCTTTACTACAGCAGTTTTTATACAGGTTATTGGGCGGGTCATTTGCAAGCAGCGGCAATAGTGCCTTCAGTAGGGCTTCACTCACGCGCGTCCAGCTGGAGATGCATATCTTCCAACCCACTTTTGGTAACTGGGAGAAATTATTTAATGTACATTGTAAAATCAGTGGAGGTAAGAGTGCCTGAATGAAGTAGCCCACTATTTGGATCCAGCCGGGTTGAAACCGGTTCCTGCAACCGCGCCGGAACGACTGAACTTTCTTGTTACCTTACAAATAACAATAGCTTAAGGAAGCGGCAGAACTGTACTTTCTTTTCCCCACTTTGAAATTCGAATTTTCAGGGGCACGTGATGATCGTATTACAACGATGAAACTTTGTCTCCAGTAGTTTACAAGCGAGCACTAAAAAAACTGTCTTACTGCTTGCGGGCTCTTCTGCCAGCAAAAAAAATTTCATAATTGCAATACCTCTGCCGGTATCTAAACTGCTGAATACATCGACCTATCACATGTGCGCAGGACAAAGAAGGTGGTTTTTTAAATTTGTTTACGATAGCCGAACAAATACCACCTGTCATGAAGAATTCATAATTCAGTCAGTTTCTTTGTTTTTACGTTTCTGGTGCGCAGCAAGCGAAATGCTGAAGGACAAAGTTTATTCTGCAACACGTTTAACTCACGTCCAATCACATTGCATTGCATCACATTCTTAGTCGCATTAGCATCATTGGTTTACTGCAGCCGTGTCATATTTTGCGTTCACAGCTTTCGTTAAGCATAAAAACAGTTTGCGCATGACCTCTTCGTCGAGACAGCTTTTTTGCATCACTAATGTCCTTCGGTTCCAGCCCATTTCCATGGCCGTGGTATGCATCGACTGAAAGAGTTGTAAAACCTACTTTTGTTTCAAATTATGAAGAATGCCCCTTTGGAATGTGCATTGCGGCTATCACAATACACGGTTTTGCTCGATTTGCCTTGCTTGCACAGCAGATTAATAGGCACGGCACCTTCCAGTTATTGAACAACATACGACCGTCACACATTTCCTTGGCCGGTTAAGCGGTCATTAGCGTACTTCCTATGAGTCACGCAGAACATCAACGCGTGACGCTGCACGTGATAAACATACCTTTTCTTTTGAATGGAAACGGTGCAAGATCCTCCCATTATTTTCTCCGAGTTCAGCCACTTTGACCTATTCAAATACCGCGATTGGACTTCGGCTCAAGCGATGAACCGCACAGAAGCAGAGGCAGATGGCGTTGAAGTCAGACAGCAATGAAGGGACCTCGTTTTCGAAACGTTATAAGGTCATACGTACAGCGAGTAAAGGCTGCCCTATAATTGATGGAGCTTAACTTTTCCCCTTTTTGACAATTAAAATTTGCGTCGCCGAAGATCACAGGGTTTACTGAGCTGAGCCGATTAGGCTACTCGAACAACATAATCACTTATGAGTTCTGCCGGTGCGAATTAATTTCATACGACGTTTCGCTAAGATGCGCTCCTTTAAAATATCGGTTTGTCCTTTCTCTGACGTGGCCTTCTTTGAAAGTTGGTTCGATAGGCGCGCCCGCCCTTGCATAGTGAATTATCGTAAACGTGAGACGATGTGCATGCGACTTCCTAATGAGCAAGTGGTAAGGGTCATTACATACGTATTACATAAAATACGACTGAGCTGCAATTCTTAAATTTTTAAAGAAAGTTGACAACTCGCCTTCAGACGAACGTATAATGCTCATCTCGCAGTATACGCATCAATAATTTTTTTCTCAAGAACTATACTTTTAAGGAGTAGGAAAAGGAGCAACGTTGCCACTGAGTGTATTCGCTGCCTATTCTCACTGAGGTGGTTTATTCCCGCTTTAGCCCCTACCAGTAGTTTAAATTTTTGATTAAATGGAATTACGTGTGAGTTCAGACGAAAAAGTAGATAGGCCAGCATTTTTCAACTTTTAACTTATTATAATATGCTCCACATCTTTTAACGTTTGAGGTAAATTTTTTTCACAAGAATGCATTTGAAACATCGTATATGAAAGAAGAACTTTCAACAGAGGATGCAAAACTGCTAATCTCGTATTAATGGCCTAATGCAGGCGAAATGAAACTACTCCCACATTACGGGCTCTAAGGAGCGGGAAAGGTGCTTTCCCATCAGTTTCATTGAATAATTGGAAAATATCTGACGAAAACTTAAAAGAACGCATCCACACTAACAGCTTGCGCCTTTTGTTGTTCTTGTTTGCAAAACTGGTTCTTGTAAATTGTGACTTGAGGGATGTCTGTATCCATAATGATGACAGCTGAATCCTCTGACTTGCCGTTTGCGGCGGAAAGTTTGTCTCATGAACTAGTTGCACCTTCGGTTGCCCTACTCTCCTCCCAGATTAGTAACGATTTAGCGGGTGCCCCACATAGCAGACCGGTCGCTGCGGGAAGCAGCGGAAAAATTTCCACACGCGAACGAGGGGTGCCGCGCTTGTTCACGTGTTGAATTTTCTGGCGAAATGATAACCCAATCATTCCCAGTGTAGGTCAAACTTGACAATAGTAAGTACCTAATGCCTTATGGATCGTGCAGTGACTTTTTTTGCTACCAAACGAGGTGTGCTGTGTATTGGTACAATGATAAAGGCTTCAAGTGAACTGATCAGGCAAAATGTTATGGAGGTCTCTTTGGAGTAGAACTGTCTGAAAGGTCACCGCCTGCACATTGTGCATAATGAAACCGCAACAGTTTTAGACAAGGCAGCACCCGATTAAACCTGTGATAAAAAGTACCAGCGTATGCAAATATTTTGGACAGCAAAGCGTGAGAGCTGTGCATACCGGTATTTTTCATCATCGCTTAAATTCTGGTCCATTTCAGGCGAAACTCTATCTCATAACAACGAGATGAGTAGAGAGACATGGGCAAAGTTAGTCTGTAAGCCAATTAACTGCAGCTTGAGGATTCTACGAGTCCTTTGCTGCTATATATAGACAGAATTGGGTCTTCTTCGCCAATGTCACGTTGGTTCACAAAGAAGTTGCGACATCTTATGGCCTTGGAAAGAATTGTACGGTTTGACGTAAGTAAAAGGAGCTACTGGTTGGCTGGTGTATGACCGCTTTTCTTCGATCGCAACTTGAAATCAATTGGAAGTGACCATCTGTATCACAGTGTTAAGAAATATTAGCCTACTTGGAATGGCTTTAACGTGAACGTTAGATTTTATGAACGAGAATGAGATCTCGCTTTTTGCTATGAGGAGATTAACGCGTTTTATTAAAGTCCAACCAGAACAAATGCTGTTCCCGAAGCTTCCAAAACTTCTCACGTTCAGTCTTTAACGTGTCGAGTTAACGACCTGTAATCTTTAATCAATCGTTGCATGTCGTTAAAACTTCTTTCATTAATGACAGAACGTAAAAATTGCTGAAGGCTCCATAAAAAATGTTTATTTTGGTTTTACTTTAGCAGGTATGCCATTTTGACGCCAAAGAAAATCAGGTTACAATAAAGAGATTAAGAATTTCGGTTCATCGACGCCCAATAAAAGGCGTTATAATCAAATCAATGCACAACGTCCACTATTCAGCAAGAAAATCTGTAAGTGCATGTTGATCACTATGTCCGGAAGGCGTGTTTTGGTGGGAGGGTGATGCAGCATGCTGACACTGGAAATGAAAGCGTCCAAAATCTTAAGAGATATTTTTCAATCACGATGCCTATTACTATGTCTTGCAGTTTAGTCATAGCCGTTTTGCTGTGGTAACGATTCATTAATCGCTGACATGGCATTTCTCCTTCTTGTCATTTGCTTGGTGAATTTTGGCCTTAGGGCACACTTCCCAGTTCCTGTGAACCATCGAACAGGACGTGCAATTAATCGTTTCACCAACTACTACGACAGTAATCTTCACTTTGAAGCGTAGGTAATAGTTCAATTTTTTGTAACGGCTACTTTTTAGCTAAACTTCCTTTTGACATATTGATCAAATTTATTGCTGCAGAAAATATAACAAAAAGTTGTCCATGTTAAAGGTACGAACAAAAAGGGTAAATAGTAAGAGTAAATGTGACATCTCCATTTTTATCCCGTTGGGTTATCTTTCGGTTATGAAGCGCTCTCTGCGGTATTTGAAAAAGCAAACTTCAGCCTGCGTTAGAAAGGTCGAGTTTGTGATCAGACTTGTTGAACACTAGTTTACGCAGAGGATTACGTGCAGCAGTGCACCCATTAATTAAGTCATTACGCCCGCTTTGCTGCCGTATTTCATGTGGGCGTAAGTTTCGAGCTTTGCTGAAAGGATTCCCTAGTAAGCATTGTAGAACTTCAGTTGTCCACTCAAATGCAAAAAGTTTATAGGTTCTGAGAATCTGACAACATAGACGCTGTAATTCTCAAATCACAAGCCCAGTATATGACTTCTTTTCCCGCCATTTCTCTTTCGTTGGGGATGTTCCTTCGTGTTCTCATTCCATTTAAGCATTCATACATTCATCGGCCTTCAGTGCTTTTGTTGATTACTAGGCCGTTGCCAGCCTTTCTTAATGCTCTGCTTTATTCAGCCTTGCTCTTTGGGAAAAATGAGTTTTTCCAAAAACATCAACTACGAGAGGTCCACTGAATTCTAAATGCCGCTATTTTGGTTAAGCCTAAAAACTGTTGTCAATGACGATTTCTGGGTTTAAGATGCATCCCTGATCTAGCAGTTGAGAGATACAGAATCGCTTTCAAGCAAGCATTTATAACAGATTTTTAAAAATAAGTTTGATTTAGGCTCTGATCTTATCGTTTTAGTGGTACTCAAGGAAACTGAAAAACATTAGTGAAAAGCAGAGCAAAACAACGAAAAATGCGTTAGATCTATCGAAACCCATTATTTCCACTGTCAGCAATAGGAATGCGGCAGTGCTTGTTTTTCCGTGTTTACGACAGCGCAAACGGTTATCAAGGAACTTTAAGGTAACATGAAACCTTACGAGATCGTCAGCGGTTGAGCATTTTACAGTATACTTGAATGGTTCCGCGAAATGCTCACACACCTTGGAGCCACAAGAATAGCCGGCAGATTAGTAGCTCAGTATGCCTTAGAAAATCGCATGCTCGCAAATCTGAGATATCCTTGGGAGAATTCATAATTTCATTCAGCTAGCACCCTAATTAACAGGAAAATTAATACGTTCCGTAATGGTGTGCCGCCAATGGCATTCAATTCATTTCGTGATGCTTCCTTTATTTTTCATTAATACAACTTTGTTCTGTTGAGCATCACAGGCACTCTCTGTTGTTAACAATATAGGTAAGGGCATAGATGCATCAGCTGGTGAGTTAATAACATATAACCTTGCACGCGTTGCACAAAGCACGTTTTGCTTGAATGATAAGCAGGTGTTTGGCGGTTTGAAAATTCAAATAATACAGTAGAGCGAGACTCCTTTGTGCTCCTAAGGTGAACATTTATGAAAACCCGTATAGTGAGCACTTAAGTGGACAAGATACTGCAACATAAAGTTTTCTTACTCTCATTTGTTCTTTTTCCCTCCCTCCTTGTCTTCTTTTTCCTTCTGGTAAAAACTGTTTGTTTATTTATTTAATGACTTTCTCTTTCTTCCCCCACAAGAAAGTTTTCTTATTTTCGTTTATTCCTTTTCTTCTCTTTCTGTCCGCCTCCTTAATTTCCTTTCTCGTCCTACGTGACTGTTTACATTATAGTTATTATATTATAGCTATTAGCTACTTATATTATAAACGCATATATATTTCCTTCTTCTTATATAACTGTTTACTTATTTCTATTAACAGATTCGCCTTCCATCTGTCCTCCCCCTCTCCAATCAGTCTCCATTCATTTTTTCTTCTAAATTCATTTAGTTGTATTTTAAATTGCTCTTCTGCTTTCGTCATTCATTAATTTCTATTTGTGCCTTTTAACAGTTACTTTCAGCTTTAATCCTTCCAAATTAAAGCCCCGCCCTAAGTCACAGTCGAAATAGCATTGCAAAGACAGACGGCGGCGCTCGAATAGCGCTTGCACGTCAGTAACGGTGGCAGTCCGTACTTTTGTTAAAAACTAGAGTGAACTTTATTTTAAATCATTGCTTATAATGCGGTTGCACTTGAGTGTCGTTCGGTTATTCGCCTTCTGATCTACTACACGCTGGAAAGAACGTGATGTTGTAGGAATTAGCTTTTACTACTAATCATGTTAAGCATTATCTTCTCTTAAACCATTTCTTTCCTTTGGAAACTAATCTATTGGCAGAAGGAAGGGTTTTCCGGCAATCACACTCCAGTGTCACGACTCTGGCATGCAAACACAAAAGCTGAAGTAACTTACGGTTTTTCTGCAGTAATGACGTGTCTAGTGAATAGACGGGACGCTTTGTCGAAAAACAATGGCAGCAATAGCAACAATGCCATTAGTGATATTTTCAACGACTAGCTAATGCTGAACGTTACGCCAAGAAAATGCCGTCCATTTCTTTTCCGAGCTTTTATAGAGTATGAGTGCTTTCTAGCGATGAACCAACTTTTGCTCTGTCTGACTGCTGATTCTGATTCTGTTATTCCGTTGCTGCTCTTTGGAAGTACAAAACATAGAGCCCCAGGGAAAATGAATAAAGAATGTAGCGCGAAGAGAATGGCTTTCCAGAGTGAGCATGAAGCACCAATCCTTCCAGTAAATGTACCAGAGTGGCACATTCCTATCTTGCACGGTTGCAAGTTTCTGTTCAAACTGAAACCGAGCAAAAAGTGTCGATCTTAATGCGTATCCTTAAACAAAAGCGAGAAGGCATATTTGCACAAAGTGATTCGCTTCACCTATACGCCTACAGTTGCCTACTGATTGCGGAGATGAAAATTATTGCACCGTTCTCTGACCCTCTTCAGCAGAACGCCCTCTAAGCTGTCCCACCGCAACGTCAAACGAATGATTTAAGTGACAGCTGTAAAGTTTTATGGTGTCCTCTTGATTTATAGTCGTCTCGAGGTGCAACATATTTCACCAGTGCGTCAGGCCAACTATTCTTTTTCTGGCACAAAGGAAGGAAGCCACGAGACTTACGAGCGTTTTAAAAGCTGTTTGAAGGTTCTCATTTTTTAAAACTTCTACTTCCAGAGCAATTAGAATTGTTGCCATTGGAATCTTTCTTCGAAGTATATCAACGGTACAATCGAAATTTTGGCCATGCTTTCCCTACATTAAGGCTTATCCGACATTTTCTCAACAGTTGTCCAATGTAATGCCAACTTATTGCAAAGCGTTTTGAACATGTAAACAGCATTATGAACTTAGCTCATTTGCTACGTTTGGAAATAATTCTAGAGAATCAATCAATAATTTTCTGGTGGGAACTCCAGACTGGCATAAGCATTGTAAAATCACTTGAAAGGCTCGTCGACTTTTAACATTCATTAACTTGCCCAGCGTAGGCTTTCTCCAAAATTTTCCGTGAATGATCTTCCATTGTGCTAACCACTTCAAACGACTCTGTCTGACTGGAGCGCTACCAGTTTTCTCTTAAGCAAAACTAAGCGGTACTTTTCCTGCTGAAGTCCATTTGCGACATGTTTTATTGTTTTGTCCCCTACAGGTAAGTAGTAACCTCATGCTCTGTTTCCTCGAACAGTGGCGACAACAGTCTCGCTGCTAAAAGTCCCACAACCGGTAGACGGAAAATTGTTTTGAAATTTCTAAATAATTAAGTTTTGCCGAACTAGATTTGTTCATCATCCAGAAATATCGTTTGTAAACAACAACATGAGACTATAGAAAACGTGAGTAGTAGATGGCATTGCCAAGTCTCTCGTACCTTTCCAAGCATGTACTGCATCCGTCATCGAAAGTCCCCAAAGAAGGCAAGTTAGTTGCTTCGTTTCCATTATCATCATTGCTTGTAGCCATACGCCACTCCAAAGCTGCCTCATCAAAATATGTCATGCTGGGGAGCATACCTTCTTGCTTACCGGAATAGAGAGACTAGATCATCTTGATTCAAATCAATGCATGACAGTAGATAGCGCCAATGCACGGCGATGCGAGAATGTTACGTAACGCTAAAAAATTTGCATTTCCGTATCACTTTCTCTAGAATCGTGTTTTCACTTTCAATCTCCTTTCGTCATATTTTTTTAAAAATGAAACCAACTGCAATTTCGAGATTTATCACGGTCTTTACATTTTCGAAGTTGTGAAGAGCTTTTGATGCTTCCGCCACGTCTATAAGCAACTGTTTGCATTCGGACTGCCGTTATGTGAGTGGTAAAGGAATTTGAAATTACGATCTCCGCTGGAGCAGAAGTAGTTCAACAGTACTGACTTTATTTGAACCAATACAATGCATATATCATTCGTACGTGCACTTTTATGTCTGCTTCGCAGTGCACCGTCAGACAGTGAGATTACCTGAACGGGACATGTCTGCAAAAGACGCTATAAAGTTAACCCGGTTTCCTTATTAGAGTATTACTGTCACAAGTGATTAGCGCATAACGCACGAACCTCGAGTTATATAATATTTGATTTTGACATGTCATCCCCATGTCCGTCAATGAGCGCGAAAAAAGTGCATTCGTTTGCTTCAGAAAAATTACGGCTGCTTCTACATATTTGAATTCTTTTCAGAGCTGCAAGTCGTGTAGATGTTCATCGCCTGAGGGAGACCTCGATGAGTTGGAAGACTGCAGTTCTGCAGAATTTATCAGCTGAAAGGAGCAGTTCCTTCATATGGACTTCTTCGAACGACATTTGCGACTTCTCTCTGCAAAATATGCGCGGGTTGTTTACCACTATCCCGCTTGGTTCGTTACCATTCCTCTTGTGGTCGGCGTTGCACTTTCCACGGGTCTGCTTTTCTTGAACAAAACCGACAGTGCCATGTACCTGTACACGCCGGTGAACGGTGCTGGCAAGTATGAACAGGCGGTTTTCCAATCTCTATGGCCTGAAAAAGCCGACGGATACGCTCCAAGCCGAATGTATACTAGCAAAGGCCAATGCTTTCTATACGTCACAGCGAAAGATGGTGGGAACATTTTCACTGATGAAATGCTGCAGGCAATCGTCAAGGTCAACTCCTACGTGGCCGAGGAAATACAGGTTTCCAAATTGCTTACCATTATTTCATCCTTTCTTCTTCTTCTTCTTCTTAAGCGCTATTACGTAAACAATGGTCGCAGCCATCATTTCCACGGTGCTTTTGAACTGTTTCTGTAATTATTAGTATTTTAAATTTGGAGTAGCTTTTTGAACTCAGAAAAGCTATAATGAAGTATGCATTGTGTACGCGAAGTACGATAGAAAGCTTTGTCTGTACTTATTCACGGAAAGATGTGTATAACATGTGCTCTTAGCTTCAAAGTATTAATAAAAATGGAATCGCCTATAACCTAAAGGTGACGTCATTGAACCTAAGCAGCAGGCGGACGAAGCAACCGCCATTCCCAATAGTATTAATACAACGCATCCATACTTGCTCATGCTTATGTTCAGCTAAGAAAATTAACCTACTATGTTTAAGAAAGGCGCGAGATTTGGCCAGGTGGTGTAATTTTTCGTGGAAATATGATTCCTTTCTTCGACAGGTTACCGATGGCGACAAGATTTTGAAATATGAAGACGTTTGCGCCAAGGCAAAGAACTCCTGCTACTTGAATCCTTTAGTTCACATGATCAAAGCTTTTCGCCAATCACCAGAAGTGATCAGCGTTCAGCTCAGCTATCCAAAGATGACAGTGGGCAATCAGGCGATTTACCTGGCTTCCACGATAGGCGGAGTGGAGATTAATAAAAGCACTGGGAACATTCAATCGGCCAAAGCATGGATGCTTGTGTATCCATTGGAGTTTTCCTCAGCGGAAGACAAATTCAGGAAAGATCTTTGGCAGGCTGAGTTTGAGAAGCGGATGACTTCATACGAAGATCCTCTGCTATCCCTTTCTGTATTTCACGACCAAGCGCTGGACAATGAGCTGAACAGAAATGCACAAGTTCTTGCACCTCGATTGCTTCCGTGCTTCGTGTTGCTACTTGTTTTCTCCGCTTTATCTACGGTGCAACTGACCAAGCGCGGCAACCATGTCTCCCTGAAGGCGAGGAGCTGTAGCCCTCTCGTGGCTATTGGAGGAGTCCTGGGAGCATGTCTAGGCGTTGCCAGCTCTATGGGACTTACCACATATCTCGGCTTTCAGTATAGCAAGGTGGTCGCTATTATGCCATTCCTCATTGTGTGTAAGTGCTTTTCTAATAGCAACTTGCATGTTAGGTGTGCACTTGCCTCTTATGTGTGCTAAAATGCTTAGGCAGCGCTCATTAACGCTTTGCTTTATTTAAGCTGTTCGAATAGACAACACTTTCTTGATGATAGCTGCCCTTGCGGCTGCTGACCGACGACTAAGCGTGGAAGATCGAATTGTGGAAGCGATATCTGAAGCTTCTGTCTCCATTTTCCTGACTGTTGCCACAGACGCATTAAGCTTTGGGGTCGGCTGTATTACTGACTTTCCAGCCGTTCAGACATTCTGCGTCTACACATGCAGCGCTATTGTTGTTACGTTTATATACCAGTTGACCTTTCTGTTCGGTCTTTTGGTATATGAAGCGCGGCGCGAAAACCGAATGGACAGAGAAGCTGAACAGTACAGATCTTCAGTAGCGAGTGAGTATCTCGGGAAAGCGTGGTAAAAAACATCATTAAAAAGCGATATTTATTTATTCACGTATATTTGTAAGTTCTCCTAAAATAAGCGATGACGTTTTCAGCAATCATGTCAAAAATACTACCATTAACCAAGACCTTGGTTGCGGCATCCTGTCGAAGGAAGAATGGAGTAAAAAGCGAAACGAAAGACAAGATTGCTACACCCAACGATTCTATAAATAAAGCGGACGACAAAGTTGAAGAGGCTGAATTTTTTAACTCCTTCTTCTCAGGGCAATACGCCACCTTCATCATGAGCAAACAAGCTCGTTTCTTCACCGCTCTTCTTTTTGTTCTCTACGCAGCCGCATCAATTTACGGTTGTATGGGCATACGTGAAGGATTGGAACCGTACAAACTTCTTCCATTCGGCTCTTACGTAGCGACCTATTATCAGGATATGGAAAAGTACATGTGGACATACGGCATACAGATGCATGTTGCCGTTTCGAAACCGGGAAACCTGGCTGACTACAAGCAACGAGAAAAAGTAATCAACCTTATTCGGATGTTAGCCGAAAGCCGACATGGCGTTGGCTTAGAGGGCGTGGAATGCTGGCTTATTGATTATTTGCGCTTTTTGAGTGGCCAAATGGGCATTGACGTCGATGACCTGAACACCAGCTCCTTTTACGACTACGCGCTGCTATTTCTAAACATGCCTACCAACGAGCCATATCGAAAGGACATTGTTTGGGAAGAAGACAGCTCAAACGTTAGAATAAAGGCATTTCGTTTTCTGGTCGGTTTAAAAGCCTTCAACAGTACAGTGTCGCAAAGAGAAACTGTGGCTGATATGCGCAGAATAGCTTCAGACAATGCTGCACTCAATGTTACGACGTTTAACAAACTATGGCCATACGTGGATCAGTATGACGCCATTCTGCCGAACATAATTCAAGAATGCGGTTATGGAATAATGTGCATGATTCTGCTTGCTTTGCTTTTGATCCCCAAGGCTATATGTTCCCTTTGGGTCACTTTTGCTATCTTATCGGTCGATTTGGGCGTAATTGGATTCATGACCTTGTGGGGCCTTAATATGGACACCGTCTCGATGATTACTATTGTGATGAGCATTGGTTTTTCCGTCGACTTTTCTGCGCACATCGCCTACGCGTACTCAATACAGACAGCAGCGAAGCCAATTCAGCGTATCCGTTACGCACTTGGTCAGCTTGCCTGGCCTGTCATACAGGGAGGAGTTAGCACTTTGCTAGGTGTACTCCTTCTTGCAGATCTCGGCTCCTACATGATCATATCCTTCTTCAAGACTGTATTCTTGGTGATTACCTTGGGCCTCATGCACGCTCTCCTGTTTCTTCCGCTATTCCTGACGCTCTCTGGCGAAATTTCTGAAAAATACCAGCGGCATTGTTGTCATATAAGAAAGCGTGACGGATCTGTGCCTCAGGACGTAGAACGCCAAGCATCGAGCAACTGCAACAAACCGGAAAACCATACGGTTATCAACGGGTAATGCGACGGCACTAAGCTGTTACTGGCGAACGAAGCAGAGCGTTCTAACTATGCTCTGTCCTTAGCGCATCAGGGGTGCGCATTGTCGGCTGTATTCTGCGTCGGATAGATGCCGCCTGAAAGGTTCAATTTCTTCAAGTACAGGAGACGAAGATAGAATGAAACTGTTGCAAATGGCGACTCGGTAAAGCAGACTGTATCCGCTACAAAGATTTCGTTATCGAGTCGTCAACTGAGAAGTCGGTTCGCTTCATCAAAGCTAGTAAATGGTCGAGCAATTTCTTGACTAGCTGCGAGCGCAAACTCGTCCTAAGAATGCAATTTGCCATTGCAAATCCGTTGTTCTTTTGACTGTGGCAAAATTGGCAAATAAAACCGCCAAACTGCCCCACCTGAAGTACATTAGTCAGCGGAAACTATGCGCGATCAAGTCCTGTATAACGGCAGCTCTCTCGCATGTGATTTTCAAATTAGGGAAACGTTGCGCCTACAGCGCGGTGCTGTTTTCGCTCATACGCAGTTTTGAGGGGGCGTGAAAAATTGTTTTGGAGGGACTGAGAGCCGCTGCAGGAACCAAACGTGCATTTTATTCTTTCATCTCAATAGCTACTTGCCTGATGCAACCGTTCGACCGAGGTGGAATTGCAGTACCCAAAACTTACTCTTTAAGGCGAAGCGCTGATATACCAACTTGTGGCTATGGATGGAGAGAATACTGCAACAGCGATAGGATTTTCTAGGAGATATTCAACGTTGGTTCCGTTACGTTGCGTCTACTTAATATGTGAAAAATTTCGGGAGCTCTCGCGACGAGTTTGCTTGTCTTCAGCGTACGCGTAAGGATGAAGCATATGATTTCGGAGACAGCAAACAAGTTGGCTTAACAGATTAGAGAGCTGGGCTATCACCTAGAAGAGACGCAAGTTGTGAGCAATCATCTCGCATTTCGACCGACACAGTTTATCTGCAGAGTCGTAGCCTATATCCTTCTGACATTTTTATTCTATTTTAGGATCTTGTCTCTTAGCCACCTTCATGGTCTGAGAAATGCAGGTTCCTTTCTGGCAAGCATGCCGCCAACTTGTTGTACCCTTATTGGCGAGCATGCCGCTCACACTATTTTGCCCTTACCTATGCCTAAGCCAAGATATAAGTCTTATATTTTGGCTTAGGCACACGGAAGGGCAGAACAGGATGGTCGGCAAACCTACAGTATGACGGTGGGGTGGCTAAGAGACAAGATCGTCATTTTATTATTATTTAATGTTAATTTACTATTACTCTTTAGCTACACCATAACGGTTTGAACTTTACGCCTTTTTTAAGCTATTAATACTTAGACAACGTTTCCACATTTACGCTGATTACCCTCTCAAGACGCTGACGACAGAACCAGACGTGTCCCAAAAGCTGCGGAGTTTTTTCTCATATTAATTGGGTACAATGTTAAAAACTTACTTTGAACATGAAAATCCACACAACCTTCAATAAAGCATTATACACTTAATCAACTTTGGCGGACTTGTAATACACGAATGGCATTCTTGTCGAACGGTCACTATTTACTGAAATAACAAAAATATTAAACAAGACAGCTGCAAAGCATCCGTTATTCAACTTTATAAGAACGGATAATGATAACCTTTTAAAAAGGCAGTGCTTTCGTCGTTTGTGGGAGAAACTCGTCACATTTAGCTACATACCTTACCTCGTCACATTTAGCTACATACACATTTAGCTACAGGTAAGTAAAATTACTGAAAGCCGCGTTCTGCTAACCAGCCCAGATTTGAGGAAGCAGAACATGAAGGACAGAAAAAAATAAAGATTGGAATTTACAAGAAACTCCAATTTTTCTCTGGCGGGATGTCATATCTCTCTTAGCTCATAATTAGTAATTAAGGGTCCTCTATCTGCCCGCAAACATTACAGTACACCTGACAATAATCAGGTTTGCTCTACTCGTAAACATACAGTAGGATAAACAACATCGATTTTCGATTTTTCGCGCGTAAT
>KN538388.1:520759-552277 GCA_000797535.1 Trichuris suis | reverse complement strand
GACCTTTCGGGATTTCGACTGTCGGGATTTTGACCTATCGGGATTTCGACTTCCGGGATTTTGACCGCCACCAATCACAGAGTAGCATTGCAAGAGAGGCTCAAAGTACTTTGTCTTTGTAGTTTGGAAAGCGAAATACTGGCGTTGATGAAATCTTTTAGTCTTCATATTCTCTTTCTGAGTTTGTTATGGCATTCCATGTGATGAAAAAAGAAGATCAATGGTTGCGCAGTTCTTGCAGTCAACCAGCTAAGCCACGTAAAGCAAAACGGGAAAACCCGAGTTTCCCGAATTTCAGGAACTTTTCGTGAACATTGATCAATACGTTCGCGGTCAGCTTTGAATTTTTCGCAAAGTCCTTTTTTGCCCTTTCCCCTTACAACTGACGTCCCAAGCGGTACCTGGTGGATCCTTAAAAATTCCGTCATATTGACTAAAGGCATCGCATCGAAATCAGGCTGTTTTTTTGGCAACAAACCATGGCGACTTGCACGCTCATCAAAGGAAGCTGTATTTATTCTGCCATTTATTCTAGAGCCTTCAGATCGCTTACCCCATTCGATATGGAAAAGGAAGGATGGACAAATCCTTTTGCATCAACCGTGTGTAGCAACTGTTTACCAATTGTAAAACGAGATGCTTTATATAGTCCATTATGGCAACCTCTTATTTTTTCCAGCATTCCAATTATCTGGTACAATTTTCTAGGCCCAAAAAACGATTTTCATTGACCAGGTGATGTGAGAATTAGCAGAACAGAAGTATAACTTACGCAGACTTTGTATTTCTTTGTAGTCAGTTCAGCTTGTGGAAACTTTTCGCTTGTTATCAAAAGGCTAACGGGCGCTTATTTTATGAGGTATAGCTTTAAATGTCTATTCAAGAGATGAAGCAAAAGTTGCATTTAATAATAGCAAAGAATAATTCAGGACGCAAACTTCTCTTATCAGTGTGTGTTCAATTGAATTGAAGAGATGCAATGTTAAAAATCACTTTGTATCAAATCGGGAGGAGAAATGAGCTGCTATCCAACATACTGCATGAATACAAGTTCATAGAAGCTCATCGGTCATGATTTTGTTCAGAGCCACTTACCGTAGCGATACTGATCAGGCGAATGTAAAATAAAACTCGCTATGGCCGCTTCTAGCCTCCCCCACTGATGAATTGCAAACTGTAAAGTAAACTGACACTTCCCACCTTATTGATTGAGTGACACTGCATTAGAGAATAAAAGTAATTTTTCCAAAGTTACGTATCAGCTTGGCCGTTCATTACTAAAGTCCATCTTTGGCTATTTTACCACATCTTGGCTGCGAACTGGTACCTTTTGTGAGTAGAGTGTTTTTAGTTAGCTTTGCGGCTTCATCAGGTGTGAGTACGCTTCACTAGGGGCATTTAATGTCGATTACATAATAAGACATGTTATTGTTAGCGGTTCAAGATCAAGTACTCTTCGTTGTTGATGCAATCCGGCAACATCATAGTTGAATGACAAAAACAAGGAATGCTCTGGCGAACAATAAATGTAGGTAATGACGGCCTTCGTTCATCAAGCGTTAAACCCGTCCTTTTCAGCTAAGCGAAAATCGATTTAGCACGCAATATTCACTGTTTTCATGAAATATAAATTCTCCTGGAACTTAAGGTAGCAGTTAACCTGTTCAATATTAACGGGATAGAATTGATTGTTTTCAAGAGATTTTCTCGTCTGAGAACGCCGAAACGCTGCTGGATGGAAGGTCCCTACGAGATTTTGTCACATGAGGGAGACTGCGTTTCTTGTCACCTACCTTTTTACCTTAAAACTTAATCGTGAGCACATTCTGTGAAGATTATCCATCCAATGCTGTTCTGAAGGTACGTGCGTCTATCGATGCTCTTCTTCCTTACTTCTTGTTTAAGGATTACCAATG
Source organism: Trichuris suis (assembly GCA_000797535.1). Classification (NCBI taxonomy): domain Eukaryota; kingdom Metazoa; phylum Nematoda; class Enoplea; order Trichinellida; family Trichuridae; genus Trichuris; species Trichuris suis. Next base: position 550,361 of record KN538388.1, on the reverse strand, counting down.
GATGAAGTGATGACAGCCAACATTTCTGATGAGCTGATGACGCTAAAAGTTGCTACCTTTTACGTAAGCACGATTCGTAGTCCGACAGACATTCGTTGTTTTTCGTGCTTACGAATTAGAATAGCTTAGCAATACTAATGAAAAAGGAAAGACTAATTAGGGTAAATTACTGGGCGTACTGTATTGGATGTGTCCCATTAAAGGAAAACGCTATGTCGTTTAACTTAACAATCACGTGAGCATTTGAAAATACCAAAATCAACTTTAAAATGGATGCATTGTTAAATGCATAACTAGAAAAATTGGACGTTTTCTAACGAGTCCACAGAGGTTTTTCTATATACCGAATGTTTGATACGCCTTTGCTTTTGCGTGTTGTTAAGGTTTCGTGAAATTAAAAAGCAATCAAACGCCGTACCAAGGAAAGGATGAGCAGTCAGAGAACAACTTATCCCGGAGCTTTTAGCACCACCTTGTCCTGTCTTCACTGATGATGAATGTGAACGTATCGATGGTGAAGACGGGTCAGGGTGGCTCTGAAAGTTCCAGAATAAGTTGTTGTCTGACGTTTCCTTAACAAGTGCTCATCTACATTTGTTTTGATGAAATGCTTCTCACTCGCTCCTTAACTTCCTTTCCGTTCCAGTAAATACTATTCATTTATTTCCATGCTGTTTTTGTTTTCTTCTGATCCTGGTAAAGTTTCCTTATTCTGCTTTACTTCTTTTCTCCTCTCTCTCCTTTTTCTTGTGACATGATTGTTTGTTCATTTATATATTAGCTATCCATTCCCCGCACCTTCCTCCCCCTATCCGTAACAGTTGCTTTATTGTTTAAACTTTTGAACTTAAAACCCAACCCCCCAAGCCATAGTCAGTTCACATAACGTAGCGGACGCACAGATAGCGCTAGTGGTACGTCCGTCAAAAAAGTTGTCCACGGCAGTCCCGTACATTTGTTCAAAATAGAGAAAAAAACAATAAAATAAATGATGAAGATTACGGTTCTATCGGTTATGCGCCCTACCGTCATACTGTAAGTTTGCCGGCCATCCTGTTCTGGCCTTACCTAAGCCTAAGCGTAAACATATGGCTATATTTTGGCCTCACTTTAGGTAAGGACAGAATAGGACGACCGCCATACTCGTCAGTAAGGGCAGAACAGGATGGTAGGCATGCTTGCCAGAAAGGAACCTGCATTTCTCAGACGCCGGCCGCACAACTGACAAGACTTGAAGATTATAATAATATAAATTGAAATGTAAACCAAAGAAAAGAATGAGATTAACTGATGAGTAGAAAATTCAGGAGAGAGGAAAGCAAATTAGTAAAAGAAATGACATAAGGCGTATTTCTGGTCACATCTTTGTTTAGACTGTTATATGCTGCGCAGTCATCAGTGCCATATTTTACAACGTATAGCTATCTCAATGAGGTGTCCAAATATTGCTCCGTTCAATGTCCTTTCCATGGTCGTATGTTGCGCCCGATGTAGAATAGAAGCCTTGCTTTAACTTCCTTATGAGAAAATTGCCCTCGCGGTATACTACATGTGGTTGGGATTTTCCGGAACAATGTAATGCATGTCCAGCTACTGCCGACGTTCCGACAACCTGAATCATCATTTCACTTATTTCGTGCTTTTGTGAGCGACCTTGTTTTGGTACAGGGGCACCCGTCAGTCAATTTTGGGGCCTTACAGAGACGCGTTACTGAGGACATGTGCGCACAAAATCAGTCCAACAGCGGCTTTCCGAGTTCCCATACATGTGATGCAGAGCAGTCACATTTACTTTCCATGTAGAACATCCGTCGACGTTTGCAGCTTGTCTTTTAGAAAACTCTGACGCCTAATAATGATCCAAAGCGTTCGGCGATTCCTCCTACAATCACATAATAAGGCAATGCAGGTGATATTCGATTATAAGGAGGCACTGTATGTGTAGAAGAGGCCTCAGTAAGAACCGTAACTTTTATTCTGTCGAGCACAGTATAACAGCGATGACTTTCCTTACGATGACGGCGACAACTTCACGCTAAGACGTCAGTACCAACAACCGCTGAGCCGTCAATCCTCCTCCTTACATAGTTCTCTCTGCTTGGCTGGGTTAAGCCAAGTCACGCAACTGGTGGCTGATTAAATCTGCCTTTGTCAACAGCTACCATGTCATGTGGCGTGAGAAGCGTTGTCCACTCACCGTTTGCATCAACAGCTCTCGCGTCTTTGCCTTCATGGGTCGTTCTTTGCCTAATGGAGGGAGCTAACACTGAGTCGCTCGGCCGATTGTCTGCTACAGTATTGCAGGTATTTCTGTCTATCGACTTTGCTTCTATTTCAGAGGCAGCGAATTTTTGTGGATAACTATTTTCATGTAGAGGTTTTTCTATATACTGGATTTCTGAGTGTAGGAATTCTTTGTCACAGATTGTTAGCAATTTATTTGCCATCCTGCTGCAGTGCTAGTCATAACCTAAGGGGGATGATGGGGCGAAAGACGTATTAGTAAATACTTGTGAGAGCGGGTCTGCTTTCTACAAATGGTTGTCTTGAAACCGTCTAGCGTTCCAATGATCAAAATATCCAAAAATAGTAGGCAGTCTAGTTATTTTAACATAACTGAGGTGACTTAATTCGGAAATAAGCTATTCAGGTGGCTGAGAAGGATTCTTTCATATCCTTTCTAATGACAGCGAAAAAGCCGTCTATATACCTTTTAAAAAGTATAAGTAACATGAATTTGTCGTATGAAATGCTTTGTCATCCAAGTTTCCCATAAAGACTTTACCAAAATCAGGGAAATGGACCTCTGCATGGGAGCTGCTCGACTGCATTGCATAAAGAACTGATCCTTGAAATGGAATAGCAGAAAGAGGGAGCTTCTTTGCGTGAACAAGTTCGAGTTTACTTTGCCCCCCTTTCGTGGAGGTATCTGTGCTCAGTAAGAGTTCTTAAATGCAAGAAACTGTTGCCTTATTGTTCTGTAAGAAACGTTGGCTAAGCGCTGATTTAATTTACGACCTAACGAGATGTTAATGGATAGCTAAGGAATAATAGCAAGCAAAGCTGGATTCTCAACTTTAGAAACTCATGTGCAGTACTGCTTTCAGCAATGGCCATACGTTTATTTCAAAAACCAATCTGACCACGTTCTGAAGTCTGAAACTAAGTGGACTGGTATAATCTGGGATATTCTCTCTGATATTGCTGTATCACTAAACATAAAGTATCGATTCAAGTGTGACGTTTTGAAACATCAAAGTTTAACGTGTTTAGGTACAAGATAGTTAACCATAGCTTTCATGGCATAGGTGAGTTTCGAGAAGGACGGTGGACTTCCCTTATTGGTATGCTTCAGCGAAAGGTTGAATGATCCCTTTTACTTTGTTAGCTAAATAATTCCACTTGCACTGTTTCGCGCAGGAAGTGGATCTGCTGGGCATTGCAATAGATATTCGTCCTGATAGACTATCTGTAATGGACTATTCAACGCCATTGTTTGAATCCGACCACGGAGTGCTTATTCGATCTCCAGAAGTTTTCAAGGACAACACGTTCGTTATTCTTACGGCCGTATTCAGTCCCACTGCTTGGTTGATGTTAGCCGTATATGTAGTTGCGTCAGGACTCATTTTCTTTGGGTTATGCAATGCTCTCAAAGAAAGAGAGGAAGTGCAATACAGCGTGATCGAGGCGTGCTGGGTATTTTTTTCCATCGTTCTGCAGCAAGGTATGCTTCCTTTCTTTTGATGCATGCAGCGCAGATAGTATGAACTTTTCGATTAGCAGGTCAATAATTTCAGGACTGTCTACTCTTCCCAGATCATTCACATGCCGATTGATGGTGGCAGTTTGGTGGTTAATGTCAGTTACATTGTTTGCTCTATTCTCTGGGCATATGCTCATTGCGCTGTCATCAGATACTGTAAAATATCCATTTTATACGCTGGATGAATTGGTCGACTTAGTCAAGTATTCTGGGTACACTGTGATCACGAAGAACAGTACGACGACAACCATATCGCTGATACAAGTAAGATTTCATAGAAAAAAATAAAATTAGCATCTTAATGCTTTAGATGGCTTTCCAAGAGTCGCTCAGACGATTATGGTGGGAGATGAAAGTAAATAGGAAATGGGTTAACGTCACTTCTTATGAGAAAGGCAAGAACTTAGTCATCGGCAATCCAAAAATGATTTTCATCGCACAGAGAGAACCTTTAAACATTCTCAGTGCCAGAGATTGCCATGTCACGTTGGCTCCAATGAAGCTGCTGCCGCTGTGGTACGCGATAGGTTATAGAAAGGGGTTTCCTTTGGCAACACTGTTTAGCGAAAGGTTTGTCTGCAAACTACGAGTTTGTTTCAATCGCACGACCATTTTAGGATTACGTGGTTCATTGAGACTGGATACGTACAGAAGTCAATACAGGATTACAGAAATGCCATGGCAGCTAAATTGATTGGTTCCGCTTGTTACGTTCAATTACATAAGGGCTATGAAACTCCATTAAATCTCGACGAGTTGCAAGGTATATTTTGGGTCCAGCTTGTGGGCCTTTCTATCTCCTGCATAATTTTCCTTCTTGAACATGTTCGAAGCAGGTTAAGTGTTTGGCGGGAAAGCCACTAGTGATTTTCGCATCAGTGCGTCTAACTTTGCTTTAGCAGTTCTTTGGCAGAGACCACTTGTATTATTCGTCGAATTTTGTTTGAAGGCAGTAAATATTAATACAACTTCCATCATTAGGGCAGCAGCACGATTTTCAGACCAAGGGAAGTCTTTGCACCACGAATAAACAATTCAGGGTGTGTTTATTGGCTATTTGGCAGTAGATTCAATGGAATAGGCAAAACTAGACTCGGCCGCATGAAGTAACCACTACACATCTCGGTTGGATTGCTGCTATTCCGCCAGCGAGCTTACATTTCAAATTAATCTTGGAATTCTTGCTTCTAGACTGGTCATTCATTGCTTCTGGTACATTAGTCTGCCTCGATAAAACGTAAGCTTCATTGCTTGCTTCCGCAGACCGTATGGACTAGCTGAAAAGCCTTTTTGCTTCAACCTAACTGGTACACGCAAAAAAATTAATAATCACCTACCAGGCATTGGCTGAGGTTGTGGTTGAGGTTGTACTACTTGTTGATAAGAATCCGTACCGCAAACCGGCGCGCCTAAATTGCAATACACTTCCTGATTACGCAACACGCAGAGCGAAAATTCTACAATGCGGTTGCTTTTGAAAAATTACTTCAATTGAACACGGTTCATTCAAATAAGTTAAAACTTCGCATTAACATTTTAGATATCCCAGCTTATAAACGGATATGAAACATTCTGAATGACCTGGTGCGCAGTTTACTGTGCCTCCTGGTGCTGGCTGTGGCATCGGTTGAGGATACGGGAAAACTAGAAAAAACGTTCAGTTGCGGAAGCGTGTAAGAAGTTTCTTAGCTCACCGGCAGGTTGACCAACGCCACACGGGCCGCCGCCTAAAATGTACATCATTTTAGTGCATGGGTAGGATACGGTGTTTGTTACTACAGCTGCACCATTTATTAATCGTTAGATCAAGTTGGAAATAATTAAGCGAAATTTAGCATAGCTTACGTATTTCGACATTATGAAGTTGTAAAATTTACAGCGGAATCTGAAAGTAAGACGTAGAACTTTTTCCAACGCATAACTTTACCCGACAGTTTGAAACGTTCAGTCACGCTTGCTTGCCTTAATAGTGGCCAGACTAACAAGTTGGCAATAGTAAGCGACTGTAATTAAACATTTCAGATCGCACGTCAAATTTAGGCATCGTAAAAGTTCAGCGTCGTACTTGCCGCTCCGCTACCCTTTTGTGGGAACAGGTTAACTCTGGTAGCAGCCAAAACATTAACAGTCCTTGTATTATTACGTGCTTGCTTAAACGAGTTTGTGCGCACATGACGCGCCAAATTTTATTAATAGTAACGAAGAAAGAGGTGAGATAGAAGTACATCAGTATTTATAATAAATATTACGCTTTGCCCCAATGTTCCTCAAAGCCAAAGATAAGAGTTCGTGCAGCAAAGAATTTAACTTTTGCATATTACTAGTCTAAATATTCGAACTTAAGATAAGTCGACTTTGAAAAGCAACTTCTACAGAAACGTATGTTGAAGAATCATATTCAGCTGTGCCAAAGTAGTGTTAATACCTGAAGGAGTTTAACTACAAATCTTCACCTGAGGTTTAGAATAATCGGTTTTAGAGCACTGTAAATACTGCGAAATTTTGGATATTGAAGTGAGCAAAGTTTGAATTGATATTTGACTGTCGTTCAAATGAGACCTAATCTTCAGGTTCAGACAAGCCTAAGCCCAATGGAACCATCAGTTTAAAATGATCAACTGTCGCATAGTTGACAGATTTGATTCACCTCCTGGAGCGCAGTTAATCAGATTAGAAGGTGGCGGACTAGGCTGTGGCCTAGGTGACGGTCTGGGTGGTGGCTTGGAAGTTGGTCGTGGCGGTGGACGAGGCTTCAATACAGCTAAAATAAAGCTGCCTAACTTGCAACTGATCGTCATTCCTTCAACAGTCTGTTACCCGGTTGGCAGGTGTCTCCTGAAAAAAATTTTATTTAAACATCTACGCTAATAGTACCAACACACTTTGCAAAGGTACAGTTGGGTCCTAATTACTGAAAATTACAGAATATACTCAGATTCAAACGAGACGCAGTCCTTAGGTATCGGCAAAACGAAAGCTCGGCACATTTAAAAAAGGCACTACTCTACACGAAGCGTTGACAGTTGACATATATATTGCACCGCGTCAGAACTGCTCATAATCAGACGTTCAGATCCTTAGTTTTTGCCCTGAAAAACATTTATCATTTCCCCACGCTTCGTTCTGTCCAGCAGGGTAATGTTTGCTAACCTTATTCACGAAAATGCCATCACAGAAAGGAAGACACTCCAGACATATCCTTGCAACGCAAGCAAGTTATGGCGACGTTTTTATACTAATGGCAAAGTCTGCATTATTCCTGAGACGGTCTAGTCCAGTGGTTTTTAAACTTTTCCGTGCCATTGACCCTTTTTGAAGGAAGAACTTTGCCGTCACTTCCCGTGGGTATCTTTTTCCAATGCTGCTGCTATCCACGGCACAATCCTGGCAATAGCAGTCCCACCCTCTGGACTACCGGTGCACCCATGGGAACATTTTTTAAATATCAATTTTACTTGTGAGAAAAGTTTGCTTCCCTCAGGGTGGGCAGCGGGTGATACCGCCCATTTTGAGAACAGTCATTCCTTGTTGGAGGCATAAACACAGTTTGATCGCTGATTGGATAACACTTTCTATCTCTGTTATTCTCGATTCTGCGCTGAATAAGCGTCGAAAGAGAACGAGAAGACTCTTTCCTTGTATGCAAGTTGCAGTATGTATGACAGGAAAACAGTAGGCAGTGACCTGTGTCACCTCTTTTCCCTATTCGAATATTGCAGAACCAAGATCACGTTAGTTGTTTACTGACGCATGGAACAATATTTGTCTGTACGCTTCACTTTTATGAAAATATCCCTAAGCGGTTTACTCGCTAAATCGTGTGAACAACATGTACAACAGAGAAACTGTTGAAACTTTGCAGGTGATATATTCGCTTTACAGAGACGCTGTTGACAAGTGTCACTTTTTCCCCAACTTAAATATTGCAGAGCGAAGACTTAGTCGTTTACTGACGCATGGGACAATATGCATGTGTACTCTTCACTTTTATGAAAATAACCTCAAGCCATGTCCACTCTAAACCGTCTAAACAACAAATAAAACATAGGAACGGTTGAAACTTTTTCAGACGATATTCGTTAAGGCGAAAGATTATTTCCCTGCCAGAAAGTTCAAACAAACGCTCCATGTGTTAACTATGCATTCGTAAACAAACTGACTTGACTAAACTATTCCTCTCTTAAAATTTACTGATAGCAGAATATTTGAAAAGTGTACATTTTGTGACATGTACATGAACGTCATATGCTGACGAAAAATGGCAAGGTAACTGAAAGCTTCCTTACTGTCATATACACTATAAGCGAGATAATTTTGACAATAGGATCGTAAAATACTCCAAAAACAAAATATACGCGCCTTTCTTCATTGCTGTTCTTAATTAGCCTACAATTAAAATCTAATTTGCCTTTCTATGCATCTATAGAACTAAGTTATTCATCTCTTCAAAGCTAAGCCTTAAGTACTGAAGAGCAAACGAAGAACCACGTTAAAGTCATTTCAGTTTAATACTAACTTTAATCGACCGCTTACCTTTTAAAGTAGCGACTCTAAGTCGACAGTCTTCCATTTGATTTAACCATCTGCGTCAAAAATTGCCTACTTCAAAATATCCCCATAGTTCAGTTCAACGCAACAAAATTCTAAGCTGCTTAAAGCTCCAACGTGCAAGATAAATATTCGCATCAAAGCTGCCTGACGCTACAGTTGATTGTTTTTGAAATGCAACCATTTGTAGCAGCATTAGAGGCAAACGAATATGACGGATTGCTAATGCTAATAAATGGAACAAAACGCGTACATACCTGAAGTTCCTTGTGAAGGCGCTTGCGTTGCGCCGCCGCCACTGCAGAAGTCGTGAACTTAAATACAAACAGTTGGCAATTTTTTGACGCCAAGTCCATAGAAACTCACTGATCGGACGTGGTCGAGGCGGCGGAGGGGGAGGAGGCGGGCGGCGAGTCACTAAAATGAGCCAGTCGATGACCAACTACTCACAACCATGACTGAACGCTCACTGCTCACCTACTGGCGGTTTCGCTGGTTCAACAGGGCCGCAAGGCGGCGATGGACCACATCTATTGGTAATGTCTACAAAAAGTCATCAGATCACTGGTAGCCGTTTAAATAAAGAAAGATACAAGGAAAATTCAAAGGCACAAACAGTTAATTTAGGCAGCAAGCGAAATTATCATAATGCCTAGTCGATGCGTGTAGCCATTACCATTAAGTGGTCTGAAACTGTCATCCAACTGGTCGCGGTAAACGACTTCTCTTTCGACTATTGGATACTCAGCAAAGCCTCTTCGAAAGATGAAGAGAATGCAGTAGGCGCAAAGCAGCGCCCGTAAAGCGAGATACATGAGTTACTGTCAGAAAAAGTATTCCCCGGTTATTAATCAAACTTTATGGGATCATAATGTCATGAAGAATGCGACCAAGTTTCTCAGGCGGCCTTGACAGGTGAAATTAGATTTATAGGGTGCGCTTTCGCTGAGCACGGCACTTTCACAGCAAGAAGAAAAAAAGGCCTTGTCGTTGGGCAGACACCTGCGCTCGTCACATTTCAGCAGGTCAAGCAACGTCTGCAATGAGTAAATGCGTACCGCCAAAATCGTCAACCATGGAAACAGTGCGGAACAATGGTCTAATACATGCAAAAGCTGCGTCCCAGCAAACGCTCAGCGACGAACAGCAAAGGGAATCAGGGATTTCAGCGATAAAACTCAACTGCCTTAAATGGAACTGAAGTCATTGTTAAGATTAGTGCTGCCAAAAGGGCATCGCTCTTCAGTACATTGTATAAAGTATGCTCTTCAGCAATTGAAGGTATGCCAAGAAATTCCTGCACAGTTCAAGAGTTATGAGTACTCAAGTCAAAATTCTTTTCCCACCTACTCTTCGATTGCAGTTTACCGCTTAGGGTGAAGTTAAATGAGCATCTGAACGTGTCAGTACTTGAACTTGTCATACTTAACGTGCTTATACATGTAGCCAATACTTATTGAAGTGTGAAGGAATCTGATTAATCATTGCACTGACTGCAGCTCAGTAACTACCTAACACTTGTCAATTATACAAACTCTGTTATCTGGACTAACTTTTGCAGGGATAGATCAGATGATCAGACGTTCAGACACCTTTTTGCATTTGCTTTTTCCTCCTGTTTTGAGTTGATGTGTGACTGTTATGTTATACACTTTTATTTCTCAAACTTACTCGAAAAGTTGCTTGCGAATTTGTTGCCTGTTCAATCTTATGACAACCTCAACCTTAATCCATTATATTAATAGATGCGTGCTTTTCCACCATGGCAACTCCTAGCGTTGAAAGGCCTTATCACGCGAAGAATATAGAACTTATTAATGCTCCATCTTTACCTAATTTTTCACTTGGTTCTACTTACGTACCTAATATGGGCTCAGGAGTTCGATTGTCACTCATTATTTCAAATCATAGATCATTAATATTCATCAGCTAACTACATGTACATATCGGGCTTGTCGCATTCGTCTCATACTAAAAAAGTCCTGAAGGCACTGAGTGTTTCTAATTCTTCTTCATCTGCATTAACACCGCATGAAGTTGTAGACCGCCCTATACCAGCAAAGTTGCTATTTGCTTGATGTCTTATCACCGTTAGATTAACACGCTTCAACGAGATAGCAAAGGCTGCACAGGACTGAAGAATTTGATGATAAGGAAGCTGTAGATAAGCTCTGTTTGGGCATAGCTCCCCCGTCTTCACTTTTTTAAAGACTTCTTAGAAATTTACGTCCGCGCAAACTTGTTTGAGACATTTTTTATTTGCAATTCTAATCTGCCGTTGGATCAACCAGTCCCTATCGCCAATTGTATTTTGTATTTGGTGAGCATGGTCTGAGTCCGCATACAATGAAATGGAGGTTCGCTAAATTTACTCATGCCGATTTCGACTCTGAAGATTAAACGAAAAGGCGATGGTCCGGGCATTGATCAGGCCTGATTAGAAGGCACAGCTGGAGAAGGACAGCAGGCAAATACCCTCTCAATTAGCGAGAAAACCCTATCGTGGTTCCTTAACGGCCGCTGGACAAACACGGTTATACAAATCCGCTGGCCAATAGGTTCTGCATGAACTGAAACAGCTGAACGAAGCATGACAAGTTGACTGCGCCATAGAACCTTTGACAAAACTTTAGACCTTCGCGCAGATAGACGATCTTATTATCGAATGTGAGTCCTGAATTCTGTACGAACCTTCTGAATAAGCTCACAGATAGGTCACTTCCTGTTTGAGAGCTCCAAGTCAAACCGGTGTTAGCCAGCATCAAATAAAAGCTTTGCTATGCCTCTGATGGAGCTGAAGTAACGCTGGGCAATGGGATCTGCTTCTGGAAGGAATAACCTTCGCGGCAGAAGTCTATATCAAACAACTGGCAAGTGCTAATACCAAACTCATTAGCGACGACCTAGTGGAGCAGTCATGCTTCCATTCAGCACGACGATGCACGACCACATACTGCAAATGCTACTCGCCATATTTCTGATGGACTGCGCATGCAAGGTAACATGTCTGACTCCATCAAAATACATTGCCCTCTTCAAGTGCTAATGAATCATCTTGCCGGGAAATGTTTGAAAACAGCGACTGCATAGAAATAGCACTCTCGAAGTTTTCTTGATTTAAAGTTGCCACCTTCTACAGAGGTGAAATTTCCAGTCTGCTGAATAAATGACAAAGGGTCATCAACAATTATGGTGAATACGTGATCGTTTGGTATTTGGTCATGCGAAGTCACGTAATTTTGAAGTTGGAAACGACGACAAGACTTTCGTATCAACCTAACGTATACGACTCTCTCTGCTGTCACATAATAACAACAGCCTTCCAAAATCAGATTCATGCAAACGTTTATGACAGCAAAGCTTAAATTTATTTTTACAGGGACGAATTGGCTTTCGATGTCTGAATGTTTAAAGCAAGAGCAAACGTGCAAAATCATGTCCATGCACGCTGTTATCTTAAGACTTCAAAGAGGTAACAGAGAAGCCGTTCCTCATACAAAAAATTACGAAGTTTCAACTCCTACTCCATCTATTCACTGCATTTTAATGACCCAACTTCAGATGGACAGGATTTAGCAGTCCCAAATTTGATAATCCTTTTCGGAAATTTGTTTATGGATGAGATGCGGAGTGTCGTCTATTCTGTCAGGTGCCTGCAAGTGTTTTCTACCTCAAGGTGTGACGTTCTTCGCTTTTTGTTGTGTAGGCGTGATCGAGTCGAGTATTTGCTTCCCGCCTTTAGTCAGTTTCAGGCTCACAGTCGCGTTGTTTCACTGTCCCTTAGACGTGTACATCAGAATGGCTCATGTTTTTTTTGTTTTTAAACGAAGAAAGACAACAACAAGGGATGGTGAAGATGTTATTACAGCACTTATGTCTCAAATGTGGCACCCCTCATCTGGGAGTGCAGATTTCGATGTTAACGGTCGACCAAACCCGAAGAGCCCAAGCAAGCTGGAAATGGAATTTGCAGAAAGAGTTTGAAGAAAACTCAACTGCTGCAATGCGAAAACGTACACAAGCACTTGATGTATGTAAATACAGCGCAACCCCTCAGGGTAGCGCAGATAAGAGAAGTTTCCGGACACGAGGGGTACTACCGTAGGGTGCACCGGAATACAGGTGCAATCTCTGTAAATTTAAGTCGCTGTTGCGCACTGACTCTATGGTCGCGGTGAGCTAAGGTCCCGTAGGCTCAAGATGCAGCACTTCAAATTGAGCATGGCGTGCACCATAGCTGAACGAAAAATGACCGAAAAAGAAAAGAGGTTATAATAACAATAAGCGGTGATGAGGTAGCCTGAACATCTTTACTGCATGTGGTAGGTCAATTCTTCTCCTGGACGATTCTGGATACGAGGGGTGTTACGGCGCACTATAAATCTCAATGGAAGAGAGGCAAAAGTGTGACAACTCGATACTGTTCCGGCTGGTTGACTTTGGCATGACGGATGACGTTACCATTTGCCTTTCTTTACTGCCTAGGCATAGAAGGAAGAATATCCTATAGCAAATTGTAATCAGCGATAAAAAGTAGATCTTCTGCGACAGTCCAAAATGAAAAGGCATTGAATGCACTCAGGAGAAGAAGCAAACCCATAGCAAAGGCCAATGTTCATGGAAAAAAACCTTCTTTATGTATGCTGCACCAAGGAAGGCAAACTGTACCATAGGCTGCTGCAACCACGTGAGATACTTTCTGAAAACCTCTACTGCACGCAGTCTAACAAAATTAGCACCAGTTTCGCACAAGAAGCGGCTGACATTTCCTTAAAGAGGCATGACGTCAACCTGCTACACGCTCTAACGTGCAGGCGGCGACAAAAAGCCCTTCTGGGCTCAAAACGAAATTGGGCCATTAAGTGTTTCTAGACGCATAGCACTCATCGGACTTTTCCCCTTGTGATTACCAACTTTTCCGGTCAATGAAACACGGCCTAAATGGAAAGCACTACAGGGAATTTGAGGAGGTCCAAAAACGGGCAGTTCTCGTTTGCATCAAAACCTAATTTTTTTAAATCGCCATGGCATCCATCTGGTGTCGTAATATTGTCGATTGAAATAAAGATTGTTCCGAATAAGCACTGCTGTTGCAACGTGATTTCACGAGCCTCGTAAATAGCTAAAAAGTCGAAAATCGCTGCTTCCGTCGTGGTCATCTGCTTATTGTACAAACGATTTTCGCTCAAATTTGGTACGCTGTGGAGAAGAGCAAGATAGAAAATTTCAAACTTCATCCACACAGTGAACAACCGCATTTACTAAAATTTCCAGTTGGTAATTTAAAAAAACAGAATTAATGATTTCTAAAATTTTCAGTTACGTTTTAAATATGAAAAAGAAATGAACCTGTTCGAACCGACTGTAACTTAAAGATACTCGCTACTGACGAATGGTTAGTGCGATGAACAATTTGGACTTCTCGACGAACATAAATAGAGAAAGAAAGAAGAGCAATGTGGATGAAGTAACCACAGCATGCAATAGCTAGCAGAACAATGAACGCATTGAAATTCAACTCAAGCTTGCATACACGGACTAATAATAAATAGGAAGAGTTTTGACAAAAGAAAAATAACGGAAAACAATCAACATGTCTGCAGAGAAAGTCACGGAGCAATTTTCTACAAGGAACAGGTGCAATATTTCTCATTTTATCAAAAATGCATTACAAACCTTTTGGCTTCACGACTAACCTCATGATCGACTTTCTACTTTATATTTCCTCTCAGCATGGTACAACTGAAGTTAGCGATGAGATAAGTTTGTTCAAAAAGGTCTGATTGTCAGACCACGTAAAACCAGCATATTATCAGTTGGGAATTTGTTCTGAAATGACAGGCTGCGTTCAGTCAACAAGAACAAGCGGTGCGCGGAAAGAAACTATCCCAATTTGCAATCAGGCAAACGTCTATCCAATAACAGGAAAAACTTAAAATAGAAAAGTCGTTTATGTTGATGAGTTTCGTTACCATCATTTCATTACGCAACATAGCGTTCAAAATTTCTAGGAAAGATTTTTAGTTGTCACAAATACGACATCCGCATATCTCTTGAAAAAGTGTTAAGAGTTGCATCCTTAATCACGTTGGGAGAAATCTTCTTTTAAAGGCTGCCCTTGGAGCTTTATCGTTTTGTTTAAACGGACTATGAACATACTGCAAGCGCAAATGGTAACAGTTTTCTCCGTTGACAGCCAGGGAATTAAAGCAGACTTTCGCTGCGAATTCATTATCAGAAATGCCCGAATGTTGTTCTTACCGGTATTACTACAGCGAATGTTAAAGCTTCATTTATATTATTAATACCAATAAGTAGTTTAAGTTACTGTATTTGTTGACGAGTCGACACTGTCATCAAGCAAGGCAAGAAATTGCAGAAGGCAGTTATCAAACATCTATTCTTCAAGTGATCTAACTTACCATATGTTGGAGGCGCTGGGATATTAATGACAGGCTGTTCTCCGCCTAAAAATCAAGCAAAACCGTGAAGTCGTAAAGCGTTTCAACTGATCGTTCTAAGCGAAGCTTATCTGATGTTATTCCGTTATCCCATTTCCTTCATAAGCAAGAAAACGCTTTCAGTAACGGTAGACAGCCTTCAGTTTGAATATTTATAAAAATCCAAATGCTAAAGCCATAATTTTATAAGTCGCAGCAGCGGCTTCTTTCTTAGATGAAAAACCTGCGCAAATTTAATCAGGCGTATCGAACCAAACCTAATTCATTCAGAAGCTTTGAAACCGTTAGTATATTAATGAATAGCAACTGGTTAATCTCTACCTCTCAGGCGTACTTTTAGTACTAATTGGAAATAGAATACTAACAGAAGTTCCTACTGCGTTTCCACAACAAGCTCAAGAATTCGAATCGCTAAAATAACGCTTGCGACACTAAAACGAGTTCAAGATATGGTTTCCTTTCCCTAAGTCACAAAAGCTTCAGTGATCTTCCACCTAATGCCAGTAAATGCAGTTGTTTAAAAGGGGAAACTTTGATACGCCCAGTAGGGACTTTAACCCTCTACTGCAACGATATTGCCAAAAATCGTCTTACGACTAACTACGTGAAAACGCGAACAGCAACTGAGATGACTGTTACCTTGCAAATTTTGCGCAAAGCAAAAAGTAGCATGAAAACTTGATGATTTCAAAAAGTAATTACTCTGTGAGAACAATCAGACAGAGTTACGCGAGACATAAACAAACAATAAGTAAGTCATAAACCGCTGCCTTAGGTAAACACTGTAGGGAAAAAGAATTCAAGGGCTCACCTCCATAGGGACCTTGCGGTACAGGCGCAGGCTTCACAAGTTGCGTTTCTAAATTAAAGTCAGGTGAGCATAGGCACAAGAACTTTCAACTTGCCATAGTTAGGCTCAAGTTGCGACACGTAGTTGAATTCAGCTGAAAAGGCTTAGTTCGCTTAATGTTAGTCAATGTTGAACGGGAAATCATTTTTACGCGTCTGCTCGGGAGCAACTGCTTGCTGCTTTATGGAAACCACTGAAAATGTAATTCGTAATTTCTCGTTCAAATAGCATAGTCTTATGCGACAGCATGCTATGCACTGCAAAGTGACAGAGCAGGCAAACGTGTGAAGCCAGAAGACATGCTGTATAGTGACCTTTAGGGTTGGTCAAAGCATTCACAAGAAACGCTGCCATCGAAAGACGGTGGTACGTGCAGCAAGTTTCCAGAGCAGACGAGCCTTTTCAAGCGTCATCGCTTACATAGTGTCTGGCTCGTTTCAGTGTTGTGCCTCATATACTAGTCGCGTCGAAGCCTATGCTGTGCAGGATCAAGCAAAGTGCCCTACTCACTACACGGCTGCAGCAAACCTGCTTTGAATCTTACAATGTGCCGGAGGTCCAGGAGTTATCAACAGTTGAACTACTTCGCTGCCATCTGAAAAATAAGTACTGAAATCCAATCGTTCTTCAATGAAGACAAACTCCTGAGTACTGCTCATATGAAGAACGCAAAACATCGTTTCTTGCGGTGTTACCATACGTGGCCAAAAGTACAAAGCATTAATTGCATCATAGAGGTTAGGACGCGTCCGATTATTGAAAAAACAAAAGAATAAGAAATGTCAGAGCTCTCGACACCTCGAGATCCTGAAAGCTCGGATACTTCTTATTCTTCTGTTCTTCAACAAACAGGCACACCATAATCTTTGTGATGAAAACCTACGCGCCCGTTACAGGAAGTCCAGTTTTCGTACAAACCATTACATTAACAGTTCCAAGAACTACTTATCCTTCCGCTCTCCTTCGTTCGCAGACTTTCAGTATCCTTCGCCAGGCGAACTATTGGCTGACACCCTTCCGTTTCATTTTAAACTTAAGAAGTGGGTGCCTTCTAATGGGATATGGAAGTTTCCAGCAGTACTAATAATTCTCCATTGCTGCAAGCGAGACAACGCGTTCATTATTTGAGTCCTAATAAAATGCAGAGCTGCACCTGTAAAGCATAACGCCATGCAGCTGTGCTAAGCTTTCGCAAGATAATACGAAGTGGCAGTTAGACTTGCTGGACATCCTTCCTTGTTTTGAATAATAGGGCCTTACGTATGTCCTGAAGTAACTAGTGTCTTTGTTCATGTTTCATCATCAGCGTGATTAGGTGCGCTGCCCTAAGTCTTTCATTCCTTGGCCACGCGACTAGTAAGCTGCGTCATATATGGATAAACCTATCATTTGCGTGATAACAGCATGTTACCAGTGTTGTCATTCGCAGGATAGAAGAACGTTTTGAACTCACCGTACGAAGAGATTGGCTGAGGCGCCGGCTGCACCGCTGGTGACGGGACGCTTCCTAAATATAGCTATGCTACAGAAAAAGTGTAGCTTTTCCAATTACCATATGACGATACGGGTTGTGGAGCGGGCATAACCTGCGGCACTGGAGGCGAAGGGAGGCTTCCTATAAAAAGTATTCACTCAACGCGGTATGTTGTATTTGTAAAATTAAAAAGAAAAAGGAAGGTTAAATTTACCATATGACTGCACAGGCTGTGGTGCTGGGACAGGTTGCGAGGGCACACTTCCTGAAAATAATCGCGTTTTTCAAGAAGAGGGAAAAAATTATCAAACCATATGGAGAAGCCACGGCTGCCTGAAATGTTGGTTTTTCTGCTATTGGCCAGTAACCGCAGGAGCCTGTAGAAGTCGTTCCACAAGAACCTAGGCAAGTTACATGAACAAGCAGCTTCCTCATCTCCAGCGCATACTGCCTCCTTGGCCACCATATGGACTAGGTTGCGGTGGTGGTGCTGGTTCACCGTATCCGGATTTACCCAGCGGAGAGTCACTCTGCCTTCCTGCGTCAACAAGTTATACATCAGCTTTCGTTCGTGCTCATTTCGAGCAGCCAAACAAAAGAGTAACAGATGTGACAAGGTTCCCAATTTTTCTTTCCCCAGCCCTTCCTCACCCCGTTTTGGTATCCACTTGCAGCCTTCGACGTTGACATTCGCTTCGCATAGACTTTTATCACTTTCTTAAGCGGCAAACATCAGTCCGTAGCTTTCTGGCCAATAATGCTTCCGGACGACCTACCTTTGCAGCTGCACGTTCCGCACGATTTCTGGCAGCGAGTTTTCATGAAAGCTGAGTTCTTCTCGCACTCACCGAAGAACGCCCAAAAGCAGCAGAACTGGTTGCTGTCCATGCACGGTTTTTCGAGAGACGGAAGCGATCCTGAAAGTCTTTGCGCCATAATAGTTCCGCAAGCAACCAACAGACTTACCGAGACTTTCCCGCTTTTCATTCCCAAAAGCTTGGGTACCTCGGCCACTTAGCTCCTTTGTGATTACGGCTTGACAGGTGTCGCTTACTATTAAAAGCAATAGTTTTACCGACAGGTAACTGCACAAAGAATCCATCCCATTTTAACTCGTGAAAACGTTAACTGCAGAAAAAACGTTCAACCTTATTGCGGATTTTAGCTGCCTGGCCAAAGAGGAAAAGCCAAATGCATCTGAGCTTAGAGCGCGGAAGAAAAAAAATGCTATCTCGCCTTTCGTAGGCACTTTCGAAATATCAGCCTCTGTAAATGATAAAGGTGATTTGCTAAAGCACCGCTCTAATACGAGGTAAGTTTATAAAGTTTAGAAAGCAAACAATGCCTATCGTTGGACTAATGCCAAACAGAGTCGGCGGTTAATGAACAGTATCTTCACTTCGCGTTTTTCTACTTCGTACGGAATAGGGTTAGCTCACAGAAGTGGTTTAACTTTTCTTGAGCAGCTCATCCAGATCAACATGGTTACCACCTAATCATTTTAATAATCATTTAGAGCCAGTGAAACACTGCGATGGTTTGGAAGTGTTTTACAAAGCTAAGCTGCTTTTTTCATCAAATTTATTATCGCAGAATCTCGCTACGGTCCACTTGAAATTTCCTGCGCTAACTAATGGACGTGACTTCCCATTTCCAACTCCGTTTGAGCTGGCATAGCGTAGGGTAAGTAGAGAGAGGTCACCTCTGTTTTGCGTTTGAAATTTATTACGTTAGCGTACGTATTTAGGGGACAAAGGGATTTCGTCTTAGAAAACAATAGTTTTGGAGTACTACTATCGCAAGCTACCCTGCTTGAATTGCCGGTCAACGTAAACGACAAGCCAGCCATTAGCGATTAAAAATTCCTGCTCCATCACATCCTGAAGGAAACCGGAAGTACGGCAGGAATAAGGGACGCGTAATTCTTTCCATTAATTACTTCGCCGACCCAGAAAATTATTGATGCGAATGACAGAGGTAGGCAACTAGCAACGGCAAATGGAGACGAAAACTGCTGGTCTTTAGGTATAGCAAGAAATTGAGCCGTTCTGGTCTGGCTCCTTATAATGCATTCCATTTCCGTATCGGGTAGAAACCTTTCAATAACAACTAATAAGGACCACCGGTTGGACAAAAACCTTTCCAGGCGATCATCAGCTTTCGCTTCTAAACATCAGCCTTAATTGAATTGTTCCATTTATTCCTTAGCTTTGTAAATAGATAAAAAGCATTACCGTGAAAAGTCGTTTGTCCGGCAATGCTTAGCATTCACCTCAATTTGCCCATCCATTCCGGTCATTCAATCCCAGCGTTTCTGCTCAACAACTTTTTAGGAAGAAAGGATACACCGCGTACATTGCGCTGTATCATTAAAGAATCCAGGCGTTCTTATTTTCTAGTTCAAATTGAAAGGTGAGGATTAATTAATAAAACTTAGATTTTACAGACGTGCTTGATAAACTTAGAAAAACAAGCATTGTCCACTCAGTATTTTAATTTATGACCCATAATAGCATCGCAAAACGTAGTTTGTAAACAAAGCTGCTGAGATCACCACGCGGGCATGTTTTCAGATCGCTGGACTTTTTTATACAGTGCTCCTAAATATACATCCGAATTTCAGAATTACAATAGGCACTAAAGCAAAAGTGGAACTAGTATTACATCCAAAGCAGATTATGTTCAGCTTCCAAAAGTTCAAATATTAATAGAATTCAGCATTGATAGGAAGTGACGAAAAATGCAGCACGTCAGGTCCGAGACAACCTGATTTCAAATTTTAGACATTTTGTCTATTCTTAGAAGCACTTAAACGAGCCACGCATCCCGGCTGACATATTCGAACAATTACCGTGAAATATTTAAAAATGACCTTCACATTTCGTTTCGTAAAGTTTGTAAATTAATCCCGCTCTTAGGAAGTAACTGGAAGAGCGCAAGAACGATTCAATCAAGGTGTTGTAACGAAATGTCAACTTACAGGATGCGCACTCCAGAGAAACTTTGCGTCCTTCCCGAACGACCGCACTGCAGAACTGCATGGGCAGCGAGCAAAACTTGTTCCCACAAAGACCGAGTATGTCCGTTATCTTCCAGGCACCATTTAAGGAAGGATTTTCACCTATATGCGATTCAAGTCGATGGACGTCAAACACGGCGTATTATTTGAAATATTGTTACATCCCGGTGTGTTGTGCAAGGCAAGAACCAATCGTCTAGGCAAAGGCTCTTCTTCAGGACTGGCGGAACCCAGGACAAGCAATGAGACAAAAAATAGGAAAAATGCAAGCCTGCTCATCTTTTTTGGAGGCGCTATCAATCGTTCGGCTTATCGGGTCGAACAGATGCACAAATGGCGAATTCAGTCTCAACGCAAGGAGCTTTAAGAACCCGCGAGACCAGTTTGCGATTTTACTTCCCTGACAGATGTCGTTGCTCCAGTAGCCACCAATCGCTTGAAGTTTAACGGTTAATTTCACGCTAAACTAAGAAATTCTTGATAGCGCTATGACGTGACGCTGCTAGAGCAGACTCTCGATAAATGACAGACAGTTTAACCCAAGAAAGTTGGCACGCCGAAACGGTGTACATTTACATGAATGCGGCCATGAGATGAAAAAATATTTTGTTACATATCACCAGCGACAACGCAAAGCGATCGTGCCATTACCTTCAGTTTATTAAAACTTATTTTCGAAACGTAGTATGCTTCTTACGGGTGTGATACCGTTCAAGGTTGCGTTTCAGCAGTCCTTGACCCCAATAACTGTCACATCGCTGACCTCCTGCGCAAGTGAGGCTTTACGAAGACGAAGACCAAACCAAAGTGAAAAAAGAAAAATCTGCCAATTTAAAATTACATCAATTTACCATCGCTTCCCGCATTCGGTTAGGCATGCAAACGGTCTCCGACGCTTAAACCTTTTCCGCATTTCATCTCTATCGTGGAGCTTTTTTCTGATGGTCGACTTTTCGCCACTTTCGAAACGGGCGAGAATGTGCTCTACCGAGTAAAAATTATAGCTCCCACTTCCGCTGAATCTGAGTCCGCTAACTGCCAGTAGAAACTTTAAAAAGAAACCAGTACGCTTTTTTTGCTGTTCCATCAATCTGCCGCGTCGTCATGCCAGCGTTATGCTCCCAAGACTACTGGTTGAACGTAATCCTGCTAGAACAATAGTGATTGAGCGTAAGCATTGTACTTCCACGTTTTTTAACCCATTTCTTTAAGAATGCCACAAACGCCTGATACCGGTTTACATGCAACACGCTGTGGGGCAAGTACATTTTTAATGTGAAACAAATGACCACCTGCTGATTATGTATTCAAAGGTTTGCAAGAGGGAAGATGTATGCAAAAACGTGGAGTGAAATTTTGATCATTAGCACTACATAAGCTACACTACTAAAAAGTTTTAAAGCCAATTTTTGCATAGTCTATCAAAAGTCTTGGAGCCAACTTCACTACGTCTTCAATGACGTGATTCGCATAATCGGCACGTTGAAACCTATCGCATTATCATTGAAAATTGAATGAGGTTGACGACAAAGTAAACGAGCAAAAAGAGCACAGTCCATGAAAAAACTTCCAACGCAAAACATATATTGACAAACATGGCAATAGAATCCATTTAACGGCTGATCTAATCATCAGCATCATTGAACAAGGACAATCAAAAGACATGCTTACGTGTAGATCAAAAATCTGAATATATCTAAGGTTCAATGATTGTTCTAGGAAACCCTATCGTTTCAGCACGCTATAACTGCGCAAAAGCAATTACGTTTCACGAAGCAAACCATGTTGGATGTAAAAGTTGTTTTCTATTGACATTAATGGCTTACTCATTCTGTCATACCTTAAACAGCAAAATTCACAAACGTTCAACATCGATGGGTACATATTAATATAAGAGGTGCAGCAAATTGGTACTAGAACATTTAACGGCTACTAACTTGCACAGATATTCTGCTTACATCGTGGTGATAATATTTTAAAATATTGGAAACTCTGTCTCTCTTACAGCGGGATACCCAAAATGTTTGACAAATTTTACGAAACTGGTTCAGCCCTGAACGAACGCTTAATTCTGAAGCAAACACAGCGAGTGCATAGGAGGCTTCTCCTATACGGCAACAAACGTGTTTTCTTTTCGCCTTAGCCATTGGCATTTGAAGATTATTGCGCTTGGAAGAAGAAACAGTCCGCATATTCCACAAGTATGAACATATGATGGCTCGGCTTCTTTGCGTAAGAGCGAACTGTTCCAAGAAAGGATTTCAAAGAGCAAACAGTAGCGCAGCTATAGGCAGACGCCTTATTCATTCATGAAACGACCAGTTCGTCTTTGATTTCTCTTTACGCATTGGACTTCACACGAAGGAATGGCACAGCTTCCACAGAGTTGGCAAACTTCTCCCGGCAGGCTCACTTGGCATTGCTGGTTAAATCCTGCCGTCAAATGCTTGCGCGATGCTGGTTTCACATATAGACGAAATGCACAGTTCAGTATGAAGCAGAATTTTGAAAATTTTACTCTCTGGCAACTTAGCCTATGAATCCATATCTTATTTCAAGCCTAACTGGGCTTGCTTAGAATAAGTAGGCAGATGCGAGCCGTGCGAAGTTTGCAGGCATAGAAATTTGCCTACGCCACCGTATGAAAATTGGAGAGTTGATTTTTCATAGAGGCTTCAGTGCAATCTTGCGAGCTGAACACCCTCAAACTCATCAAAAAATGGTTATTTGCTTCAACTTAACACCTTTTGCGTTGCAACGACGGAAGTAAAAACATACCGTTACTATGCAGCGCAAAGGCAAGGAGAAAATTTCCCGCGAATCGCATTTAACAGACAAAAGAACCAGCTAAAGGGAACTCAGCGGCAATAGACATCTGAGACGGCAAGCAGATAAAATTTGGCTGTATATATACTGCACGAACGTCTAGTTTATATATTAATGATGGACTAAAGCAACCTTCGAAATTTCTGCACCATCTGAAGCTAAAACAAAGTGATCTGCGTCTTAGCACCCTTTTCGTCGCTCCGTTGATTAAATTTTCTGTTTAGTCACACATACGTGCGTATGTCACTTTCCAACTCCGGAAAGTAGAACGATTGATGCAATATTTAAAAATAGGCATCAAAGAGAATACGGGAGCTCATCTTTACCTACTCCAATGCCTTATCTTCAAAAGTCCACCCCTCGCTTGACAGAACTATACTTACTATTATTTGCGCATATTTTAACAAGTAGACATAACGTCGAACAGCATGTTGTATATTCGTAGACGTTCTAATGCATTAACAGCTTAAGTAGAAACGACCACGCTCAGGACTAAACGAACGAACCTGCACATCAAAATCAGTGGAATTTTTTTAAACAAGTGACGAAGGTTTTATTATAATTCGAACCTCGGATGACAGGCAGGCATAGCACTATTAACAGCGGCGACGTTCAAACATCTCATTAATTCGCCAGCTCTGGAATGCTAATATTACATTCGTTCCAAAAGAAAAGAGAAATAAAAACCTTTAATGCAACGGCTAGAACAGAATGTCTTTTTTAAGGAATGTTACGCTTCGAAAGCTAAGATAAAGTCTCAAACAGATATGATGCAATACGGTAATACAGTTAAGCACGATCGAACGCCAATCCATTGGTTCTTCTAGAAAAATCGGGCATTATGCTCTCGCTACGTGTAAGTTAATAGAGAAGTGCTTCACAGGTCACACACGGCTGTTTAATTAGGACAGTACAGCAGATGCTTTTTAACTGATGACCTGCCCAGACGTTTCTCCAAAGGAAAAAGCAAACTTTGCTCGATTCCTCTTCAGTGAACCCGTTTTCGTATGAGCCTTGCAAGTTAAAGAAAATCTTTACTCGCGCAGGCAACGTGCGTGACACTTGAAACTGAGACCCCATTTGAAGCTCCCAAAAGCGTAACCTCCTACGTTACTAAAGCAATGCAATCGTGGTTTATAAGAGTAAAAGAATCGTGATGGAATTCGTTTTAAAACGGTTACAGAATGTTCTGAATTAATGAATAATCAAGTTATCAAAAGTAGTGTTAAGATCTACTTAACATTTCGCAGGCATACATGCTTCACGCAGCAGTTGCAAGCTTTATACGCGTAACAGTGTTATTAAAGAGAAAATGGAATGCGTATCGAAAGTATCGCTGCGTAATGACAGAAGCGTTGTTGTACAAAAACCTTTCCAGCAGGTTAACGTTGTTTAAATAAATTCTCAAAGCTTTCAATCTACCATGAAATAAGCTTCGCTTCTTTGATTAAATGAAATGAAATCAAACCTGAAGGCTTGACGCAACTTGTAATCGGTTCTGCAGTTCTTGGAAGCGCTGGCGCTGCTTTGTTGTATTTATTGTAATTTGTAATAATTAAAGACTACTGCGCTCTTCTACGAAAAGTTCGGTTTTAAGCGAAAGGACTGCATTAAAACGAGCATTATTAACATTGACCATGCATTATCTTTTTCAGCTTTTTTGATATTAAGAGTGGCAACTACAGAAAGATTATCAAGTTACTATCAAAAATCATATACGATGAGACAATAGGGAACAGCTATTTCGTCAATGGGTAGATGCAAAATGAACAATGGAATATTTAGTTGCATAACTGTATGATATCTGTTTGTTATGCGGCCATAATGCATATTGCCCGTGGTATTGCTAGAACAATACCCAGTTTGTCCTGTGCTTCGTGGACTGCAAAACTTAATGCTCTTCCCAACAAAGCGGCTTCACAGTTCGTTGTTCATTGTGTTTCAACCAATTCTTTTGAAACGATTCCCCCTTAGCAGAGGTATTACGTTTTTTCTGCCATCAGCAAAGCAGTAAGAGCTAATAGAAAAATATCACTACTCTAACATGCCTAACATGGACATCTACAAGTTGCGAAAGTGCCAACTTGTCATGCCGGCAATCTCCTGCAATTACTCAGTAGAACTAACTGACCGATGCTGTGGCATTAAGGTTTTACGTACTTTCAATGGTAAACTAAATACTGCACTGACGCCAGTATAATAAGTGCCATATTTGATCAGGATTTATTGGTGGCCCTTCAACTGGAAAGGACAAGCTGCCTTGATGCGGTGAAATGAGTAAACATCAACGTGAACATTCGATGCCGGACAACCTGCTATTTCTGATAAATTTTAACTTCTTAATCAAATTTGTCAGCTTCGCTAATGTTGCCTACTTTCGGTAAGTAAACATTTTTAAAAAACTTCAACCAGAGAACTCAAACAAAAGAGCTGTTCAATTACATAACCGAAAACGAGCTGGAAATAGGGCGGCAATACGGCGGCAGCGTGTCAAACTCTCGCTTAATAAAACTGCTATCATTTTTTATTGATCAGCCTAAATTTTTTTCTCGCATAGCGGCTTGTGCACGTCGCCAGAAATGGAAAAAAGCTTTTAGTAAACCTTAATCATACTCGACAAAAAGGCTAACTTTATTTCGTGGCTGTTGAGCTTTTCAAAAGCTATTTTACTCCGCTAGCGCGCAGCCAATTTTCCGACTTTCAAAATGTTCGAAACTGGCATTTTACTATACGATCGCAAAATATGAGGATAAAAAAATGCTTTGGACTTTTCTTGACTAGCAAGCGAAAAGAGAACGTTTTTATAATGGCTGGAAGCCTTATCCGAGCTATAAAGAAGTGTCCACGACTGCTGGTAACATATTTCCATAGATTTCATACTGTATGTACCTGCGCACAACATTTTGCAGCTGATACCGCGGCGCCTGGTGTTTGCCATTCTTGACCCTTTTTTGTGCCGCAAGCCCAGTTCATTCGATGTGCTTTTGTTTCACTGCTTATTCTTGCCGTTGCTGATTTTCGGTAACCCAAAGTGCGGCTGAACATGTAGAATGTTTCCCAGTGGCGGTTTAATCCTTAACGGATTATTAACGTTTTGCACAAGAGCTTTTTTCGCGATGCTGATCATCGCATTTTTCCTGATGATCATGGCTGCATGGGGAAAATCGACGGGCATTCGTCAACTTTACGTCAGACTACTGTTGCGGCTTTTCAAAGTAAGTGCTGAAGAGCTGATAGCTTATTCTTTTGGACAAAGATAATATCTACCTGCTGGAAGCGCACACGCACTTTCCCGTTTATCGGAAGCTAGCTTTGCTCAATACTTGTACGCAGAACTTCTGATAGGTCTCTTCTTTATAGTGGACCCATCGGTGCATAATCGCTGCAGAAACGTTAGATGCTTACGAAGAATCTAGCGGCAGTTCAGAGGAAGAAAACGAGTCTTTAAAAAAGAATCCACCTTCCTCGAGCGATTCTTTCCAACCCACCGACAGTAAGCCTATGAGTTCTCCGTTTCTTGCATTTGCATTTTAACATTTTAAATTCCCTCATTAACGAGAGTTTGCGTGAGAAAAAACGACTGACGTTTACGTAATGACAACGTGCAGCCGCTGTAGCGTTTTCTTGGCGCTACGTGCTTTTGCGACAGTTTTTTCTGAAGCTTTAGTCTTCTATTATTAGCAGTATTTGAAATATTGCAGACTTGCGCCAAACTCTTTAACATCTCGAGTTAGCATACTGAATAGCTATGCTCCGTGCAAACCTGTCTTGGTCAAGACTGAGTGGCGTTTTTTGTTTTTCAATTCATGATAGATCATTTTGTTATAAACAGCCCACTGTTCCCATCGTCAAATGGTTTGACACACTGAATAGTATGATCATTGCCTAATTTATGAAACTTAATTGAGTTCCACCGAATTTGGTTATGAATACGTTTTAATCCATCTTCGGTCTTGCAGTCTAGTTTTCTAGCTCAATTGAATTAGATTTTGGCTGAACATAGGATGCACCCAAATAATTTGTTCAAGTAAAATAATACTTTCAAACTAGTTTCATCAGTTGTTGCGCTATTTGACTTTGTATTTGTTGTTTTCAGGTTCTTTAATAGAACGAGAAGCATCCAAGCGAGTCAGCTACAAAATCTATGAGGAGGACCCTACTGGCGATCTTGTGCATATTTTCTTTGAGGACAGTCTTGACTTTATCAAGGTAATAAGTCTGTTGGCTTTAAACCCATTTGTGTTTACACAATTCTCTTTAGGCTGGTATGGAAGCAGTAATTGAGGATGAAGTGACCTCTCGGTTTAGCTCTGCCGAGCTTACTACCTGGAATTTGCTCACCCGCAGCTCCTACGGCTATCAATTCATGAGGTACTTGGTCAAAAGGCAGTATTGATGTTAAGTAAGCTAAGACGTTCAGCTGGAAATTGTCCTTAGTATGGACTATTGGGCTCATCTTTCGTTATTGCGTCCTATTTCCAACGAAGTAGGTAAGCTGTTAGCCAAGAAGTAATTATATTAAACCTTTATGCAGCCTCACGATTTTTGTCCTGTCCCTTTTCATTCTATCCGCATCCGGCACCTTCATTGCCTTCTTGCAAGATGGCAAGTAAGTTTCAAAACGTGTTTATTCATTTAGTCTTTCTTGCTCAGTTCATACAACCTAACTAGATACACCGTTTCGCGGCTTCTACAATGCCGTAACACTATAGTCATACTTTTAGTCGTTTTAACCTTTTCAACTTTGTGCAGTGTTCTGAAATTATGTAAATGAGCGATAACGTTCTACTCTTGCTGAAAAATCCTTTCCAGCTACTTTTCCTTTTAAGGTTCAAACGTCAATTGAGCCGAAAAGTAAGCTTGATTTGTTACCGCCTACTTTTGCAAGCTTGCTCCGGAGCCGTCACATTTCACAACAGGTATATGCCAAGCGTTCTTAAACAATGTTTACAAGCATTCCCTAAAACCGCGTCAGCGTGTTTTGCTAAACTTGCCTTTAATTTGATGCTCACGTGACCTACTACATGGCATCGTTTCCGCTTTGCAGATTTCTACTTGAACTTGTTTACGACCAGTGGGTGGAGCTTGAGTAAGACACTTAGCTCAACTCATTTCTTGGTCTTGCTGATGGGCGAAGCGATGCACATCTTCATAGTTTTAATTCCACTGGCCATGTTTTAATGTAAGCGTGATAAGGTTCAAACGACTTTTGTTCATTGTTTTTTATTGTGTAACTTCCCCCAGTGGCCGACTGACTTCCTATGGTGTCAGAAAACTCAGTTGATAGGCTCACCTGCGCATCATGACATCTTATTTGCATGTGTTGATCAGGTTTTACACTGGTCAGAGGAAGATGCGCAGTATTTGCCTCTGAATTCCACAACTGTACCGCGTTTCTGCAGTAAATCAGCGTATGTAACCTTGCGGCGTCGCTCCATTCCTTGACAATGCTCTTATACCATATCGTCGAGTTAGTAAGCTCTTGTGGCCAATCGAGAAGTCTTTTGTTATTTGAAACTCTTGCATGAGCAGCGTTATATAAAGATGTTTCCTAAGTTAAGTGACTCGGCGTTGAAATACCATATTTCTGCTTTGATGATCAATTTTATAAATGTGACCATTGTAGTGGGCATCCACGCCTTGGGAAGCTTTCTCAAAGACAGTTGAAGCAGCGCATTTGTACCCTTAGCATCCCTTAGCGTAAATACGTGAAGAAGAATTTACGATATGTAAATTTAGATATGGGGACTTTGCTTACCCGTCGCGTTCCTGTTTTGCTAAGTTCATTGAACTGTACATACTTTATTTAATGAATATGAATCAGTGATTGGCTCTTAATATTGTTCGAGACTTTGACAACAACTTTTGCGTACTGCGTGCAAGAAGTCTGAGTTTGTTTTGAACTTTTCAAAAATACCTAACGACACTTGACTGGCGCCATGTGACGCTTAAATGTTGTTTTACGGCTAGCAAAGTTCATCTAGGCTTGAAGCTGCATTAGTTCAACAGCGCAGCAGTAGTCTAGCATAGATGCAGTTGTATAAAGGCACTGTCAAAATCGAACAGCTCGCCTGCATGCCGCTCTAAAAGCTATTTGATTTTTTGGATTTGTCATGTACACTTATGGGTTTACGTGTCGGCCAGGTTCTCAGTTAACTTTTGTTTCTTTTCTCGACAGTGAGTAGTCGCTCCACCTTTACTTTTAGTTTGACGAGTTTGATGTGTAGCTGAAATTCCCATTAGACCTAAATGTGCATTCATTTTGCAGGGAAAATGCAGCGAAACCAGGTGGCATCTGCGTCGCAAACCATACGTCTCCGATAGACGCTCTCATACTGGCAAGCAACAATTGTTACGCTTTGGTAATTTGGCATTTTTTAAAATTCCACTTCATAATGATTTGTGTAAAGTTAAACGTGTTTATAGTGATGATTCCCGCGGTGAGCGTTGTAAAGCTAAGTTGTCCATAAGTTGTACGTCTTTGCATGAACTAATGCTTTTCAGATTAGCAGCGCGAAGGAAACCGAATTATCTTCTCGACTTAATATATTCAAGCATGTAGTGTAGTAGTAGTAGTAGTAGTAGTAGTAGTAGTAGTAGTAGTAGTAGTAGTAGTAGTAGTAGTAGTAGTAGTAGTAGTAGTAGTAGTAGTAGTAGT
>KN538388.1:509255-519736 GCA_000797535.1 Trichuris suis | reverse complement strand
AGTAGTAGTAGTAGTAGTAGTAGTAGTAGTAGTAGTAGTAGTAGTAGTAGTAGTAGTAGTAGTAGTAGTAGTAGTAGTAGTAGTAGTAGTAGTAGGTATCTTGGCTAGTAGTCTTTGACTTCAGTTAAACTGGAGAGAAGCAACAGCTTTGTGAATATAGTATGCATAGCGCATTTTGTTTCTTCTAGTATTTGCAAACATCTTAATGCTACGTTAACTATGAATCAAAATCTTCTGTTTACCTGTAGGCATGTGTTGTGTGCCATTAGGGTGATTTTATTGCTAACACTTCTAGCCTTTCTCCCATCAAAAGGGCACACAAGTAGGTTAGCAGCGTAGTGTGTAGTAAAGTGGTGTCTGAAACAATTCGCGTAATTCGTTAGCCTCTTTTAATGCGTATTGCTAATGAAATCGTTTACAAATCTCAAGCGGTCATACGGTAGCTCTGTCATTAAAAAAATGCAGGTTCGTGTCCACTGCTTGTGTTCACTTCGCGCTAACCTTCTCATTTATGGAGATTAGCGCTGAACCCTAACATCAAGTTTCGCATTCGTTTCCGCGCATGGTCCGCTTAAGATGTCGCACAGGCGGCATTAAGATTTGGCGAAAACTGACGAGCGCTACTGACATAATTATTAACATAATTCCAATTCCGGTATTCCAATGTGCGACTAGCGGTCCGCCGTGTCATACAAACAGCGTGCCGGAACCCTCGTCGCTTTTTCTCAGCCACCAGCATGTTTGAAAAAGGTCGTACCGGATCTTGTCCTGCTCCTTGCTCTTCGATTTCGAAGAAGGGAGTCTTTCTCATTTGCTAAACGTAGGTGGCGCTAACGTCGCCGAAGGTCTTTCAGCTGGGCCATATACAACGATGCATCTGACCTTAAAGCGCTTTACGCTGTTGACCAAGCGTGAGAGCTGATGTATTCGACAACGGTGACTGTATGCATCCCAAGCCTAAACTGAAAAGTTGCAAATATATATCCATTTTGTCGTCATGCGTAACATAGGAATTGTGTAACAGTGTAAAGTTGCATAGAAATCGTTCCGTGTTTTAGTTTAACCTTAGGCTGCCTTCAGTCGCTCTTAGTAAGAGGACAGAGCTGCTACACGTTTTAGCTCGTGGGCTAGAAACCAGCTGACGTCAATTGAGACTTCACTGAGGCACCTTGTGGCAACTCTGTCCTCTCATTAAGGTCACCTTCTGTCGAACTTCGCGGTGCTATGCTGTTTCGGCGGTGAAAGTCCAACTTGATACCGTGTCAAAGGTAAATCGGCGAGCAATAAGGTCTGCTTTGCACCTGAGATCCAGACTGGTACAGCGAACGCGGACATCGGTCATGTGCCGTCATGCCGCGACAAGAGGAACCTGCGTTTTTTCATGACGCTGCGCAGTTACAGTATGACTGGCGTGCGCTTAAGAGAAACTGTAGTGTTGGAATAAAATTATAAGAATATTGTAGTAGAAATCACGCTTTTTGTTTCCATGAAGTGACTGCTCATTCTTGCCTGTACATCAGCTTCATAGATACAATGATGCGGGCAGTCATTGTTTACTTTTAGTCCGTAAGCGTTGATTAGGGTGTTGTAAAAGGCGTTTGTCCTTAAGACTGGAAATTGAATATACGTTTTGTGTTATGAGGATCAGGAATGTTCTGCTATGTAGTATTTCGCTGTACTGTCAGTTTTTAAAGAATATTGCACTGACTCAAAATGCTGCATGCTTCACTAGTTCTTAAATTGCATTTCTATTATTGCTTAACCCCGTGTACTTTCTAAGGTAGTTTTAAAACGCTTCAGCGTCCAGCATCTGGCAATCATTGTGCTAAACTGCTATTAGAGGAAAAGCCATTTTCTCACCCATTAGGAGTAATGTTCTCTTGATTTCAACCGCGTAATATTTTTATCATAGCTCAATGGGTAGTATCGAAGCAAAGGTAGAAGCTGTTGCTTCCTTAAGCAAAGCAGCTGCTATCTCGCGCGGGAAGAATAAGCGAGCTACTGTCAGTATTTTCGCGTAGTCTTTCGGCACTTTAGGCTCTGCTATTGCAAGCATACGCGCACTGTACGCATCTGCTTTGATGGCGTTAGAAGGCATCCGATTTTTTTATTTTCGATCTGCAGGCGTCCCTCCTCATTTTGTCTGATATATCCGGTGCGTTTGACAGATTAAAACCCTTGCAACCCGCTCATCCCAATCCCTGCGTTAGTTGGTTGTAAAGATTAAAAGAATTAGCATTACGTAGCAGATGAATTTTGCAGCACTGCGCGAAATGTGGTAATGGATCATTGCATGGTGCTTTTGTTGAAAAGTCGTAGATCTCAAATAAGCATCTTACTTTGAAATGATTTGCTTTCCTCAGGTTGGACAGAAGCAAGGAAATTTTTTGGGCTTTCTACAGAACTGTCTGAGCCGGCTTGAATCGCATATATGGTTTGAGCGTGAAGAGGTAAGCGACAAATTGGCTGTTCGTAAAAGGTACTGGAATGGATGTTCGCCATTGAACTGTCAACAATGCTAAACCGTGAACTTGCAGACTTTTAGAGCATGTGGAAGATAAGGACAAGCTTCCCATATTGATATTCCCTGAGGGTACTTGCGTAAACAACACTTCTGTTATGATGTTCAAGAAAGGATCGTTCGAAGTATGCAACGTAATATATCCGGTAGCAATAAAGTACGACGCAAGATTTGGCGACGCTTTTTGGAACAGTTCGCGGGTGTCCTACTTTGAATACCTGATGATGATGATGACTAGTTGGGCACTCGTTTGCGACGTCTGGTATTTACCGCCAATGACGCGAGCGGTAAGTTGGGTGACGTCCAACTTCTTTTTAGATGCTTACTGCCGTTTTAGGAAGGCGAAAACAGTATCCAGTTTGCTAGTCGAGTAAAAAAGGCGATTGCCAAAGCCGGAGGATTGGTCGAACTTGAATGGTAAGTTTTCACAATTGCCGCGCATTGTAATCCGTTGAAATTATTAGGGACGGTATGTTGAAACGTAATCCAGTAAAGATGGACGTAATAGAAAATCAGAGAAAGAAGTATAGCGAGCGTATAAAGAAAATGCACCAAGAGAACGATAATGTTGACGAGGAAGAGGAGGAGAAACTAGTAAGAACGTTAGCTAAGCGCTGTCACACGAAATATTGCTGATTTAGAGTATACCCGTGCAGGATGGCGCTGTTGTATCGTGAAAGGTGAAGAAGTTGCTTTTGCAAGTATCCGTGTCACAGAGCAGAAAAAATTTTCTTTGCCAACTTGCATTTGCAGTTTGGTCATTTTGAACCGCATATTCGCATGCTTGCACATGATGGATGCCGTATTCAGTAAAGTTCCGTTTTTAACGTGATGAACAACCTCAGGACGGTGGTCGTCTCCCGGTTCAGCTGTTAGCAGCCCCCAGGAACAATGGGGCATTTATTTAGAAAAACAAAGTGTATTGTAAATGGATTATTTCTAACAGCTCTCACAAAGGCGTTTTTGAAAAAATAGACTGCGAACAAAGACAAGCGTCTGTGTTAAGTAGTTGTTTACAAGGGCTAATGTGAATTATACGATAGTTGGTCCAGTAAGCGTTTCCGTTAACGCAACTGGTCCGCGACAGATGATTCCGGAGATTTGGTCATAAAATATCACGCTGATTTTCTGATTGTTTTTTAAATTCTATGTATTAATACATTCCTATTTAGTGAGATTGCTTGTGGTACCATTAAGAGGATACCTTCGTCAAAAACAGCTCTTAACGACGGTGTTGCATTTGGTTCTTCAGCATGTTTTAAAACATTCCGAATGTTCCATGGATCTTGTCTCTTAATGCTCCTCCGTCATACTGTAAGTTTGGCAGCCACCCTGTTTTGTCTTTATCTAAGCCTAAGCCTAAATGTAAGGCTTATGTTCTGGCTTATATTTAGGCAAAGGCAAAGCAGGGTGGTTGGCATGCTCGCCAGTAAGGGCAAAACATGTTGACAGCATGCTTGACAGAAAGGAACCTGCATATCTCAGACCGTCAGGCGGCTAAGAGACAAGATCCGTTTCTCCATGCTTTCCTTTCTAAATCAGCCTTGCGGATGGTTAATCCTGTTACCACGGATTTTTTTGGAAATAGATGGCGTAATCCATGGAACGAGGATTAAAAATCAAAGGCACTTATCCATACTGTATGGATACTGAGCTGACTAAGATAAATATTAATGCTAGTAAACATGCGTCACTTACTAGGCTTAGAAATAAGCTGAAATTTGGACCTTTTTGCCTGGACTAAATTTTATGGACCCGTTGGTGTTACAGTTTGGTCTAGGACCTATTTATTGCACTGCTGCACTTTAACGCTCAGTGAACATGGTTCTGCTATCAGAGCTTTTACCTACTGCCTAGCTGAGCGAGGTGTTATACAAATAGACCGAATAAGGCAAGAGACTACACGAAAGTGCGACTTTTCAGTTTAGATACCGTACATTATATTTTACACACCAAAAGACAACGCGAGTTTGCAAGCTGACTCTCCGCAGACTGCAGAACCTCTTTTATAGCTGAGCTGAGTCGTTATAGTAAAAAATAAATCTACTTGGTGATGTAGTTTACAAACTCTCAAATAAAAAGGATCCTCATATGATACTGTACGGAACGATTTAAACTATTCTCACTGCAGCCAGCTTTTGACAAGAGCCAACAAGGCTGGAATGCAACCGCCTAGCTGGGGAATTTAAGATATGCAGGTTTATACGGTAATATCTGCGAATCGCACTTTTTGGCAAAGCGACTTTTTAGGCGGATCAGTTTGGTTCAATGGTTCTGCGACACTTCCGTCCAACTAAAATGTCCGAAAAGGGTGCACATGCGTTCAGTAAGTTTAGCTTAGTTAATTTTTTCGTCCTACGAATGCAAGCTTTGTTCTACACGCTTCGTTGTCTTTTCAGTTGTAGCTTTTACAGTTTGGTAGTTGCATTTAGCGCGCTAAAACATTGCACCTCTAAAAGTACTTTTTGTCAAACAATTCTCGGCCTTGCGCGAGTCGTGCTTTTCATTGTTAATGGCCGAGGGTATCAAATGGTAGGTTTGCTGCGCTTTTGGCGTTTGTCTTCTCAAAAATTAAACAGCTTTTTGTTTTTCCAGTCAGATATTTTTAGTCCGTCGTTAATGTCATTCGCAAATGAAAGCAGGTGTATTAAGCTTCCTATCGTAATAATTTTGTTTTATGCGTAGCTAGTATAGTGTTGCGTCAACAGGGGGCTCCAGTAGTTGTTTTCGTATGCTGTTCAACGGCATATCCACAAATAATTTATGAAAGATAGATCCAGAAAGCCCGAGACCAAAGCTGCTATTGTTTTGAAATATTTGCAGTTACATAACGGGATACGTTGGGGATAGGATCCAAATCTAAACGACAAATTCGTTTATGCTCGACGTACACCCTACACGCATAACATGAAGGTAACTTTATAAAATATTTTAAATAATAAGTGGATCGATCCTCTATGGATGAAACGGTATTCTGCTGGATAGCTTTTCGAAATACCTCCTGCAGATCCGTCAGCTTCTTTACCAGCATGTCTGTCTTTTAAGTCCGCCTTTGATTTTATGAATTACATGGTATTTTGAAGCGTCACTTGAAGTTATGCGTGAATTTTCCTTTTTTGGCTTCCAGTCGGCGCTGAAAAAAGTTACGAATTTTTTGAACATTCCGGATAGGGCAATAATTGGAGCGGCAAATGAGCTTGCTTCAGAACTGGAGCAGTTATTTCATGTGTGAGCAACGAATGTTGAAAAGGCAATCTTTCTCACACTAGCGATAGTAATTTTAGCTTGAGTCCGTTTCCCGCCTTTTGGTAAATGGTTAGGGTAGAAGTCTGGCTGATAGAGTTTGTTTGGAGTTGCCAAATACTCAGCAAACCTGAGCGCGTGTTGCTTAGCATTAAATTCTCAATTCGCCGCTTTTGATACGCGCCTTAGTTGTTATTAGCTTTATGCGTTGTTTACTCATTTTGTTTATTATTTCTTGGAAGCGAATAGCGCAGTTTTGCTGGCTCTCTGTTGATCAATACAGCAAGCTATTAAACTGCAGTAGAAAACAATATTTGTGTTTCGTTAAACGAAGGCTTTCTAGACTGCTCGTTCTTATACGCAAATGCATCTCGTCAATGCTGTGCAGTCTTTAGTAAATTGCGTTCTATGCTTTTAAGCGACGTTGCGAACTCTTGCTACGCTGTTTGCCTATGCTTGCGCGTCCCTTTCAAACGCCAACAATAATATCTGTGCAAAAGCGTTTCAGTAAGACGCCATAAATAGTTTGCTCATTTAAAATCGATCTTTCTTCGAAAAAATTTTAATACGTTTGAAAAACTCCAATTTTGGAAAAGTTTGCCTACGTCAAGCACTCGCTGACTGTGCTGACGTTTC
The DNA here is from genome assembly GCA_000797535.1 of Trichuris suis. Classification (NCBI taxonomy): domain Eukaryota; kingdom Metazoa; phylum Nematoda; class Enoplea; order Trichinellida; family Trichuridae; genus Trichuris; species Trichuris suis. The sequence goes on along the minus strand of KN538388.1, from coordinate 513,336 downwards.
AATTTCCAAAGATCCTATATTGTCCGACATTTTGATTCTATGCTTAGTTCTACCAATCAGGTTGGCCCATACCAGTGAAGCGCAAAGTCTTCTCCAGTTCGCTTAAATAAAATCCTCTATAGCCTTGTGGATACGCCACGTGTAACTCCTTGCAAGGTGGCTGTTTCACTATTCAATGGCAGTATGTGCCATGCTAAATGTCCACAGTTAGATTTCCTTGTATTCTCTCTCGCCTTTCGGGAAGAGGTAAATACGCAGAAGCTCAGAGCGGCAGTTGAACGATTAACTTAACACGTGAACAAACGCAAGTGACTTTCGAATCGCGAGTGCGATTGTTCACTGACGTAAATAGTACGTAATAGCAAGCGGCCTGAGCAGTAGACATTTGCGGGTGGAAACTACAGGACATTCATAAAACGAGTGATCATCGCTGCTCTGTTTACCGCTCGGCTCTTTTCCCAATCGATTGCATTTGTTTATTTCAACTATTTTCCAGACAACCATCCTGACAGCGGCTGTAACCTTTCGGTTGTTAAGTTGCTTGGTTTTCATTCGCTTTTCCTATTGATCGCTTTTGTACTGTCCATTTTTGCAAAGGCATCAATGAAGTGAATTAAGGCGGCCGAGTTTTCAGGCTTTGCAAGAACATAGCTGACGGTCATCGGATGTACTCGACTTGTCCCAACTACCAGAAGTGTCCGGCCCATTTTGAACCTCTCAGTCGGTGCTAAGAATTGATCTTCCATTCATGGAGTCGTCAACTTTCCTTTTCTTGACTGCCAACATTGGCTCCCTGTTCGGCAAGGTGTGTACGTGCTGCTATGTTTTCCTTCCTATGGATTGTTCTTCTGTTGCAGGTGAAGATGCTACAGGAAGGATGGTTCACTGAAGTAGTCAAAGTATGTGCGCAAAAGATCAATATCTTTACTTCTTCTCAACTCCTTATAAATGGGCTATCGGTCGGTTGTTCATTTCCGGTCTCGTAAAATTGCTTCAACCTTTTAAGATTGCGTGGAAAGCTTTCAAAGAAAAAATGTAAAATTCTCAGTTTGTGCAGAAGCAAAGGGTGAAGCTGTTTTCTTTTATTTTAATATCGTTCCTTCGAATGACACGCTTATGTGAGCGTTTTACTGTAAGGGATTTCAAAATGGGCATTGTGACTTATGCACGTAAATCGTCTTAGGCTTCATGAGCCCTTTACGAACGAAGAATTGAAAGTACTCAGCGTAATATTTTTTTAAATTTGCATAAAGTTGTTATTAGCTATTTCCATTAGTAAAATCTTTCTAGTTAAGATGGGACTGATGCTGTGATTTGCAGGTTAGGTAACAATGAACGAGCCCATTGTCTCCGTCTTATGTAAATGAATTTTTACGTCTCTTCTAGGTGATCACTAAGAAAAGACCATTAGTTCTGGCGTTCCATTTCCAAGAAGTTGGTGGAAAGGAATTTAAATTTCATATGGAACAAATGAAGCCGTTTATAAGGTCGGTCTCCATTGACAACGCTCTTAGTCCAATGGTCCAATTGCAGACTGCTTTACGACAAGTGTTCGGGTCAATCTGGCCTTAATCGCGGGCTGGCGTATGTGGACGAAGACTTTTCCAGTTCGGATACTTTCACGGTTGTTCTTCTTCTTCAGCGGCGCATGCCCTTACGGCCTGCGACTATGTCAGTTTTAAGGCGCTCGGAACTCTCTATCTTTTCCATGACACATTGCCCAGTGTAGAAGTTTTTAACTTCAGCACAATGAAGTTTGAGGGTTTGGAACATTTCGAGGTAACAAGTCCAACTGCTCAGCGCATTACCTTGTAAAGGCAAACGTCGTAGATATACACGGAAAGCAGCGGTTTGCCCTTTTTCCAAAAGAAGCGTTTTTTGAAGGATATGTTTCCTAAACGTCTTCCTTCGCGCAAAGGGTTCCTACGGTGTCATCTTAAAGTGGATTCCTTGTAATAGCATAATCGTTTGGGCGCTCTCCTTAATACACATTGTTTCAGCGCATTCGATTTGGTCAACGTGCACTTGTTCCACGACTCTTGCAACATTGCCGCTGTGGAAATGGTGAATGACTTTCACAATGGTCGTTCTTTGTCGATTTCAACTTGCACTTGCAGAGTCCGTCAGTATTTGCCAAGCAACGCGAGTGTGGACTGAAGTTCATAATGGATCAGTAATTCAGAGTTGCGTAAGGCATATATTCATACTTTACTTTTTTTAAGGATCAATAAATGCTTACCGGTTGAAGCTCCGCTTGTCATTTTTGGCGATTTCAATTTTCGCTTGGACACAAAGAGCCTCGTGGAAAACGTGAGGCCATTGAATAATATGTGCATATGCAAATGTAGTTGTTTCAGCTCCTTGCGCCGCCTTCAGTTGCCGTTCAGACGGTCACTCAAGGAGATGACGGGCAACCAAGGGTACAATACAAACATGTTAGAAGTGGCGAAGTAAACCTTTACCTTATAAGGCTCTGTTTTCTCAGTTTCTCTTTTTTTGTTGCAGAATCTGGTGGACGTGCGTTCTAAAGTCTTTAACCACACGATGAATATAAAAAATGAAGCGCTGGTACGTGCGCTCCCTGAGTTTATCATTTTTTAAAAATACTTTGCCCCACTGTTTAGGATCAACTTTTCAAATTGGATCGAGAACCAAAAAATCACTTGGGTCTTCGAGAATTTCCAATTAACTTCCTACCTAGGTATTGTCTTCTCAAACATTTATCTTTCCTACGTAGCAAGCTGGCTTTTTTCTTTCAGTTATCCATTTATGGAGGATATTGATAAGGCGGGCGTTTACATGAATACCCGAGCGCCAGCGTGGTGTGATCGCGTTTTCTTAAATGACCATGCGTGGCGTCTTGCTCAGGTTCGTAACCGGCTATATCCACATGCGTATACAGACTGTTAATTTCAGTTGGTGCCAGATCCGCCAGTTTACGATTTAATTGGCAAAGATACGTGCATGGGTGATCACAAAGTATGAATAGTTAAAACTTTGTTTTACATAATCTATTGTCTTGATAGCATACGTTTTTCAGCCTGTGTATCTATGGGTATGCCTGTCGTTCGTCCCGGTGAAGCCACGATTCTCGCTGCTGAACAGCTCGCAAGCCTAATATCCATTGACATGTATGGTACGCTTTCTTTCGTACTATACTTGTCAGTTTAAATAGTTTTAATCGTCCCCGCGCGTTGTACATGCATTATCATGGATATAGATTTATTGCCTTACACTTCGTAAGCGCAAAGCAAATAACCAAACGGCGGCCAAATAGGCGTACTGTATTTCATTGTTATTTTCAGGTTTCCCTTGTGCGTTTGCAAATAATCTGTCGTCGTCCAGAGACAGCGGTGACTCAGGATGGTCAGCTGGTTTGTTACCTCACTAAAGCGATAAAGACAAGCAGCGCTTTACGCTAGCTCTAATGTTGTTTGCTCTTCTGCGTCGAAAAGTGCTACTAAACTTGAATTGTAATTTAGCAATACAAAAGAATTTAAAATTTTGAAAAATTGCTTGTGCAACTGCACGCAAATACGCATATGATCACTTTTTCTTTGCATTGCTTAGAAGTACAAACTGGGAGAACTTTTAAGCCGCACGAGTATACGTTTCAATTCAAACCACCTCACTTTACCGAGGTACGGTATAGCAGCATGAGCGTTACTTTGGATCTTTTGTTTATTAATAGCATATTACGTACTCTTAGCAATAGTATATATCTAAGCTCTAATGCTCAGTGGATCAAGTATGGTTTTCGCTATTCTGTCTGCTGATAAAAAAGGCATAGGCTGAACGAGTACTTACTGAGCGAGTTACCGTCTGAAGTTCCTTATGCAAATCAGTATGGACATGAAGACGTTACGTTCGGGATATACTGCAGTTTAAAGGTGGGAGTTATGCTCAGCAAATAACATCAGTTATGAAGGACTTAAAAGTTAAACAAGGGCCACCTGACCATCTTCGACGAAAAGAGCGGATCTTTCCTGTTTGCTGCCCACGAGTCATACTGTAGTTTCGCGAAAGCTGCGAGAAATGCAGGCTCGTGAGTTCAATTTTAGCCTCGCTTCCTATTGGACGA
>KN538388.1:457089-509155 GCA_000797535.1 Trichuris suis | reverse complement strand
GCATGCTGGCTGCGAAAACTTCGAATAGGATTGTTTATTGTTTTTCCGTAAATTAAAAACTAATGAAATTCCAAAACGCAGTTATTAGATCATTCATTTTTGAAGTTGGAACTCAGGAACCTGCATTTTTTGGCGAAGCTACAGTATGACTGGTGGGCAGCAGACAGGAAAACGGCCTCAGAAACCGTCGTCCAATAGGAAGCGAGGCTAAAATTGAACTCAGGAGCCTGCATTTCTCGCAGCTTTCGCGAAACTACAGTATGACTCGTGGGCAGCAAACAGGAAAGATCCAAAAGAGCAAATCGACATTGCAAACCAATTATTTTATCTTTACTTTTATTTCTATTTTACATATCTTTTGTTTTTTATTTTTATTATTTCGTTACTTTTTCATTTCTCCCGCTTTATTTCCCTTCATTTATTGAGAACGGATGCGTTAATTATTGGTATTATTCTTCCTTCACTTATATTCTATCTAGTGCTACTGTTCGCAAGAAAGATTTAATTTTTTTAATTTCACTTTTATTACAATATTATGTTTATTCTATTATGTTATTATTTTCGTTTCCATATTGGTGGTATCGAAATTACGTCCAAAAATAGGTGATTTTTCTGTTTAAACTCACCCTCCCACCTTTAAACAGCAGCATGCGCCCCGAACTTGATGAGCTCATGGCCTTATCATTTTTATAACAAAAGTGAACGAGTTGCATTCCACAAAAGCAAAATGCATTTTGACCGCTATCGAAGAAATGGAATTTACAATGTAGCCAATCGAAATATGCTGAAGCATTCGAAACTTCGATGCAGTGACTATTTTGAATTTCAAAGTTTTTTAAAAATTTGTTTCCCACAACACAAGTCCTGGTTTTTGGTGCCAACGAATACGTCACTTATAACCCAGATGGACATGCATGTCTAAGCTTTCAATATTTAAATTACTTGTACTTTACTCGATTCATTCATTCACTTTTAATCTTTAAATCTTTAAGCTACTTTTAATCTTTAAACTATTCAATACGATATACGTTGCCACCGTCAGTGTCTCTGTAGCGCTTTACTATGGCACAGTCCCAACTGCTGTTGGAGGAGACCGCATCTGATTCTAATACTCGTTTAGCTAAGGTAAGCGGTTAATTTTTCAAGTGTGTAAAACAGGGGTGGGGAACCTCCGGCCCGCGGGCCGGATAGGGCCCGTGAGACCATTCCATCCGGCCCGCGAGGCCATTCCGTCCCTCCCGCTGAGGCAACCGCAAGCGTGCATGAGATTAGGTGAAGTGAGTGACAGCTTATTTTTTATAATACGGTAAACTTATTGTAAGTGAATCCTCGTGATAGCGTAAATCTTTGGGTGACAAGCAGGGAGCGTCAGGCTCGCTAAGACTGCCTTGGTATCGTCTCTCTGTGGACAAACCGACGTGCAAATAAAGCGGGCTATGCTTCTTGCTTGAGTAACATGTACGGCCCGCGAATGATCTTATAAACGTCCTAACGGCCCGCGGCAGCAAAAAGGTTCCCCACCCCTGGTGTAAAAGCTGTCTTTGGTTCATAGCTACAAATTCGTTAATTCAAAAGAAAGAGAGCATTCGTTTACTTCTTTCAACCAAGGCAGCAAAAAATGCACTTTCCACACAAAGCGAAATATTTTTAATTTCTAAAAACTGACGTCTCGTTTCATTATTTCAAACTGTCAAATATTGGAACCTGAGTACTATTGATCAAAGGTAACCTGAAAATAAATTAGTACTACAGTATTCAAAAAGCGCTTATCTTGGCTTTTAAGTCTACCCGTTTTACGTTTTCACACAACCATACATAGGATAAAACATTAATTGCGCTGTTAGCGAGTGTAAAACGCACAGCGGCAGTTTAAGGAGCTAAGACAAATTAAATTGCCACGTTATTTCTGCGATTTGATTTTTGGAAAGTACATAACTTAAGTTGTCATAAATTTGATTTAACTAGTACATTTCTTCGAAACAAAGATTGAAAAATGACAGATCCATTTCTCTTTGCAAACACAACTAATCGTTTTTGTTAGTGAAATTATTGTTTACAATTCACAAATCAAGTGACCGTTCTCAGAGATGTTAATGAAGAATGCAATGTATGAATGATAACAGACCGGTGATGGCGATAGCAATTCAAAGTTCCATCTACGATGAAGCGGACTGATAAATTGGATTACCGAAGTTACTTACAACTGTTGCTTTCAAAGCCACGTGAAGACGACCACTACTGGACCATGAATGGTGCTGCTAGTTTGCAAAAACGTACGATCGTTCATCCGTTCACGCTGTGCCCGCTTCATTTAGACGTCGCGAGTAGTAGAAGGCTTCCATGCTTCTGGTTAAAAGCGTTGAAGAATGCACCTCCACTGTCAAAGATGGTTGGACTGCACGAGGAATTGGCACTCGTCTACCTGGTCAACATTCGAACAAAGACGACGCTTTGGCCAACCATTCTGAGAATCATATTTGAATTTCGCGAAAATCCCTTCTTCGAAAATCGAGTCATCACTAAAGAATACTTGATCGACTTTCGGCGAAAACACAAAGACGGACACCTTCGCCATAAGCTCAGGGCGACCTCATGCAAATGCTGCCAAATTCTATGGTACGATGGAACCGTACTGGCCAGCAAACGTGAAAGCAAGTTGAAAATAATGAAACTGATGGGAAGTAGGCGGGAAAAGTCTTTTTTTGAATTCTTACAGTTCACCAGCCGAGGCGGACTACTGCGCAGAAGAGAACTTCAGCGAAATTTTAAAACAGCTTTGTTCATACAATCCCAATTTCTACCCAACGTCCTTGATTACTACAAACACAAAAGCGAGTAAAAGAAAAACTCACTTCCTTCCACAACAAGGAACGTCGACCCGCCTGTATCTGTTCAGGGTGGCAATAACTTGAACAGCTCAGGCGTTCTGCTTCATCAGCCGAAATGATCTGCCTCTTGAAATTACTACTAGTGAATGTTTTAAATACTTCCATTTGACTTAGGTAATTTTCAGTTTTTTGAAGAATTTACCAAAGGCACTTTACTTGCCCAACCCGAAGTAGGCATGCCTAGCTGACGTCGGCTCTCTTAACTAACGGCAGTACATGCAGCAAACAATTCGGAGCGACAAGTCTCAAACGTTTAACATGGGAATAGAAAGGATAAAATGCGGTTCAAAAGGATAGACACACAAAAACATATAAACTTAATAGTCGCCCTACTGTTATGTACTCTTGCAAAGTGGGGCAACTTTTTTTCAGTGCTCTCGTGACCGCACCCGTCGATAAAAAAGGATAACAAAATTAAGTGTGCAACTGCAGACGCCCGTAAAAGGTGCCCAGTGAACCAGTCTGAGCTAGCACGTCACCGGTCACTGATAATGAGACGAAGAGCGGTACGCATGTACGCCGTTGGGGCGGCAATTGTATATATTCAACGCGGTAGTAAATACAGCACACTAAAATGTCAATACTGCCGAAGTTTGAAGCACATTTGCCACACACGAATGCACTTCAGTTGCATGACCGTACTGCGTACGTGGAAGCAAAGGTTTGCTGTTATAACAGCATACGTAAGCTGACCATCGGAGTTCGGGCGCTTAAAATGAAGCTCAAAGAACTGTCCCACGTAGGACCGATCGGCGTCAAACGACCGACTCGCGGGACCCTACCAACAGGTCGAGGTACGCAGGTTCGGCGCTCGATAAAACTTGCGAATGGCCATCGGCTTTCGCTTCAATTGCAGAAGGCTTATCTTCTTTTTTCGGCGAGTATCGATTTGGATCCATCTTCTTAAGCCGAGATGGCGACAACTTCTTCCTTGAATTCAACTTCATCTCGCTGCTCTTATCCAACACTTTCTCTTGACTGGGTGACACGGCGTCTTCGACTGCACGTTTTCCCTTTTCTCCTCCAGCTTCAAGCTGACTTTTAGCAATCGATGATGCAACCTTACGGGGCGAAAAAATATCATCGCAGCTGGAACCAAGTGGTCGATCACGGCCATTGCTAGCCCAAGTATGTTGTTGAGCCTGCGAGGAATGGGTGAAAACTTCGCTGCTCAGCGAGGCGTCGGACAAGTCAGGTACAGAGTGCCTCTTGGCGCCCGGCTTGTGCTCCTTTTTGGCTTCCTTCGAAGCGGCCAAAGAACCGTCGGTTCCGCGGCCTGACGACACCGCCGAATGACTGGAATTTACCGACACGTTGGAACCTTGCATGGACGATTGCCTGTCGCTCGAGCACGACTCCCGCGGACTGGACGAATTCTCTGACGAGTGACCGCTGTCCGCCAAGCATGGCTTACTGTTGGAAATGTGCAAATTTTCCAACTCCAATTCAAACACTTCGCTTATAGGGCGTAGCGACGTTTTCAAGGAAGGCAAGTCGGACAAAAGACCAGTTGGCCACCGGTCTGAACACTGGAAAGGATAGGATGAACGAATTCTGCAGAACGGCTGGTAACGGGCACGCGTCGTCTGATGTTGACTCAATTCTTCCGATTTCTGCACTACCATGGGGCGCACTTCCTCGTCGGACTCTTCCGAAGAAGAGTCGCTGACATCATCGTCATCCTTACTGGTACTGCGCTCGTCAGCTGGAACGTTAGCCTGTATTTCCACGTAGTTCTAGAAACCGCATGATCCAACTGAACGTAAAAACGTGATGCTGCGAGGGCTTACGTCCTGACAAGAAATAACCAAAATTTTGTCCAAGTAGGCCACTATTTCGCTGAACATAGGTCGATCCTCAGGTCGATCTTGCCAGCAGTCCAACATTAGCTGATAGATTTCGTGCGAACAGTCACGCGGTCGTTCCATCCTATGACCCTGCTTGAGAAGAATGAACAGCTTCTCCACCGGCACCGACGGGTACGGATTGCCGCCCAATGTCATTATTTCCCATACGAGAATGCCGAACGACCATCTGTAAAGCAAACGCATTAAATAAACGGGCAATAAGTACAGCAAAAAAACAAAAAGTAGCATACACGTCGCTTTGCACAGTATACACGTGATCGAACAGCGCTTCAGGAGCCATCCATTTGACCGGCAAGCGACCATCCGACGTCTTCTTATAGTAGTCCATATTTCTTAAATCTCTGGCCAGACCAAAGTCCGCAATCTTCATTACGTAATCTTCCGTCACCAGGACGTTCCTGGCAGCCAAGTCCCGATGAATGCACTAACAGAGTAAACGCTTCTTTTAAAGAAAGACACTTAAGCGCACTTGTTGACTTGCCTTCCTGCTAGCCAAGTGTTCCATACCACGACTGATCTGGTGAGCGAACACGACGAGATCTTTGTACGTTAGCGGCTGCCTGGAAAGGCGCTTGCTGTTAGGCTCCTCGTAATGACCGCTGTAGTCAGGTTCCGGTCGCAGCGACTTGAGAAAATTGCGCAAGTTTCCATTGGCGCAGTATTCAACAACCACGTACAAGGGACCATTCTGGGTGCAACAACCTATCAAGTTGATTATGTTGATATGACGACCAATCTTCTTCATCACTTCCATTTCGGACACGAGATCCATCATTTCTCGATCAGTGGTTGACAGTTTCAACATTTTTACGGCCACCGTACGCCCGGATAAGAATGAACGATTGCTGGGCAGGAGATCAGCGCACCAAACTTGGCCAAAGGCACCTTCCCCAATAACACGGTGTAATTTCAAGCGATTTCTATTAATCTCCCATGCGGGGTCCGGTTCCATCACGTACTCTGACAGTATGGTCACCTCGGTGCTCATACGCTGGCGTCCCACGGGTACGATGGAGATCAAGGGTGCCAATGAGCCATTACTCATGTACTGTCCATCGCGGTTGATCTTTATCAGCTTCTGCGTCGGCGCAAAGCCACTGCAACTGTCCGCGGTCGCGTGCTCACACTGCACCTGTGGGTGGGGTTTCATACGTCTCCGCCTGCACAGACGCTGAGCTGATAAGGAGCATTCAAAAATTCGAAAGAAAGCGTCCCACCTGAACATAATGAAGCAGCAGATGAAAGCAATGGTAGCAATGATGGCCACCAGGAAGGTGAGGATAACGTTGATCGTATCCTTCCACTGAAACTGGGCAGTCTTGGCGACACTCAAGCTGTCATTAGCTGCTGCATAAAGGGCCCAAAGTTCAAGTCGAACCTTTTACCATCATCCCTACCTGGCAATACTTCAAGCCATGCTGACTTGTAGACAACACCAAGCGCGTTGCCTACAACACAAGTATACCAAGTACTCTGTTCCATTGTCACATTGAGCAAAACGAGAGTATAGGGATCGCTAGCAGATTCTTGGTCAGCACCGTCGTCAGAGGCGTCCGAGTTTATTTGGTCTCCATACCAGTAGTCGTTCTGGTCAAACCATGTGCCGTTTACTTGCTTGTGCCTGAACCATTCAATGTGCGGCTGTAGGTCGGAAAGAACGGGACAAGAAAAGGTGGCATTCTCGCCAACGTGAACAGTCAAGTTTTTCGGAAAATCAGGAGCAATGATCGGCTTGTGCGGAACCCGCTCTACACCAGTGTGAAACAAGCTGTGATCACTGTAGGCGATTCGCTAAGAAACTCACCAACAACGGTGACGGTGTAATTGTGAGAAATCTCCCCGTATTTATTGAACACTTTGCATGTGTAGGTACCCGCATCGGATGGGACCAAGTCAGGTAAAATAAGACTCCACTTCTTGATGTGATACTTAAAATGAAGAGAGCGAGTTCGATCAAGCAGCAATAGATTACAAAGAGAAGCCAATAGGAATGTACCCCGAAACGCCGTTCCATTTCGGGAGTTATTTCCACTCCATTCTTGTACCATATGACTTGTGGCTCGGGCTCCCCGTTGGCGCGACAGGAAAGCTTCTGCTGACGACCCGCCGGCGAGGCAACAACTTTAACAAATTCGCTTTCCGGTTTTGACCAATAAGGAGCGCCTAGAAAAGGTTCACCATTTTCTAGCCTCCGGCTTGACAAAAAGCCATGTCGCCTACGTTCAAACTGTTTGTACCAAGCAGGCGTTGTATTGGAGTCATTCCAGTCACCGAGCTGTTGATCAACCGCGTGCCCACCGCCGTCGTTCTGGGGCAAATCGTCCAAGCGTGGACCGCCCTTCTTGTTCCAATCGCGGTCGAAGTTAACGTCTTCAGGATCGAGAAATTCCTTCACCTCAGAGGGATCTTCACCAACAAAGGCGAACGTTAGAACAATGGATATTATGGAAGCGTTGTTGTACACAAACCGTTTCGGTTCTGAGCCATCATGCGTCCATGTTCGAGCATGCGATGCTTCCATTGAGCTAAGTCTGCAACATTGCATTCGTTTCATGCACTCACACAACCATGCGATGCGTCAAGATAAGTTTTTCAAATTTACTAAAATTGATTTTTGCAACCCGCGCACAGCATTGTCTTTTCGAAGAGGGCGCTTTTCCTTAGGCGAAAATTATGCCAACACGGGGACCTCGGCACAACTGCTCCGATACCATCAAAATGGGTCGTAAGATCCTTACTGCTACCGTTAGGCTTTTCATTCATAAAAGACCCAAGTAAGGTGTTACTGTAATTCTTTAATTACTCTACGCCAACCTTCTTTTGTTAAAGATATTTCTCGATCCCACCATCTATACAGTCAGAGACGGTCAAAATCCCGAACGATAAAAATTACAAGGCACCCTTTCTTCAAGCCCTTTCCACCACAGGGATTGTCGTGGTTATAAAAAATGCCTCCCTGTCTCGTAATTAAGTAATATCATTTTCGGGATAATGATCGTTCGGGATTTCGACATTCGGGAAATCGTCTGTTCATGATTTTGACCGTTCCGGATTTCGTCGCTCAGGATTTTGTTATTCGGGATTTCGGCATACACCCCTATACAGTACACCGAATTTAATGCTCTTTCCATAAAACGGCTTTGGCCTTGGTAAATAGCAGTGCATTTTCGGATATCTTAACTACTGTCGTGAACAGTCGCCTCAGCGTGCTTCAGACACGCTTTTGTTGCTTCGTTGAACCAAAGGGTGTTCTGCTTCAACGCAACTGAAACTCAGGCGACTTTGGTGAAAGGATGGGAATGCGGCTTTGTAGAGTACGCAGACTGAACGTTTCACTGAGGTTAAGCGCCCGCTGGCCGGAACTGGGCAACGACCAGCAATACGTAATGCGAAAACTCTCAAATATCACGGGATAAAAAAATGCAAATTTCCTATATATGATCACTCAACAGAATTGGTATCACATGCTTAAAATTGAGGATTTGTTTGAATTCTCTTACTTACTACTCATTGTGCCGCAGAGTCTAATTAAATATTCACAGGACCTTAAACAAAGCCATCGTTTCCCCAGAAACAAAAGCTGCCGTCCAACGCCCCGATAAAAATCAACAATAGTAACTACGCATATGCCCAAGTTGAGAAGCTAAAAGTAGTCAAATTGAAACGTACAGCTCGTCAAGGCATTGGAAGTTCATAGCTAAGCGTAAATTAGAAAAGACCAATTTAGGCACTTTCAAGTTTGTCGGAGCCAATCTCCCATAAGGATGGCACTGATAAGCTGATCTACTCTTACAGATCTGTTTTAATCAGTTCTAATCAAGTAAGAAGCGAACAAGTTTACGTCGTATCTAAGAAAATTGAGTAAACAAAAACATCATTTTCAAAACGGAGCTGAGCTCATCCAGTTGTCGTCCTTTAAGTTCAAACAGGGTTACGCGCGTTATATTTAAATCGTACGTAAACTTGACAGCGTAAAACAGAATTCAAGAACATTCAATCAGGTAGCGTAAGTAAACGTCATGCGGCACACACAGGCAGTGTAAGAAAAGCCACGGTGACAACTGCTGCTATTGTAAAAACAATCGTCGAACGTTTTGCAAAGCTTTTTCATGTTGGACTGAACTTTCAAATATTTGACGCGATCAATGCGCATAAAAAGGCGATTTTTTGCATGCGCAAAACATACACAATGCACGTCGTCTGAAAAACATACACCAATCGCGTGCTGCTGTACTTTAATTTCCAAAGCAAATATCTTTTCGTTTTCCTTGACCTTAGCCAAGACGTTACAAAGAAGGAGACGACGGAATTTCGATTTTCTCGTATTTAACTTTCACGGCTCAACGTAACGCAACTTTGCAGCCCATTTTCGCCAGAAGATTGAGATTCTCATTGTATGCAAAGCATACATATATAACAATCCTATGCCAGCTCAACTAAGCTGACACAGGTTTTTAATAACAGCTTGCTAAAGCATAATTTGCATGACGACTAAGGTTACGACAAACATTCATGCGCGGTAGTTATCAAGTTCAATTAATGACTTTCAAGCAACTTGCGCTGCAAATGCGTAAAGCGGCAAACTCTGTTACAATACAGTGTTACGCTATTCTCACAATGCTAAGTTGCACGCAGATACAAGCGAACGTGGTACTTACCAGCTATTCTCACCGTAAAATTCCTCCATATCTGACCAATTTGATTCCAGACTTTGCATGCGTATATTCCCTCGTCTCCGGGTTCGACCTGTACTTGCAAAATCACACGATCAACGCAAAGCCAATTTTTCCTATTTAAGAATATGGCGCAAGCTACCCGCATTATTGTCATTGAGAATCGGTTGAATTTGACCCGTTGCTGACTCTTCGCGGGTGAGATCAGTTCGTTGTTGCGGTACCAGTGGACGTAAGGCTGCGGTTTGCCGACAGCTTCGCAACGCAGCTTCATTCTGTCGCCGAGCATAACCTCCTGCTTCGGCCGAACGTGCGTGCGAAAGCGAGGGTTCATTACTGAAAAAGAACAAGTCTACAGCATTCAGAAGAATTTTGTAGTAATGAGGATGCGAATAAAAGCCTTCTATGAACTGTTCAACTATTTAACATTGCTTGTTAGGAGACACCGCACGAGGCATACCGAAAGAGCATTGTTGCATCTTCGCGCATTCCAACAGAAATGCAAAAACGAAAAAAGTGTATACCTTCAAATGGTCTACTTAAAGGGAAAAAAATGATCCGCCAAAGTGGGTCAATGGGTCATTTCGGCAAGAAAGTACCCTTACGCTGGTCGTAGTCGATGGTTCCCCGCCGTTTCTGCTCAGTCGTTTAAAAACTGCCTTCGATAGTCAAAGCGGGAAAACGGCGACCGTTGCGAAAGGCAAAAGAGGCAGCCCACTTTACGACTTTACGGCCTGTTAAGTACAAACTGCTATTTGATTGCAAAGCTTGGAAATCGCTAATCACCTTTTGCCCGTTTAGGGAAAAGTTGACAATTTTCACGCCGTAAACTGGTCTATTCGCCTTTCTGAGAGGCAAATTGGTTAGTAGTACTTTTTTTAATGTATCGCCGCGCCAAAAGTTCCCCTACATAACGTACGTTTTCGATTGCGAGTAACATTAATGGAAACAATTTTAAATAAAAACGTAAAATGCGCTTACTTAACTACTCCGCACGTTCCGGGAGCCTAACGAATGAATGAAAGTTGAATGAATCTGCGTCCACGAAAGTAGACTGTTCTAAGCTTTCATTAACCCGAACCTGCGCGCCTGAGTAGGACTCCTTTTCGTTGAACGAACTGCTGCCTATTCATTGTCCAAGAATGAAGCGAGAAACACGCATTAATGCCATGGGAAGGATCAGAGTAGGAACAGAAAATTTACATAATGATAAAAACAAGCTCCGGTATTTCAAGTGAACAACTTAAATTGAACTACAGCCGCCTCCCCCCGACTTGGAATGATCGCAACGTGAACTGACTACAGTGAAATACAGCAGTAGATTCTGCCAACCACAGCGTCGTAGACTGTTCGATCCATTCAAACCTGAAAGAAGATAGACCGTTCGAGCAAACGGACTTCGTCCTTTCCCGAGTAATACTTTTTCCATATACGCACAGGCCCTTTGTGCTTCTCGGACCCAGATAAAATCCCGCAAGCGAAGCTTATCCAAAGCAACCAATCAAGTTCAGTAGTTTCAACGGAAAAAGAAGAAAATTGTATTTTTAGGTATTTTTAGCCAAATTTGACTGGCGACGAGCGTATCATTGCAGCTGGTTCCATTGGGGGTTAAATCAAAGATTTCAAAAGCGGTTGTTAACGTACATGCATATTCGACCAAATCATTTTTCCAATTCAAGCGGTTCGGCTCGATTTTTTCCCGCTTTACAGCCGTTCACACACAACTACAACAAGTAAACAGCCACTATATCTCTGCCTTGCGGCCATGAGCGGAAATGGAGCGTGAGACAGAGTGAGACTGAGAAGACGAATGAGCGATCGAACGGAAAAATGCTACAAATCGCCTTTTGTCGTAGCTACGATGTTTTGACGTCATTGGATCACACGCTCACGTCGAACTAGTGGCGCAATTGCAGGGCGCCAAAACATCAATGGAGCACTGCAAAACGTGATAAGCAAAATTTCAAAATTTGCGTATTCATATTTTCAAAAATTTGAAACGCCCATCTGCTTCGCTCAAGGACGTTGACGAATGGGACAACCCCTTTCGATTATGTCAATGTCACCAAATGCTATATGATTGTTAGCCAACGGTCATTGACGTCATTGCTGACCATCTTTCCGGAAAACATCTTCATCAGCGCGTGCCAATTGTAAAACGGCCGTTTTTAGTGAAATGGGCAAAAAGGGACGAATATGGCCAGGCGCTTTTCTACTAATCGAAATCATGCAGTGTCAACTAAGCTGGATGTCGTGCGCGTGTGAAAGAGAAGAGAAAATTGCAAATTGGCCGTTATCGGTGGACAAACACGGAACGACTCTAAAAAACACTATCACCTCCAGCTAAACGGCGAAAACCGGTAAGAAACGAGAAGAACGTCGATTCTTATGGAAGGACATTTGACCGAGAAGGGCGTACAAATGATGAACTCTCCCTGTTTGACCCGTCTTCGTTAACGCATCAGCGCGTCTGACTCCTTCGACGTTTTTCGCGTGCCCTCCTTGGAACCTCAAATGTTTTCGCTGAGCGCAGTACTTTGCCTCGACAATGAATAGGTAAAGCTGTGAAGTTGAAAGTTCACTTTGCTCTTCCGATCCAACCGAACGAACCACATGTTCCGCAAAAATTCTTCAACAACATCTGGAGTCCATCGGGCGACTGAGGGCAGCCTTTCCGAAAGCGAAAATAAGCGGTCCGCTAAGCTGACGTTGCTATGGATAGTTAGGCGTGCGATTAGTAGACACTAAAGCGGAGCAGCTTAAACGTTTTTGAAAGCAATGGCTTCCGGCCGCTCCAACGTGGAGCCATGGCGTTCCGCGTCCAGATGCAGAAGCCGATCGCGCCATCTTCAATCGTTTACCCCATTCAACACACGAGCGTAAGGACGCACCTATACGTGCACGCAAAACTTTATCGCAATGTCAAGGCGCCAAGTTGGGCAAAAATTAAGCCGGCCAAACTGGAGTCGCTTTGTACAATTCAAGGTCGGAAGGTCCACTGTCGCTCCATCAACAAGACTCAACTGCCAAACCAACGACTCAGCAACTTTACAGACTCCGCCAGGAGCGCACCTCCTTTAAGGGCACTGAGAAAAGGTAGAAAACGAAAATCAATCAACAGGAACGGCGGGTGTCCAAAAATTTGGCAACTTTGTCCGCGCTGCATACGGGTCAGGGACACGGAAGCATCGGTCAAAGCTAGCTGCGCAGAAACAAAAGAACCTTTTCGATCATTAGGCGGAAAAATTGGCGAAAGCCGCAAAGCGTTCACCTGCAAAATCAGGGTCAAGTAGAATCGTAGATATTTACCCCCTTTTCTAAGGAAGCAAACACTGAATGCTACTTAAAAAGCTAATGGTAGAAATAGGGTAGAGCTTAGGAGGCCATATGATTCGCCGAAGAAGCAATAAAGTCTTGCCATTACTTACTAGTCATGTCGGATCGCTTCACTGGATGCTGAAGCACGTACTTTTGATAACAACAGAGCCAAAGGAGCATAGGTAACCAATGATGACGCATCGTTGCCTTTGAACGGATAGTTGACGTTACATCCGGATTTGGGAATCGACCAGACAGGAGGATTTGCGGGAACGGCAACGTTAGCGGACGCTAACTCGACGCCAGCTGGCGCATAGCCACACCTTCAAAACATTGCAGCAGTAGAGAGAGGAAACCGGATGCATTATATATAAAGCGAGCTTCGTTAGCAATCAGAGATAAAAGGCCATCAAAGAACAGGAAGGGCAAATGAGCGAATTCTTTCTGTTGAAGGCGTTCGCGGCGGCAGGTTTAGACGACGACTGCGTCGACCGGGTATCGTGCGAACAGTAGCCTATTTTGCGTACAAGCAATATGCAGAGTGGAAAGTGGTACACAACTGGCGACAGCTCGGTGAACTGGTATACGCTTGCATTCCGGGCGACATGTCGCCACGGGCTGCGCATAACGGCGCGCCATCCGCAAAACGCCTGCAGCTAGGCTCGTTCAATCAAAATCTCTTTTCCTGTCACCAATGCCTGTCCGAAAGCGCCACAGGACCCGGCACCTTCCCAAGAACAATGGCAATCTGCCAAACGATCCGCCTGGCGGCTAAACATCCCCTCGGGCACTCCCCACGCCGACAATTGCTAGTGTAAAAGACCTAATCAAAGTAAAGAGAGAATCATACGCTGCAAAAGAAGCCCGGTTCGCAAACCTGGACTATCTTGGCGCGTTATGCGCCTACAAATGGTACCTTCTTTCCCCTGTTACCGTATTTCAAAAATTCAAACGCCACCGGCCGACGCTTTGTCAAAGCAGCTTTAATTCGACTTGGAAATCGACAGAGAGAGAGAGAGAGATAAGCGAACATGACCGTGGGGCCTCGCCGTAGCATAGCGTACTTGTTAAGTTGTCAACAAAGGAGAGGAAATACAAGAATGAAGCAAACAGTGCTGGAAAAAATATTGGCACCTTCCTCAAGCAGAGAAGGGCGAGCGAAACGATAAACGGAATGATACACGGAAAGATAGAGCCCCGAGAGGGAACGCGCTCCTGGCCACGAAAACGTCTTTGCCAAGTGCCCTATCGCGAATTTCAGCAAAAAAGGAATTAGTCAGACGCTTAGCCGAAACAGATGCAAAGAGCGGCATGGCGGCCGTGCTGGAGCTTACGATTCGCTTAAAGCGGGCCACTAAGTATTGTGCGCCCAATGTATGTGCCAACTCCACAGCGTAGGAAAGGGAGAAAACACGCCATCTCTAAGTTTGCTCTCTTCTCGAAAAGGACAACAATTGAAAAGCCGAACAGGAACCCATAAAGCATCGTAATGTTTTAATGAATTCGCCCTCTGCCTAAGGCGTTTCCCTACTATCTCGACGTGGTGACGAGCAAGTATTACTTGTTTTAACCCGTACAAAGGGTCGCTCGGAAGACGCTCGAACGTGAAGGAGAGAAAACGAGGCTGTATAGAGCAACTTGTGCCCTACAGAGGCGAAAGGCATTATTGGGAAACTTAACGGAATAAGGAATGTCGTCGGCTTAGCAGAACAAAGCAGTGAAGATGACAAATATGATCGCGCGCAGTCGCTCCTGTCTGCCTTAACCAAAAAACCCTTTGCCACACATGGCCGCTTGGAGAGAAGAGAAATAGACAAATGCATGACAATAAAAAGTGGCCACGTTTCAAACGGCAGTCTTATCGAAACAGGATCCTTGCCCAAAGCAAATATGCAAGTAGCAGAAGGGTCAAGCGTAATAGCGGATAGGCAAAGCATCGCTAAAGGCAAGCGCTTCACGAGTGGCATCGTTCTCGAAGGAGGTGAACCTTTCCGTAACAGAATGCGGTGGTCCGTTACGATACAAAACAGCGCGAACTCGACTGTAGCCAACAAAATGTCACCGGCTTGTCGCCCTATGAATCTGAAGCCGAGCGATGACACGTTGAACACGTCAAAACGACTTGCTGTGCCGTAAATATTTTTGCTAATTCGCTGCGACAATGTAACAGACATTGCAAGGATGCGCTACCGGTGACGGGACGGCGCTGTCCGACCGCCAGAAAAAGGAAACGACAAAGACGCTTCGAGTTTTTCAATTTTCTCCCGCAAAGTCTCGTATGTAGCCTGCATAGACCAGTTTAATTCGGCGCTGCTTGCCCTCAGCCAAAGATGCACCCTACCACTCTCAACTTTCTTTCTTCACTTTGTACCTTCGGCCTGTACAGGAAAAATTAAAATGAAATTTAGTATGCTGTCTTTCATAGAAGCTTGTCGATTGAAAGGTTGCGTACTCTGTCGCCTATTTGCATGCATTGAATATTTCGACGTAAGATGAAATATTACGCTACAGGCTGATTCGAACTTTTGAATTTTACCCACTTGGCATCACGCCAGCAAAGAGCACTGCATCGATAGCTGATTCGTGAGCCAAGTTTGTCGGTGCAACCGCCGCCACGCAGTTTGCCTAGCGCCATTTTCCATTTCAAAAAGTACACAGCAGCGCCAGGAACCAATGGTAATCAACGATGCTATTGGCTAAAGGAAAAACCTTCGGCGCGCCGCCAAACAACTTTTGCAACACGTCGTGCCTTGAACGTGCTTGGAAGAGATTCTCTTTCGCGCGGCTATCGACTTTAACACTCTTCTATGATACTGTCAAAGTTAATACGCCGATAGCTAAGCACGGAGAACTCCATTAAGGCAGCAGTGCTTGCTACCTGAGAACAAATTCGTCTGCCTTCGTCATTAACAAGCACTATTAAAGTTGCAATACACATAAGACCGGCTGTCACAAAGACGCATGCAACTGAGGCCAACACTGCCTGCTGCGGCGAAACTAAGACCTACTCAAATTAAAGGACAATACAGCTCGCAGCGAAAGAAGACGGAATGGGAACACGCAATGGCCCAGTGGGAAAGGTCTATCCGATCGCAGCGGGAAACGGGCCCCGTTTCTCCTCCCACATCTTGTGGCGCGTTTAGGTCCAATTCAGTACGGAGGCGCTGGCGCATTTTCACCACTCATGTACGCCTACGTTCCAACATTCGTCCATACGTGCAGATGTACATTGCTTACCACGCAGCTGCTGCAAGGCATGCAGTTCGGTAGAGCTGGACCAACGCCAACTGAAGAGATGGAGCTCAGACAGAATTTTCAACCGAAACAGACAGCGTGATAGCGCATAGCTTAGTGACGCTTACATAATCTAACTCGTCGCGCTGTTGTCATCTAACGGACAAAAAAATTTACATAAACTTTCGCAGTTAACTCAAACAAGCGCCATCTGCATTTCAGATTGCGCCAATAAGAGCCGGTTGAAGAGACGCGCTTGAAACAAGCGGCCGTGTGGACGCGCATGAGAAGAAGATCGCTGTTTAGTAGCAACGCCCTTGGAAAGTACAGCAGTGACAACTGAATGACGCGAGGACGCGTCGTCTAAACGACAGAACTGATCCAACAACGAAGCAGCTTCAATTATCATGGAGGTAGCCAACGGTGGGCAGCTGTAAAGCAGCTACAAAAGTGGGAGCGCCCGCCTTCGCTACGACGACTCGCCAACTCTCGTTCGCAACTGTTATTCATAAATTGCAATAACCATTATGCACACGTTGGCACCACCATCATCAGGGCTCCAAATATGTTCCGCGGCGCTGAATCTGTCAAACGGTTCAGCTGGGCCGCACCTGTTTCCCGCCAAAAGCTTGACCAGTCTAATAAATTATCATGTCTAGCAGAGTAATGCGAAGTCCCGACCAGACCCTACGACGCTGCGTTGGCGACAAGAGGTCAACTTGCGGACGTAAATAGGGAATAAAAGCTTTCTCTTAGACCAGGTATAACCCAGCAAGCGAAATGGCCACCACTGTAGCTGGCCCTGCTGCGGTGAGATTGTGAGGCGCAGCGACATACAATGGTTTGCCGCTTGAAAAGGAATGCGCACGCAGCATAAGCAAAGTGTGGGTAAGGAAAGAAAGCGGCTACTCACCGGTTGAGCGGGATTGGACAATGGCGCGAAGTGCTTGCAGCAATGGCAAGTGGTTCTGCGGCACTGCCGAGTCGAAAACGGCAAAGCTCTTCGTGCACCTGCAAATGCAAACTCAGCAAGGACAATAGCCGCCTGAGGAAGACGACAAGTGGACAGCGAAGGCTGGTGACGTCCAACTGTCCGCCAACGCGGATCAAGAACAAAACGTGCAACAGTCGTAGTGATAGTTAGTAGTATTCATATGCGAGAAAGCGATGGGACTACCAAGGACCCTAACTCCGTTGAGCAGCAACTGCCCCTTTGCTCCTTAGGAAGCGACAAAACTCTCCCATTGACAAACGCTGGCCAATTCAACGGTCTGCCATGGCGGCAACGCAGGGCAATTTAGCTCGAAGCGTTATCACTTACATTGTTATGCTCAGAGGCTGCCGATAGATAAAACTGAAAAAAAAACTGATCGCGCGGACAGAGAAACCAAAAAGAGGCGTCGCGCTGGAATGATCAGAATTCGTTGCACATCACCAAAGCCGTTCCACGAGCGGCCGGCACAATGAGACGGCTTATCTGTTTGGTTGCTGTGTAGCGACGATGGCGTCGGTTTTGTTTTCGAAATAATTAACATAGAAAGCTGAGCACTCTAAGCAATTAGCTACCATATTTCAAAATGCATACGGCAAAAGCTACGTAAACGCGGGATACATTTCCGAGGGAAATATTGAAACTAGTCGACATGTTTTGAATATGCCCGCAAAAAGTTGCAATCCCGATGCTACGCTACTTACGCAACAAGAATGACAACTGACCATTGTTGTCAATGAATAGGTGGCGACACTGTTAAGTGAAAATGCTATCCATTAAGCTTTGGCATGCATAGCCTTCGGTAAGCATGCAGAGCGAATGAAGCTTCAACTTGGCCCTCAAATGATAAAGGAGCTATCTGCACTTTAAGCAAAATATTAACAGAACGCGCCTGCGTGCAATAGCTTACTAATGGGAGAAGAAAAAAAATTTAGTATAATCTTAAAATTGTGCCAACTTGCGTAAGGGACCTACTACGCCAGGCATCAGTTGCAGCGCTAAGTTGAGCCTTTAAAACTCCAAAGCGGATTATCATTTGGTTTGAGCGGCGGGTAGCAATACGATAAATCATTTTCCCTTTTTCAAGCTGTCAAGCTCAGGGCGAACCGTGAAGTGGACAAACGCTTATGTTGAATCTCCAACAACCGGCAATAAACGAAATATGGAGAAAACATAAAGCACCATAATAAAGGCACTTTTGGTAGCCGTTTTGAGTGGTGCAAGGATCGATGTCGCTACGTTCCCTTAAGCCCTTTAAGCTAAAATGGAACTTTTTTGAAAAACAGAATAGCGTCACTCTTTCAAAAAGTTGTTTGCATCCATTTGATCCTCTCTTGGAGCGGTACGATGAAAAGGCGAAAGGTAGCTTTTCGTGCAGCCGTGAATATGCACACTTACGCATTAGCGCATAGCTTCTCTTCTTAGTGCAATAGGTGATCCAAGAATTCCGAAGAGCAAAACTGCACCTAAGGCTTCTGTATCATCAGATCGAGATGCATCACGTGGAACGTGACGTCAGATACCTTTTTTCCTATTATTGTGAAGCATATGTCACTTGTCCATGTGCTACTGCCTTGTCAAAGCATTGCAAAAAATATGGTCATATGCATAATGTCTTCCGCTCCTGATGGCATCAGAAGAATGAAGGAAAATGAAAACAACGCATTTATGGGCATTAGGCTATCCGCGCTGCCAAAATCGTATCGTATGCAAAGCTGTAAGGAAACAATTCGGCAACAAATATGTTTAATTCGAAGAATCTATTCTGTTTTTCTACGAATGCGAGCAATCCAAGCAAAGCGAGTTCGCAATACGACGCAGAGTGGTTGTATAAGGAAAAGAGGCTCCCATTTTGACCACCTATCAGTGATTCAAAAGAAAGCTTTTTCGACATGAATAGCGTTTGAATGAATATGAGTTTCCTTAGGTTTTTTGAAGAACAGCTGAAGTTGGGGTCGTCACTTCTGATACGCCAAAGTTTACAAGCAAGCAAAGTAGTACAAGCAATGAATTTGCATCGAAAGGTGCTCCGAATCGGCCGAAGCAAACACTATTATTTTTTTCGCAACCAAATGGGACTACAGATGTCTTTCCAACGAGGAATACCATCCTTTCCTGGCTCGCACGGTCGATATATGTTTATTATTGGTCAGAGTCTGTGATCTAACAAAGAAATGTTCTAGCAGCGAAGGAACAAGCATTTATTTCTGAACAGCAAAGTAGTGCGCCTTCGGAATGAGCTTATGCCTCTCTTCAGCGCGTTGGTCAGTTGGCAGAATCGCGAGAACCAAAAATGAAGCAGTACGAAATCGTAACAATGAATTCAATGTAAGGAAGCGATGACGCCCTCGCAAATGGCGGCAGTCGACTCATAAAAGCAGTCAGCGTTGCTTAATGGAAATATGGCCGCCGGAGGGTGAAAAACAGTCTTGCCATGAGCGGAACACACTGCGCCACTTAACGCGACTTTTAAATGCACGTGCGAACTCTTTGCAGAATGCAAAAAGTAGCGCTTGTTTACAATGCCAAGTGGGAATGGTGAAGAAACCGCCTTGAGCATGCGTGTATGTAAATCAAACAAGAACAAAATATCCCTGAACGCTTCGAGCGGAGTGTTTATACTTCGCGCGCATAAGCAGTGCGAAAAAAAGCGAGAAGTTGGAACGCGAATCGATTGCGTAATCTGGTAAAAAATGGTTTAGCTTATCGTGTAGTTTGACTTTTTGAAAAATGGCACGCGCAGTGAACCGTGACAATGCAACCTTTCAAAACTTTCGTTCACACATGGAGCTGATATAAAGATGATTCAAGTCAAGCACTCCAAACTTGTCCTTTTGCTGCTTTGCTGGCCAACGAGGCCAGCAAGAAGTTTGCTTACCGAATCAGCGTATTTTAATGTTCGCCGATGCAACATCGCATTGTAGTGTTCATAGCATAAACTAGTTTGAAGATTCCTGCCTTAGTCACTTTCGCCAAACCTGAATCCAAATAAGGGAAATGCAACGTTGCTGCGGAAAAACTCGTTAAGTGAATGAAAGGAATCCGCCGCGTTCTTAAGACGAGCAGAATTGCGTGAGCAAAATTAGGATAACAAAAAGAAGATGAATAGCGAAACATTTATTTTAAATCAACTTGTAAAAATTGCAATCACTTAGCTGCTCAGAAGACGAAAATCCGACATAGTGCTATGACGTCATAAGGTCGTTTTACTGGCAAGATGAGGAGCCTTTGTGAAAGCGCCTAAACTGTTGAAATGCAAAAGCAAAAGAAGTATCACAAAACATTTTTCTAGCTTCAGTAACTGCAATGGTTTCCACCAGCGTTCACCACTACTGAAGGAATTGCAGGTTAGTCGTGCTACGATTTTCAGCTCGTATTCAGCAAGGAAAGAGCTTGTAAATTAAATTTATATTAGCTGCTGTCGAAAGGACTCGCGCTGACGCCTTCAGCTTAAAAGTATTGAGTAGTCGATAGGTTAAGCAACCACACATTACGACAAGAAGTCTACGGATTAGTTTGGCTGATTCTATATCGAGAGAGCAAAATCCTCAACACATTATGAAACAAAGATTTTTTCGCTGTTCACGGGGAGCGAAAGCAACTGACGCGACAAGAAGCTGCTAACCATTTCTTTTATTCCATTAATGACGTCCCAATTAAGCCAAGTCAAAAAATTACTACTCTCAACCTGACGAGGATCTTAGACGATGATGACTCGTACAAAATTCAAACTTCTATTATGCAATGTCGTCTAAACGCTCTCCAATTCCTAATGTTCAGATTTTTAAACGGAAAGCTGTAAACTATTGCGAATAGCTGTCCTGGCATAGGAAATTTGCATAGACAACAAAAAACTACCGCCAGTGAACGGTTACATAAGCTGAAATTCTACCGAACAATCGTAAGTCTTTAGTGGATTACTGTTCAGCGTATACGCCTATGCTGTAGCAGACGTTTAAACCCAAAAGAGCTATTCTTTGCGTATTTGAAATTTATGCTACATAAGAACGCTTTCTCAGACGTCCACGAACAGCTGGGACATGTTTCTTTAGTTCGAGATATTTCAACCAACGCGAGCATGACTTCATAACCGAAACGGATTTCAAGACGCTGCATTACGAACGCGGAACTTTCCTAATTTTAACTGTCTATGATTATGACGTCTTTAAGTAAAAAGTTTCGGCAAGAATGCTTCACCAAGTATGAAAGTGCATACTTTGGCAAAAACTTGAAAGAAGCAACTTGTGCGCCTACGCGCTGAGCAGCCGCCGCTGTTTTTGTCCCACCTGTGGTCCTAAAAGAGAAAAGACCACTGTTGAAAATAATTTACATCGGAGCATAAGCAGTCATAAACGAAGTCATACAGAGAGCAGACTGCTCCGACGAGACTGAAGATAAGCGTATGCGCACTTTAATGTCAATATCGTAAACTAAGGGAACCTTTACTACGAGTAAAGTACATTTCGCATTTCCAAACCCAGACGAGCTCACGAATAGTAGCTGGAATTCAAATTACGACCTACGAAGCAGCCAAAGAATGAATGAAAAGCTTCTGCCAACATATTTCGTTCACGTTCCTACGCGTGCAGAAGGAAGAAGGACAAAGGGCGCCTTTGTGAGCCGAACGGTCAATAAGTACGATCAGCACTCCATGAATGGAAAAGACATCACTTTTACGAGTCGCTTAACGTGAAGTTTAGAAAGCAAAAAGTGGCATTCGGTTTTCTAGGAAGAATTAGTGTGATTACAGTTCTCCATTCAGGCCAGTCATCAAATAATTGAAAAAGCTTCCAACAGCAACGGCGAAAATTATTTAAACATTCTTCAAATTAATTCCTCAATTCCAGCTCGAATAGTCTGAAAGCTATTGCGCGCAGTGCGTTTGAAAATTTGAAAAGTCGCAATTCAAAAAACAATGCCACTCGTCCGCAGCAGCTGAGGACCGCCAGCGCTTTGTGTTGCAGCATAATTCTTTTTTACTTTTCAATTTAACTTGTTTATCATTTTTTCCATTTTCTGTTTGTGAATAAGTCAATTCATGCGCGAATCGCTTCTGTTGAAAAGGATATTTTGAGATCACGCATTCGAATTAGTTGAATGTACCAGCAGTCTACGCATCGCTTATTTCCGGCCAGAAACGATAATGATAAGACGTAGCAGGCGTGTATATGAGTTATTCATTGACTAAATAGGTTATCATGGCATATTAGCTATTCCAACAGCATTTTTTATGCATCCAAGATGTTAACCTATTTCCGGATTTCGACCCCTTCAGGTTTGGTCCTTATCCTACATTTCAAAGCATTCGGCAATTCTGGTACAGCACTCCAACGTTTGTGGGTTGTCTACCTTCAGAGCTGAATCTAAGTAGTTGGAAATAAATGCTTGAGTCTTGTCGGATATGCGCCCTCCGTCATACTGTAAGTTTGACGGCCATCCTGTTCTTCCCTTAGCTAAGTCTAAGCCAAAATATAAGGCTAACATTTTGGCTTAGGCTTAGCTAAGGGCAAAACAGAGTAGCCAGCATGCTCGCTAGTAAATGCAGAACAAGATGGCCACATGCTTAACAGAATAGAACCTGCATTTCTCAGACGGTGAGGCGCATAATCGACAAGACCCAAACGTGTTTCTGGAAGTAACACAGAATACCCTGTTTAAGGAACATTCTTACCCATTTTTGCTAGAATCCCTCTTTCTATATTCTGAGATTCAAAATTTTGATTTTCGGGATTTTGAAATAAACCCTACACAACTGCAGAGGAACTACTACGACTTCTGTAGCCATTGAAAAGTGTGTCGCGCAAAAGATTATTTTCAAAAGGGGAGACAGCATCGAAATTTACATAATTACAAAAGGAGAGCAAGGAAGATAAATGCAGTGTTCAGACAGAGGAAGTGCAACGATTCGTACGTCATTGTAGAATCTTAAGGCCATCAGCAGGGAAGCAACATCCTGCAATGCTTCTTCATCTCGACTAGTCCTGCTGTGAGTATCCATAGAGAGTACGTCAGGCATTGTGCGATGGGTAACTATGTACTAACAATCTAATAAATTCAGACATAATACTCCCATCTTTCAGCAACTGCACAGATCAGAGGACATTAGCTATCCCTAAAAATTACGTTTAAAGAATTTTACAATTCATTTGCAGAAGTTTCACGTGCGCAGAAAAAATCTGCAGATACTAGCAAGGTTGTACGTTTCGCCCGGTAAGTGTATTCAGAAGATATAAAAGGGGCTAAAGCCATTAGATATTTAAGAAATAAAATCGGGTTACGTTACTTTGCTGAGCTTGATGAGCAGTTGCCATTGTAGCTATATCTTTGTCTTTGTCTTGAAAAGTCGATCTATTAAATGACCCTTCGCAAGACCATGAATGGAATTGGCGTAGCCCTACGCTTCAACGAGAAGCAACCGATGGTGCAACCACATGAATGTTGTTACTAACGTAAAAACTTCGTAGTTCGACAATCTGAATAACATTTCTGCATAACTATTAATAATAACCAATCTTACTACGCCTAAGGAAAAGTGCTTCACGTCTTCGCAAAGGACTTCCAAGAAAACGTTGCTCAGCGATGTCATATTTGCGTGAACGCATTCGCCAACTTATTTAAAAATTAAGTCCGTTGATTTGCATCATTGCGCCCAATATCTTGATCACATTGAGACTGGTTGAAACACCTTAAACAACTGCTCTTCTACAACTATTAATGTATATGACATAGGCACTTAAAACGGCTGAATTGTGTAACTAATACAACTTTTAATGCGTAGAAGCCCGAGGAAAGAAAGAAGCTCACGTATGCATGATCGTCTCAGCATGCGCGCGAGTGGTTGTCTCAGAGTTGCAGCGCCCGTAATAGGTAAGAAGATGTTCATTGAAGTCTACGTGCCGAAGCAAATGGGAGGTTAAGGGGCGTGTCCGTTACTGGTAGTGACCCAAAACGGAAGAAAATGTTTGAATGAAGCTGTCACAACACGTCAATTCATTAAAGAGCGATTAACCATTGACAAGAGCTGAAAAGGATGTCGGTCAATCGTTTTGGCTGCCATTTCTGCCGCCTGCGGCTCTGCAAGCGAAGATTGCAACCTATGCGGAAAAGAAATGTCAGTTAAATCAAATGTTGAAATTGCTTGCTAGTTCGAGCGAAGTTGCAAAAAGGAAAAAATGCTACCGAAGTGCATCATCAAGGCGTTTCGTTTATCTTACTTCCATATACAAACAAGAAAATGTCCTTGCATGTGTGCCGCCTGGCAACCTATGATTTATAAGAAAATAAGCGACTTGAATTAAAGCAACCGCAGCTAAGTTTTCCGTAAAGAAACTGCAGGTTATGATTATTGATGAGCTTTAAAATCGAATTTTTCTCAAAATAAAATTTGCGCACAAAGGTCTCGTCAGAGTGACAATGTTTCCATTTCCAGTGGGAGTAAAATCTTGAGTCGTCATTTTTAATAAACACGGTTTCGGCAGTCTTAATTTATTCAACAGAATCTCATCGCAAATCCAACAGCAATATTTCTTTTGAAATCTTCTCAGGAAGCATGTAACTTTCGGTCTTGTCGATTATGCGCCACGACGTCATACTGTATGTTTGCTGGCCATCCCGTTCCGCCCTCAGCTAAGCCTAAGCCGGAAGATAACGCTTATATTTTGGCTTAGGCTCGGGTAAGGACACAACAGGGTGACCGGCATGCTCGCCAGTGAAGGTACAACAAGTTGGCGGCCTGCTTGTCAGAAAACAACCTGCATTTCTCAGACAGTGAGGCGTATAACCGACAAGACCCAATGAAACAAATTGTTTCTAAGACAGATAGTGAAAAACCGTCCCACAAAAATGTTGAGCCACCCTTCTGTGCAGGCTTCGCAAGAGTTACTGGTCAGTTTCAAATGAATATTATTTGAAAACTTTTCCTTGTATTGAATACATAGTTCTTCTTAACGGGATCGTATATCTTCATGTTGTATAAACGTTTATTTTACGGTAGTGCCCGTTTTTTATTGTAATAACCGGAGCTTTCGGGTGTGAACGTCACCCGTCATAAGCGGTAACAAACAGAATGTTTCTGTTGGGGGTTCCGGTGCAGGTAGCGCACAGTTATCGTCACTATTGGCTGTCCATAAACGAGTGAAACCGTCCCTTGCAGCATATCTCTGCTACTGCTCACAGTAACTGGGCGACACCTAATCCAATCTTCTAAGACAGCGACGGCGGACGTATAGTTAATGTAACGGATCAAGCGGAAATCACGGGCCGTTAGTGACTGACATCATACGGTGGTGAGTAACAGGGCATCGCGTGAGGCATTTTTCGTAGGACGCGTTCAGGAAAAACTCATAAAAACTGATAAACTGTCAGCACATTGCACGAATTTTTTCACGCTACGTGCAGAATGCGCATGAACGGTTAAATGAATTTCATGTTTATACTTGAGTTTCAACCGCAACGTATTCCAAAATTTGAAAAAAATCTGAAATCCGGAATGTGTCTGTTCCTGAGCATCCGGGATAATGGATTACTTACTGTATTTGCAAATTCGCATAGCAAATATTTCAGATAATAAAACAATTTTTGCTGCAGCTTAACAAAAAGTGCATTTTAAGATTAACCTGTAGATTTTTTTCCCATTTAGTGCATTTTAAGGTTAACCTGTACAGCCAAAATATGCCGAATTGCTGCTTACCAAAACTTGGCAAGACTGCAGCAGTTGTTCTGTAACCTGACTTGTGCGAAATCTATTCATTCTAAGATTGGGCATGCGCTTACCAGCGAAGCGCTTCTGCTCCTGTCTTGATAAATTTCAATTTCTACGCCGGCATTTAGATATGGCCTTTCGGCTTTTATTTGCTGGCATATTTAGTTCTACTCGAATTTCAGTAATCATCAACAGCTTACCATCATTATCAAGGTTATAATGAAAAGGTTTTTAATCAACCCAGAGTCTCACTGTCAGTTCGTTGGGAAGCACTCAGTATCTCAGAACTTACATTTGAGTTGTAACTGCTTGTTGTCATGTGCCTTTATGCACTCAGTTTGCCTTCACCTTTGCATTAATAGGCTTTGAGCCCAAGTTTTAGGCAGCTAAAAATTTAGAAGACCGTTGCAGTTGCTTCAAGAGTTGCGAATTAAACCGCTGGGAAAGGGCAGTCATTTTTGCTCGTAGCAAGCATTTTAATGTATTCAGCTTAAGAGTCAACAAAAAAAGTTGCTCATAAATATATAGACAGAACTCAAACTTGTGAACAATGATGCTCTTGCAAAGGACGTTTCGAAACGGTGATTGAATGGAACTTGAACTGAATGGTGCTTGTCTCCTGCTCGATCAAACGGATTCATCTGACTGACAGTGAGTCAGGTAAACAATGTATGATAAGTCGTGTGTATTCCAACAAAATTCGGGAATGCTGCTGCAGCGACGCTTATTTTTTCCGTAAGTTTCGGCATATCCAATCCATGCCTTCCTTGAATTGAACATTGTGATTACTACTATTAATTTTTGCGACTAAAAAGTACGTAGGAACGTTTTTAAATAATGGAACGAAAAGCATGATAAGACTGTTGAGACATTGTTCACACAAGGAAATTTACACTGCGATGGGTACTACGCAAGAGAAAACAGTAGCAATGTACATCTGTTAAGCAGTTTATTATGGCAACTACTTTTTTGTCATACTGAAAAAGGGAACAGTTCGATAATAATACTGCTTTTTTGTTAATAGATTCGATTGGAGCTGACGCTGCCGAATGGGACTAACATTGTACATCAGCGTAAGCGACACTACTGTTTTCAGCACAACCTTTGCATGCGCTCATCTGCATTCCAGTCGAGTTTTACTTAGCACTATTGTGTACTGCGACGAAAAAATTCAAAAAGCCAAAAATAATGATAACGGAATTTCGATAATTAGTCTCCAGCCAATTTAGGGAACACTAGCGTGGAATTGTCTGCTGAGTGCTTGCTTTGGTTAAGAATTCGTGAATCCAACACGAACTGCAAAAAAGCATATTCTGCTCCTCTTCATTTTAACTTATGTCAAGTCACATGTGCACTTGCACTGGCCAAAACTATGCATGTCTTTTTACAGTTATTAATAACAGTACAGCGATATTGCTGCAATAAGTTATCCCCTTTATTTGAAAGGCATGCAACTAAGCGCTGTCATCGTTTCTATGAATGATTTGCTGCTATTCTACAATCCGTATCATTTTTCATAGATCGCGTTCCTGCCATCATTGGCGTTTATGATTAATTATAGCACTTGCATAACCCGTTAAGTAAATAAGACTTTGCCCAGGTGACGTCATGATCGAACGATCTGCTTCACTAAATTAGCTGTCCATTAAGAATGTACCCACGATAGCCGAGGCTCAAATCTTTTCGCTCTACAGAGCCAATGCAAACCAGACCTGAACTGAAATGAAGCAGCACACGTTTTGCCTTTTCCAATTTGTAGCATAAATAGAGGCTTTTCAAAACCGCTAAAAGTGATGCAGTCCTGTAAGCAGACAAAAAAATAACATAGTTGTTTGATGCTGTGCACATTGTGAATTCGCGGAACAGTTAACGCTCACTACTTCTTGTTGTTTATGAGCAAGGACAGGTAAATACCTATTCTGAAGCATGTTAGCTTGAAAAGATTATCTGTCAGCAATGGGAACGCTTTGAGTCTACGCCTTAGCATTTTCTGAGCTTAGCTTCTCCTTCACAATAAGTATAAAATGTATTACACCAAGTACAACCGAGCTTTAAGAAGCTTGATTGAACCCTGAGAAGATGTTCGTGAAATGAAGAAGCGATTTTTATTCTGTGACATAGGAAACAGGTTTGGCGAACCATGCGACTAACACGCGACAACGCGTAAAATTTAAAAAAGGATTAGCGCATACTAAAGGCTACAATAACATTACAAACAAAGACCTGTACAGTGGAACCTTGATTATATGGACAACACTTGCACGGGGCAGTCCATATAACGAAAAGTCCACAGGGGCGGAACACAATAGGAGAGTAGTCCTTATCAATGCCCTTAAGCGTTTTCAGATGCTGAACACCAGTCACGCTAATAAGAGGAATTCACGAGAGCCTGTCCTTCGATGCCTTATGTCCTTAATCTGCTGTTTTTCTATCAAGATAAATGTCTTACTGGCCAATCTCTTCCGGTAAAACGATGTTCCGACAGTTAATACACCTGCGTGTAGGAATACGCGCCTTTGGTGCTTACTTTCTTTAGTTCTTCCACAAGCTTTGCAGCAGCTTCAGTATCTGCTGAAGCTCTCTCTCTCTCTCTCTTACGCAATTTCATCCCATTCAACTTCCTCGAAAAAGCGAAACTTCGTAAAACGGCGCGAGCCTATATTAATCATCTTATTTATGAAGATATCCCATTTTCTTATGTACGCTTATGAAGAAGTCCTATTTTCAAAATTACGAAGGGTAATACAATAGCCTAGTAATTATCAACGGAAAGCCGAAGGTTAGGTTGGACCGTAGATGTTTGATCATGGTCATCTCAGCGCAAGAAAGCTTGAAAAACTATGCAACAGTCACTGCAGATGACAAAGAAAGTAGGGTAACCACGGACGAAGTAAAACTAAAACTTTTTATCTATATACATATACCTTTTTTGCTTTATGCCTATTTAGTGAGCGTAAGTCGCGCTTCATCAAAATTTCAAAGTGTCAGATCACTCTTACTTTGACTCCTTCTAACGTTATAGCTGAGCATGGTTGGATTTGCCAGTGTCGATCTCGAATTGTGTGCAGTTGTAATCCTTCCGCCAATGCACTGGCTGTCACGGCGTTGACAAGATCCTGCTTATTGGCAAATATAAGCAAAGGTACGGCAGCGAGCTTTTCTTCTTCTAGAAGTTCCATTAGCTCCTTAAATGCTCATCCTTGGTTTCAAATAGCTAACAAAATCAAATGGAAAAGTATACCATTCCTGTTTCGTCAAACCTTCGCTTGTCAGAACTGTCGATCACGTAAATCTACGGAAAGGTATTTTAAACTTACTTGAAGAAAAATGAATATTAGAAATTTTACGAGAACGTCTGCATTTTCAAAGTAATTTTTCCAGTAGGGACGAATTTTGCGTTGACCACCGATATCCCATACGTTCAGCTTGAAGCCATCAGACACAACGCTCTTGATATTGAAACCCTGCGCAACCAGATTTTCAGAATTAAAGTTCACGAGTGCTTGCAGTTACCTGCGTGGGTGTAACTTGAGTTATATCCTCAGAGACTAAACCTTTCAGCAGTGTGGTCTTCCCGGCATTGTCTAATCCAAGAAGCAGTATCCTCACTTCTTTGCCAGAGGAGGATCTCAGCCGCTTCAGTAAAGCAAGAATTCCCTATAA
Organism: Trichuris suis; assembly: GCA_000797535.1. NCBI lineage: Eukaryota > Metazoa > Nematoda > Enoplea > Trichinellida > Trichuridae > Trichuris > Trichuris suis. The sequence continues at coordinate 479,819 of KN538388.1, read as the reverse complement.
GGGCGACATATATGTGCGGAAAACTCTATACAGCTTTTCATGCCATTGAGACTCAGCGTTGATTCAGCATAAGGCAGAAGGTGAAAAGTTTACGCTGGGATGTTGACGATGTTTAAAACGAGACTGAGTTTAAACTGATGGGTAGCCGTCTCGCGATATCAATGTTCTGCAGACAGAATCAATTTTGACACGTCAGCTCTGTTACCATAGCTACAAGAGAACACTGAGTGTTCGCACTGTTCGGCTGTACATCTTTATTGAATGCAGAAGGTCTTCAGCTAAGCATATTGTTCATTTAAGGGGAAAATTGAGTCAAAGAACCAGAATTGTAAGCTTTTGACAGTTTGCCATACCTCTTTCTATTCAGTATGGTAAAAAGGAAATTTTAACTTATTGTAAATTAGCTCTCCATAACCTTTAAGCGAAACATTTCATAATAAAAGCGTAGTGCCAATGATAATATGATTTATGGCGTTTAGGCATTTAACTGGACGCAGCACAAATGCCAACCTCAAAACACGACGGAATCTTTATTGTAACCAGTGATTTCAGAAAAACGTGCGCTCCAGCAACAGCACTAAATTTGTCTAAGTTCAAAACTGTCAGGACTAATGCAAATTATCGCTCATGACAAAATAATTTAATTTCCTCAAAGCTTCATTAGTCTTCCTTTCAACAAAACAAACTGCTCGCAACAAGGACGTTGTTCTAAAATCAAACCGCAACTTAAAGAGGTAACACATGATACGATAATTGATTAAACGACGCTTCAATTTTCTCGCTTACAACCTCGTCTTATTCTAGCACGGTTTTACCGGCAAAGGCTTTTGCATTATCATCCTATGAAGCTGAACGACGGAAAAGACCCTTCCGGAAACACTGTTTAATAATTCACTGAATAATAGCGATTGCTTCAATGAGAAAAGCCGTGCAAGGCCAAGTGAAAATGTAGCGCCTGGTCAGTAGAAGACAGCGAAATAAGGAGTCCTCAATTCAGCGCCATTTACGAATTGTGTTAAGAACTTAGATTGTAGACGCTTCACGGTAAAAAGCAGAGGAATGAAACAGATAACCAAACCCTATAGGCAGACCATTCAGAATGTGGGAACCAGTATTTATCACCTGCTTATTATCTCCTTGTAAATGAAAATTATGGAAAAGCAATAAGTGATTTTATCTACCTGAAGGTGAAATAGAGAAGTTTACATGAAAACCAATTATTTGTCTTAAGTTTAGCTTTGCAGGAGTTATCGCATTTTGCCCTAACAGCACAAAGTTGCAAAGTTATGTGTACTTTTGTGTTGGTTTCCTTTTCTCGCAGTTTCAGAAAGGCAAAGCGTACTTCAGCTAGTTTGCCTTAAATTGTAAAACGACATATAATCGCCCGTCACAACCAGTTCCAATCGTACGGGATGCGGAAAGAAATTCGCGCTTTCAAGCAGGGCTTTGTATTGACTGTAACTTTCAAGTGAAGTTGATAAAGGCTGCGTAAGAACAACTTAACTGGTCTCCCACATGGTAATAAAAGGCAACAGGAGGATTTTGGAACCTGTTTGGCTTGTACACTTTTTCTTAGCGCTGTTTATTAAAATGCAATTACAGGCGATTAACGCCTGCTTAGCTTTGAAGAAAACTGTTGCCATGCAAGTTGCCATTGATCGGTAACTGGTTAAGACTCTTAAAGGGGAACGAAAAAGAATTGCGCTGAATTTCCTTCGCCTACGCTGCAAGTAACGTGTACAAGTGACGCAGCTGTTAAAACCATTTTTTGCATGCCGCTAATCTGCGGGATACCAGTAGAACGTGCGGACTGTTTGTCTGTCATGAGTTTTGCGCAATCAGTTCGAGTTCACTGCAGAAAACTGGTTACAAGAAAAGCGAACGGCGAGTTACAACAAATGACATTTCCTATAAAACGAAATCACCTTTCTCTGCCTGACATGGGACAGACTTTCTCCAACCTTGTGACTTCAGTAGCTAAGAGACCTTGTTTCTCAATGAATGGATACCACCGGACAGTTCGAGCGTAATTTTAAAAAGTGCAGGATTCTTCTTCTTACTAGTGCTACTATCTGCGGCTGCATAGAAGTTCCTTCAAACTACCAAATGCACTTTTGTATCTCTGAGCATTAAAGGTGAATTATGGATATTAAAAATTATTTCAAACAAACTTAGTCGAATTCTTATAACGCTATGCTCCTGAGAAAGTTGATTTCAAAAATAGCTGCGATTAACTTGCTTGCCAAAACGAAACCCGTCCTTGAGAATAATCGGTCGAAGGCCAGCAGAACAGCCACTGACTTGCTGCCACACATTTCAAAAAAATGTCACGCTCATTTTAGATAACGGCAAGCATTATCTATTAATAAATTGGGCGAGTGCCTATGTAGGCCCCTTTGGGTGGTATTACTTAATTTTAAGCGTTCCATTCACGGTGATCGCTGTGGACGAGAGCAAGTATTGGTTAAACTGTCTTTGACCCATAATTCACGACGGTTCGCGTTTGCACCTACAGGGCAAAAGGAACTGATGCACGCGTTATTGCGTTCGTTATTTTGGTTTGCCAATCAGGCAGAGTACGCAATTTGGCCCATCTGTACAACCAATTCTTCAGATTCTCTAATTTTCCGGTGGTCGTCTTCACCTAAATTAGGCACGGCGAACCGAAGAAAACGTTTCAGTTCGCTTCCTGTCATTGCAAATTGCAATCTCTTCAAACAGCACTCAAATCAGCCCATGACAAAGGTCATCCGTCAGAATGACTCTTTAGGTCTTAGAACAGCGTTAAAATGAAAGCACTTTTGCGAAGAGACAACATTTTGTTACCGACAAGGTAGCAAGTCGCATAACTGTGGCAACTTGTTGGAGTCCAGACAACGAAGGGCTCTAAAGATGACAGCTCTTTCAGCAAATGCTAACTGGCAGACAGTTGTCAAACAAAAAAGGATTAGGAGCATTTTGTCCTAGATAGGAGTAAAACGAAAAAACTGATCAGGTAACATGGTTCATTGAAAAGAGCGGCCTCTACGCTTAAACCTGTAGTATGTAACGCAGTGACAACGCCGTTCTATGGTGGGGCGATATCGCCCTGATAACGCTGATGCAGACCGGACCCCTAATCGCCCAACCCACATGCAATTTATTAATGGAAAGAAAACTTCATCACGCAGGCTATGAGGCAGCATCATTACAGCAGTGGAAGCAATTATATTCTCAGCTAAAGAGGGCTTGACCATGGGCGCCTCACGATTTGATGGACGTCGTTCCACAAAGAATTTTCAAACTTTTCGTTTATATACGTGTATATATTCTCCTTGCTTTCCGGTTTGGTGCAATCCCGTTAGCAAGGTGACGCGTCCACTACTGCACGCTTAGCCTTCATGCTTAGCAGAGCAATTTCCTCGTTGACGCCCCGGTAGGTCAAACCCATAAAGCCGGAAATCACAGTCCTGTAGATTTTCTCAGGCTGACAGTCGCGACAGATGTAACCCCGCAAAGCTGTCTATATATTTTCTTGTCGCCTATCAGCAAGCCTGAGACCGCGGTCAGATGCAAGCGACGCCCTGAGGCTCAGCTTGCTTGGAGTAGGAATTGAAACTCGACGCGTCCCCATGCTTGTCACGTTCTTGGCAAACTCTGCCTATCGGTCGTGGAAGTCGGTCGTTCGTCGACCAACTTTCCTGCGTTTAACTGGGTTAGGAAATGTCTTTTGCGGCCATGAAGTCCCTGTTGCCTTCCCATTGCATAGCATGGTAAACAAAGAATTTTGTCGAATCCGGTTCAATAGGTCTTTGACAATAAAGGGGACGACTGAACGACCGACTTAAGCATCAGCACAGAAGTCTTCCCCCGTATGGGAATATTTATTGCATTGCGAGACCTTCAGCGCCGATCATTTTGTACCTAGTTGATTGCGGGACAGTCTTATAGCTCTCCTGGGGCTTCTTATCTTCCGGTTCACTAGTTTGATTAGCTTTTATCCTTCCTTTCAGCGCCTGTCACGCCTGGCGCCCAACCAAGTTTTCCAAAAACTTTAACCGAATGCTTTCCATAGTCCTTCGTATCTTGTATTGTTATATTTCACTTTTTAGGAAGTCCTTCAAGCTACTTCTACTGCTCTGTTCAGGGGACAGACAATATGCTCTGTATATTCCAGATTTCGATCCTCTCTCTCCTTCTGTCCAAAGGTATATCGAACAAACTTACTATCCATAAAACGACTTTTATAGGATACGGCTGCCACGGTGGTCGAAGAGGATGCGATGTGGTACAGGATGATTGTGCCGCGCCGGCGGTGAGCCCACCGACTAGCCAATTCTCAGGCAAGCATTGTTCCGACATCTTAGCGTCCTGACTATCGTAAATTTTGCAGACGTATTTGGAGGGGCCAGGGCGTCACCCTATGATAGTCGCGGTGAGCGCAACAGTTCTCATTCCCATATCACGGGGCGATTTATCTCCCAACGATTATAGTGTTCGATTCAGCCAACGGCGGACCTGTCACTGGTCCTGACCAAATGAGGTGTGACTTTGAATCATCGTGTTGCTGGCAGAACAACAAACCACCGCTTGACAAGCTTGAGTGGAACGTAATGGAGGGTTCAGTAGATCCCCAAGCCTTCAACCGCGCTTTTGGCACCTCGTCTACTCCCAGTAAGTAACTCTAGAAAAAAGACTTTTTCAGTGACTGGTATTTAGGCGGACGTTTCCTGGGTGTTGTCAGCGCGGCAACCGATTCAAGCGACGAAGCCCAATTTCATTCCTGCTCCATTGCTTGCACAGAGGAACCGGTGAAAGTGTCATTGAGGTCTCATTCTCCCTGCTTATATTCTTAACTTATGCTAGTAACCTCTCGCAGGCACTGGACCACAGACGGAGTCAAGTTGCAAGTGTGTACTAGGGAAGCTTTCTTTGACAACCCGGAGAATGCCCCGCTGCTAAACTGCCAGGAATTGCCTCGCTCAAGCTCACCTGGACCTACCACCGTCGAGCTGGCTCCCGGCGAATTCTTCGACGTAGGTTTTCCGAAGCCACCATTAACGAATTCCATTATTTCGCCGTTTGAGCATTCCTGCATAATTACGCTTTACAAAGATGGTATGTTGGCGCTTTTAGGTCGTCATTGTAGCCTACAACTTTGTCGGACAGATGGGTGCTGCGGCTATTGACGATATACAAGTAGACTTCGTGCCTTGTCAAGGTAACGAGTAAGCAATTCTGTTGCGCTTCACACAGAAACGTTTCAGTGACTAGTGAACCAGAAACTACAGAATCGGTGGAGCCAGAGTCGGAGACTCCCGCAGCAGCAGGCGACGAATGCTCCAAGCTGGTGTGCGACTTTGAAGGTAGCAAAAGGCGGCGGATGAACCTCAAAAAGATATCTATCTCTTCTTTTAGGCAACTTCTGCAGCTATGTGAACAGCGGAAACGGTGTCTCGTTGACAAATGGCATGGTCGGCAGCGGAACGTCCAGCAACAACTGGGAAACCGTCCAGGGTCGGTACAGGAATCCGCTAACCGGACTAAACAATGCCGGTAAGTTGACCAATGCGACGGGAAAATAAAATTCCAATCACGTGTGCACCTTAATGCCGCACCCATGGCGACCTCGCAGACCGAATCGACCCACTGACTTACTTCTTAACTTGAATACTTCAGTTTCTAGGTATATGCGGTTTCGTTTATTCATCGGAACAGCTGCTATTTCTTAAATGGGTGAATTGTCTTGCATTTTAAGACATCAGGGTGCTTTTCAACTTGTTCACGCTGCAGACGGAATTTTCAATACTAACAATGGTGCCTTATCGTATTGCGATTCAGCTGAAGTGATAGTGGTGAGATTCAAAAAAAATTCAGGGTACCCTTGGCAGTTTGAAATTTCTAAATGCAAACTCAGTGCACTATTTCCTGGTTGCTTAACTGCATCGAAATGGATAACGCTTAACCAACTTTGAAGGGAAATTAGCTTGCGGTTTCGATGAACGGTGAAATTTATTGGTTGCACTCTTTTCAGCGTCTGGTACATATTATGCTGCAACCTACCTCTGTCCGAATAAAAAGGCAGTGCTCAGCGCTGAGTCTGAATTAGCTGAAGAACGCGTTATACGATTCAATTATTACAAGGCCACGCAAGGAATACAGTTGATTGGCTGCTGTGGACCCAACGCGGACGTCTGCACCTTCAAAACACCCATTGACGTGGAAGTTGGCGACAGGGTATGGAAGGTCGGCAATATGGTTTGTCCAGCGGGCCCGAATAAAGTAAGAAGTTGTATTAACGCTATTCAGTTCACACCGTCGCAACCATCATATTATAGGTCACTTTCACTGCGGTCAATAGTGGTGCGAACCAGGGAGCAGTTGGCTTAGATGACATCAAAGTTTACAAATCCACTGGTGATCCAGCAAGTGCCACGGAACCAGTCTGCTAGAGCTCATGCATCTGTACATGAACGCATTTCTACGTACAATGAACTACGGTCTTCGAATTCGCTACTGTCTGTCGCAAACAACTTCCGTCCGTTTTTCCATTTCTGACGAATTTTCTGAAATGTCCATTGTTTGGAACATTCTCCAACTTAGCCCTATCTGTTTGCTGGTCAGTTTTCTTTAAGTAGATACACCAATATAAGCGACCAGATGCTGACAACAACATCGTCGTGTAGTATGATTTTTTTCTTATTCACGTTTTTCTTGTTAAGGAATTTTACTACAAAAACCATGCTAGATCAACGCAGCAACGTTAAACGTTTGAGTTGACTCGATTCAATTTAAGAGCGCATCTGCTAGAAAAAAGTGCGCAAGCCCTGAGGCATCGTTCACGCGAAAGTGAAACCTTCCTGCAGTTTAGTTACTCTGCAGTGTCATTCTTCGACTGTTGCTTAACTTTTCTTCTATTCATCTTCCAGTTCGATTGCCCTTGAAAACGCCCTAATGCTATCGATTTGTAATTGAGCAACTTCAAACCAAAAATTACTGTGTTCAACTAAAGTCGTGTAGTGTTTTTGAAAGCTTTTACCAAACTGCTTTTGTTTAGGTGTTTCATGTAATGCCGACTGCAAGCTATCGTAACTTGGTGACAATCAACTGTAAGGATTTCACTACGATTGAAAAATAAGCCGAGAAGAAGGCCCTCTGCTGAAGCAACCTGTTCTTTCAACCGCTTTTGCCACCATAAGGGGGTACTTGACTTTTCACTTTTAACTGCACTTCCAGCGATGGTCATTTGGAAATGGGAATGTAAAATTAATGCATCTGATGCGCCTGCTGCACATTCGAAAATTAGACGTCAATTTGGTTGCTCATTTCGCGGACTCAAGACAACGAGATCCAGTGCATGTAGGGACATAATAGCCGCGGGGTCATGTAAATCATACAGTCCTTTTCAAGATGCACGTAGAGAACAGAGTAAAAAGCTGCAAATGGACTTTTCGCAGTCATTTTAAAGCATTTGCAAAAGAAGTAGTAGCCAAAGATTGGCAAGTTTTTGCTAGCCTCGGAGATATTCACCTTTTTAAGTACTCAGGTACTCAACGCGAACAGAGAACTGAAGGTCAGCTAGAATTGGGAAAGGAACTGGAAATTTCTATTTTCTTTAACCCTCGCCAAAGACAGGCAACCATAGAGTTATAGTTAATGGTCAGCTCTTCTTGGAACATTTAGGTTCAACTTTGTGGCGCGTCGCGTTGGATAATATAATAATATATCAACAGGCTATGTTCTGACTCTATAATATATGCATACCATACAAGGGGATAATGCCAATTCAGTGGCTTTTGCATTTAGCGACGGTTGCCTATAGCCTTGTTACGAATTACCAGTGTTTCTGACAACAGCGTTCGATGAAAACGTTCAGCGTTTAAGACGAGGCATTGATAATTTCACCATGGGAACTTCCTGTCTCAACATTCAGCCAAGTAGAAGCAACTGCTAGCGATAACACTGCATTAAGCAAAAACGGGAGGTCATTAATCCTATAACACAAATAATAATAATAATAATAATAATAATAATAATAATAATAATAATAATAATAATAAACCTCAAAATGAAATGTGCTTTGTCGAAGTCACAGATCAAAAATTTGAAAACGTTTGACATCACCTACTGCTGTACTAGCAAAAGAGATTTTATCTCACAAACTGTTGGATTGGATTAGACGGCAGGAAGACAACGGCTGTGAGGAGTAATGCTCACTTTTGTTGGTTACCTCCATCAGTTCGACCTGAACCAGTCAAACATAGTTTTATTGAGCACCCAAAAACTACTTTGATGGAATCTGCAGCTCGAATAAGTAATCTCAAATGCCGGACTACCTACGCACGATGGCTTTTCTCTTGTAACGTGAATTGCCAGAGAAAATTGATGGAGCCAGTGCAGTTTTATAGTTGGCTACAAATCACTTGAGTTTACAATGATTAAGCGTATGGAGATGGAACTTTCAACTAATGAAGAATGTACGAAAGGAAAAACCATCCGTTAGCTAATCGCAAGGACGAGTAGAGAAAGGACGAATATCCGCCCATAATGCTACCGCATGATCAGAAGTAGCTTCAGAAAGCAGGTAGGTTGAAGTGCCCAAAACATGCACATGTCACGCGTAGCTAGCAAACAGGATTAGGCCTAGAGCTGTTTAGGCGTTATGCTATCTTGCGTTGCTGATATAGATCAAAATAACTTCTCATCAGAATAGTAATGGAATTCATTCAGAGCATAACGGAAAATGGCAGATGGAAGGAAGTGAAGGTGAAATTTCAAGAATTCTTCTGTCAAAATGATATTTTTAGCTGAAGTTCCCGATTTTCAAATTACCCAGTAAGTAAGGTTTTTGCCAGCAACCTTTGCGAGGCAATTTATGAAAATTAATAAATAAGCTTTTATTTTACGGTAGGTGCCCGTTTTCTGAATTCAGCTTTCAATAACCGAAGCTTTCGGGTTTACACCATCCATCGGGCTTATACAACATGAAAATGTACGGTCCTGTTAAGAAGAGTTATGTATTCAATGCCAAATTAATAAATATGCAATAATAAAGGAAATAGCGGAACATAATTTTTCGAAAGTTGATGCTAGCATGCACGTTCAGCGTACTGTCATTTTTCTCAGGAATTACAAGCTGAAATTAAGTCGGATAATATTTGAAGTAGGTTTCGATAGAACGAATTGAAGAAACACTGTTTCCCCGTTGCTCATTCAAACGAACAATGAACTGGTAGCCGGAATATGCATGCATAGACGATGTGTCGCTTGAACTCAAAAGTTTTAGAAAGTTCAGTTTTTAGGTCACCCTCACAGCGTGTGACAATTAACTTAACATTTTTTCAAGTGCACATTTCTCCTCTATGACACAGTATTCTCTGCAAACAGAGATGCGTGATGCATTAGCTGAAATCTGTATGCAAGCGCATGCCTGCGTACATGCGTAGGCTATACTGCATATGTACGAATAGGCTTAGGCTTAGCTTCAGAGGAGGGCACAGAATAGCGACTGGTAGCGAAATCTGACTGACCATGTCAAGTTAGCGGGGCAACTTAGCTAGGGCAAGCTGGACAGCTCCCTACAAAACATGTTTATAGTTAAAATGCATCCCTTGCTTAGCAGGTGTAAATCGTGAACTACGACAAGACGGTCCTTCCAATGCGTTTTCGAACAGCTCAGGATTTTGACCCTGACCCTTATTGTATATCTGATTTGGCAAATGGGCAGTTCACGAAAATTTTGCCCAGAACATCCTCTTTACCTCTAAATCCACGACAAGTAACAGAGCTTTTCATTCTGAAAACCTGTGTACTTTGACTCGACCTTAAGGGCCTACTAGCTGCACCAAAGCGAAGTAAACGCAAAACACCCGCAGCCTTCCACGCGCTAAACAGAAAGCACAGGCAGAAAAGGAAAAACGAGTAATGTAAACAGCTTTACTTTAGTCCTTATGTAAACAATTGAACTTTTGTGATCAGTTTCATATGTACAGATATTTGAAAGCTGCAAATAGCGCAGCGCATAAGATAATACGCATCACTGAATCTCTGTGCGTCAAACTATTTTCGTGCAAGTCTACCATTTAAGCCTTAAACAGTGCCATGAAAAAGATGCACAAACATTTGTCATTTTCAAAATTTTTAAACCCTTTTTAGGCTGCTATTCGATGTTACGCTTCTGGCTTGAGGTTAAGATGCCGATATGATTTTTCAAAAACCAATTTAAAGAACTATTAGAAAAGTAGGACGGACGAGGAACTATTCAGGAATGTGATTCAGTGAAACAGTCTGCTTACGCGCTGAAAGCTGTACTTAACTGCCGCTACGAAGAGAGATAACATTTCATCACAGGGCCCATCTCTGAATATTTTTCTTTCAGAAGGCTTTGCAGTGGCCCATTGTGGTTACAGAAAATTCAATGTATTCTTTGAGAAGAGTGTTTACGGAGGAAGCACCAGAAAGGCAATACTATCAGCTCAATTTGATGTTTGCTGCAGTGCAGAGCGACATGGCAAAAAACATTCTTCCTTATGTCGCCATTCGGTTCTCCCAATTTTTGTTCATTATGAGTTTCGTCGTATGTTTATGGTAGGATTTCCCGTTACGAAGAAAAGTTTATGATCTTACCGGAGCTTCCGGATCGCACCAAAACAGTCACTAGAGCATTACGGATCAGGTTCGATCTGAAATGTCTGGTAAATTGGTAAATATACAGTTAAATTATACGAACCCGTTTACATCCATGCTACCTCCAATCTCCAGTATTACAACAATATGCATGCCATTTCTCATATATTGGTAAACTTTGATGTCATAGAAGACGTCGTTTAAAAAACCGTCAAGCTTTAAAATAAGTTCGAATGTGTCTCAAAGCTAAACTTAATTATTAATTGGAAATTATTACGGCTACAGCCAGTGGACGACTGTTCTTTTAGACCAAGTGGTAGTTTCAGTTCCTCCATCGCGATTCTCAAATATACGCTGAGATCGCAATGGCTGGCTGATCACGCCTAGGAATGATTCAAAACGAATATACGAGTATAGCTTGGACATCTACTGACAGCGATGGAACTCCTCGTCATTTTAACTGCGGTGATCGCTTATCTTGTGCTCGTTCAAAGATTAAGAATCCGAGATTTTGGTATGATCATTGTTGAGATGGTCAATGTAGTTGGCACAATCGTGTCCACAGCGACATCAGCTACAAGTCGTTCGCTAGATTCTCAGCAAGCAATGCCAAAAGGGAAAATGACCCCTCCAAGTGATCCATCCAGCAGGGTAGATACTCACGAGTCTGTGGAAGTGGCGACGGCCCATAGTAGCTATGCTTTCCATTCGAAAGGAAGCAGCGGACCAACACAAGTTTATCCCAGGTAGATCGAGTAATATAAGATAACGTGAACGACAGGCGCACTTTAGACCTGGCGGCACTGAGTCAGAAAGTAGGGTCAGTTTACGTGGCCCTTCCTGGAAAGAAAATGAGCTAACAGGAAAGCAGCGGTAATAAGTCAGCTTTTCCTACTTGACGGCTAAGAATTCTTTTTAGCATAGCAGATGCCTCTAAAATGAGCAGCAGAGAGCAAACTGAAAAGAATGCACAGCTCGAAAAGGACCTTCATCGTCGCGGCGTTGCAGGAGAAGAAAATCCAAATTTTGGAACGCAGCTTAATATTGGTCAGCCAGTTGTCGTTACGAAGACTGCCAGTGAATCGTTAACTTTAACCCCAACCAGTTTACGGGACAATAGTGAGCCAGACAGTGAGCTCCATGTTTTAAAGGATTATCCCTCGTCTGAAAGCGAAAGCGAGGTCATTTCATTCCAATTAAATAATTTTGGCAAGAAGGATGAAATGAGGAATCAGAGTGATGCTCCAGAAGCAGAGGGGAAGAATGAACCTGCTGAACTAGATGTGAATGCGGATTTGTCCGGAGACAAACCAATGAATCCGGATAATGAGCAAGTAGAGCAAGAGGATGCAATTGGTTCAGATGGGGAACCAAAATTTCAGGAAGCACAAGGTATGGTCTCAAAGTTGTACAATGCAAAGGGGATAAACAACTTTTAGGGTCTGATGATCAATTTTTGGATAAATGTGTTCCACCGGAGGACGAAAACGGCGGGCTAAGTCATTTCAGCGAATTCAGAGGTCGCCAGCAGGAAGAAGTCATGGCTAACTATAAGTACAACTGCATTGAACCGCAGGGTTGGCCAGACGATGAACGTGCCGTCCTGGGTGGAAACGGGCAAGACAAAAATGAAACAGGCGAAGACTTCACTAGGCATATGCTACTTGCTTATTTGAAAGACAGCATGACAAAATGGTTGGACAAGGTCAAACGCATTAAGCGCAACTACCCTGGAGAAAAGGTGCAATCTAAGCGACCAAAACTTAGGAAAAGAGCGGCCTCTTACAACTATATATGGAATACGGACCAAGGAAGCGACAACCGGGGCATACCAATGGACCTCATTATCGAACAGTGGAGAAACAGATTTGCTAAACGTCTCAGCGAAGAGATTGGAGATATTAAAAGCCCCAAAAGAGAACCGCGAGGCAGGTCAAGAAGTTGTGGCAGCATATGCATGGGCAGGGCGATATCTACCAATATTGAAGAGAGCAAAGATGCTCAAAGAAAGAGAAGCAAAACTCCACCATCAGTGCAGTCCACTAGCCCTATCCTCCGTACGTCTTCTCAGACTAGTTTAGTAAAAATGGCAGAAGGCAGTCAGATTGAGAAGACTAACTTGGTAAAAACGGCAGAAGGCACTCAGAAAGCGCAGCAACCACAAGCCACGATCACACCGAAGCCCACAGTCACTGCTTCGGTACCGGATTTGCAAAAGCCAAAGGTTCCAAAGCAACCTGAAGGTACTGGTCAAGCAGTTGAACTAAAGAAGCCCGTTCCTGCAAATGTCAAGCCAGAAGGAATTAAGCAAACTAGACCAAAAACTGAGCCAGCACGTTTGCTGCAGAAAGAAATTGAATCAAAGGAACGGCTACTGGCAGCATTGGCAGAAGGCTTGCTAAAGCTTCACAAAAAAGCACTGGAACTGGAGAGAGCAAAACAAGAACAGATGCAGCTTCAAATGAAAAAGATGGAACAGAAGCATGAAACCTCAAAAGGTGCTTCCCCCATAAAAGAGGCGGAAAAGCATCAGTTGAAGGATGACACTGCTAAGCGATTGGCAAATGCCAGCCAGCTGAAACCGAAAATGAAAGCAGACGAGCATAAAACGCCTATGGCCAAAAGACATCGTCATCATAGCCCTGAAACTTCCAGTGGAGGCAGAGGAATCCAATCCAAGATCCAAAAGGGACACGTTCGTTCTAGCAGGAAACAGCAATCTCCCATTCTTCGTGCCAAACCCACTCGACACCATCACGGAAAGAGTAACGAAGTGACCAAGCGCAATACAGGGATAGTAAAATGTTAAGCTTATAGGAAGACGAGATAGGAGCCCTTATCATAGTCCAATTGCCTCTCCACGAGGTAGTCGTGGTCGACACGGTCGACATGGGCATCACAGACTGAACAGAAGAATTCAACGAAAAAGCCCAACACACAGAACTCATCACCATCGATCATCGCCAACAAGGAAGCATGCAAAGGGTAAAATGAGAAAGCGTGCATACATTATTCCAATGATGTTTTTGAAGCGAAGAAAAGTAGAAGTGGGCGTAAAGTCGACAGGCACCACAGCAGAGATAGGAAATCTACTCCCGAAAGGTCTGGAAAGCAGGTGTCGAAGAAACATCGTGAGAAGCGAAAACACGACAAGGCGCTATTGCAAGAACATAAAATGCGCTCAGTAAAGGTTGCCGGTCGACATCTTTTAAGAAGAGAACAGGAGCAGTCGCCACAAGAAGCTACAATACAACAGACGAAAAGTAATTTAATCCAGTAGAAAGATCACAGCAGTAAGAATTTTGGAAACTTAGGTAAACACACAATACCGAAGGTCCATAAGGAACAGACAAGCCCAAAGTGGAAAGCTATCACTGCTTCAAAGGAGGAAAAGAAAATACAAGCAAGGAAGGGCAGTAACAAGTCTGATTCAGATCACCGTTCACGGATGCCAGAGAAACTAGGAAAAGTACAATCGCCTACATTAACACGGAAGGACGCAATGAAACCACTGAAGGAGCAAGCTATACAGCAATCCCAAACACCGACGAGTCTTCTGCGTAGTCCACTTAAGCTGTCGAAGGGAAAGAGGCAGGTAGAAAAGAAAGATGTAAGCAAGTCAGCCATCTCCCCCAAGAAGGACAGTAGCGACGCGTTGGAGATGCCAAAGGCAAAAATGGAAAATATGCTAGCAGAGAGGAAAAAAATAAGCAGGTCGCCCAGGAGCTCCAAGAAGGATGAAGACAGCTTATTAGATGCGACAAAAGCAGTCATGGAAAGAAAGCAGACAGAAAAGAAAAATGTCAACAGGTCGCCCGTGAACTCCAAGGAGGATGAGGGCATTGCAATAGATGCGACAAAAGCAATTATGGAAAAGAAGCAGACAAAAAAGAAAAGCACAAGCAAGTCGCCCATAAACTCTAAGAAGAATGGAGACGGATCATTTAAAAAGGCAGGGATACCCAAAGAAAAGAATTCGAAAGAGAAAACAAGCAAAACAAAAAATGACCTTGCTAAGCGCAAATAAATATTAAAGCTTTTGGAAAACTTATTTCCCAGAAGAGCATAATAACGATACGTAACCGCCCATATGCTGCGTTTGTCAATGTGAACGTCATTTGAAAAGCAACTCATTTCAGTTAAGCACTTCAATGACTTTGACAACAAAATTTGCATAAATCAGCTTTCAGTCTTGGCTTTAAAGTTTTTTTGACTTTAATTAGCTTTACAGAACACCTTTGGTGCTGACCATTCAGTAACGGGCGGTCACACAAACTTTAGCTTCATTAAAGTTTTACTAGAATAGTTGCGTTGCAGAAATGCGTAATTAACTTTATAAGTTTTGCCATTTCCATACTCAGCTTCAGCGGATGAAAAGTGTGGATGCAATTCGTCAGCGTTTGAAGCATTTGCCGTACTATTTATTACTCACAGTTTTTATGCATGCCACTCAAACGGAAGGCACGTTGAAATGCGCCCAACATGTATAGTAAGGTAGCTGTAATGCAGGTAAGACAATGAGAAATGAACAACGTTGACCACAGTATCCTGTTTGTCAGGACGAGCGTATGCCACATAAGTTTAAGCCAAAAATGAACTACTGTTTGACCAACTGAAGTACTATGGGATTGTTTAATCTCCGCAACTACCTCGTAAGGTAAAGGGTTCCTCAGAAGACCTATTTTCGGCCTAAGCTTAGGTTGCTTACACTCCTTGTGGCCATCAGACTTTACCGTGAGCAACATGAGCTTAAATCTTCCCCTTGATTTACCTGCATTCACCTAGTGTACTGTACATTTCAGCAACGCCCACGGGAAGTCTTGAAATTGAGATGATAAGGGAAAAAGAGGTATTGAGTGATGAGTATCTGCAGCATAAGAGTAAAGCAAATACTAGAACGTCACATTTAGTAGATGTTCCACTCCGTATGCTAAAATTATTTTTAGGAAGTTAGGATGACAAGTGAAACCTTTAAAATTCGTAACGGTTTCTGTTTATAATTTCTTCTTCCTTTTTTCACGAAAGGACCTGTTGGTGCATATATACCTACTTTGAGACTTTGAAAAGAATACTTAACAAGGTTGAAACGGTATCTGTACCAGCAAGAGCCAATCATTTTGTAATATAAGAAAAAGTATATACATGCAAGTGTAGTCGTTACACGTTATTCCATTGATGAAATGTAGTCTTTACTAGTTATTCCATTGATCTTCGCTGAAGCAAACAGTGCACATTAGTATTACTAATTTCTCTAACTCAAAATTTGCCTCCATTGTTAAACCCTATTTAATTTCAATCTTTTCTTGACCATTAACCAATGACCCGCGTCTCGCATGCCGTAACTTAAGGTAACCAAAACTCCGGGCGATTACGGTACTTGTTTTTCAAAAGCATATTTTAATGGCTGGCAGTTGGCATGAGGCATTATAATCCAGCGCGAAAATACAGAAAAGAAACCTGCTGAAGCGACGAATACGAATGTTGCAAAGGAAAAGCGATGGAATTTCCCCTGTATTTACACGGACAAGTGCTCCAAGGAACTGCTATTTTAGGAAGTTCAATGTTTCCGTGTCATTAATCAGCTGATCGACTTCTGACAGTTGCTTCGGGTCATCCCCATTTGTCTTAAGCGTTATCATTGTGGTTTTGCAGGCAAGTACTAGCATTGATAGTTACAACGGCATAATGTCTACTTGTCATTCAGAGAAAGAAGTACAGATGTTATGGAGTTCTCGGATCTTTCCTGTTTGCTGCCCACCAGTCATACTGTAACTTCGCCTAAGCCTAAGCCTAAGCCTCAGGAACCATCGTCACAGTAGCTTAGACTTAGGCGAAGTTACTGTATGACTGGTGGACAGCAAACAGGAAAGATCCGAGTTCTCTGTTGTTATCCGTTCCATAATCGAGCATACGTCTATATATTTGGCATTGAAGAAATAGAATAGAAAAGTTAGAAGTAATAATCATACTATTGAAAATACAGCACTTCATAACGGCTCGTGTCATATGCGAGTAAGGAAATGGTTTATTGTCCCGTTTGTATGTATGGTACGTAATTATGCACACAAGCACGGCAATAAACCGTTTCCTTACTCGTAATCATACTATTCTTTATTCCCATTGAATATCATCGTTCAATGAACCTATGTTTTTGTTAGCGCAAGAACAAGCTTCGCTTGTCAGAAGCTGAATTGATATGCTGACCTGCAAAGTACATTGAGCATTAGATATTAATACATGAATTACCGTACTTAGTAGTGCAGCTGTCTTTAGTTCTCCCTAAGAGTAACCGTTATTTATATCATACACTATTTTGACTCAGAAGCGAAAAATTTTTAAAACCAACATTTGAACGTGCCATTAAGCATACGGTTTACTTTAACAGAGGTTTCATACTTGTTAATATGAGCTCCTTTTTAAATTCGGCTGTTTTTCAGAAGAATGAAACCCTTTATCAATTCAGTACGATCATTCATGCTTGTTTCATGTCCATTCAATTGATTTCATTGTTGGCAGGGCCTGAGGATCCTGAAAACTCTCATCGCTCTTTACGTTTGCGCATATCATTTCATTAAACGGCCATACCGTCATCAAACTTTCATTGTGGAAACCTACGTATCCATTACAAGTCTTCCTGTATTCTAATAATCTTACTATTAATACACTAACAGGTACTTAAGGTACACACCTCTTTTCTGGAAGGTCTGCTGCGCTTGTTGAATAGCCAGTGAATGAGCAGAAGGAATCCTTCGCTCCTAAGTCACGTTTTCGTTCCAAGCATCAGACTGCAGTGCACAGCGCATATCCTGCATTAGCCTTAAACAAAAGCCGCAGTGCTGCACATAGGTCAGTACGGAGCGGCTTATTTTTTGAAAGTTCCTACACCATTACACATATGTAGTGCTGAACGGTATAACCTCATTTAGTCAAAGCTTTGGAAGGCTTAAAGCTATCTGCTCTCGAAATAGTTACGCATAAGCTTGAAAGCGCAAAGAAACTATGCCCAACTTTATGTGCAAAACCTGGACATCCAAAACTTATAAAACGCGGTCAGTTTTCAAGTAAAAAGGTTCCACCTCTGTTGAGATCGCTATACTGCTTGAGAATATTGAAGAATAGGCTATTTAAAGAATGATCCTCCTTTATTTTGCTAAACAAGCTTCTTCGCGCGCTTAGAACAACCTTTTGAACTTTTAAAACCCAGTCTCCACAACAGAGACGTTACTACCCTGAAATGTACAAAATTGGTCAAATAAGCAGCACATTAGGTAAAATGGATAAAGAAATACATTGACGATGTTAACTTGACGCTAGCCTAACAAAAAGTGCCTTTGGAAACAAGTATTAGCGATTACGACGTCATAAATGACGCTTATTTAAAAAACGTAGACGTCACTAGAATCTCTGTCTCCGCATGTATATTACCACGCGTTTCCTAAGAAAGCATAAGCTTATAAGCTTGGCATTATACAAACGTTGTAGAAAGATACAGTTTAGCGGTCATGGTAAATTAATGGATATTTGATTTGTGCGTTACATATTTTGGTTCCCATGAAGTCTACTTTGTTAGGCAGGTAGATATTCGATGATTGGAAAGAATAACTCGTTCTCTAGGTCACGCCTTCGTTCCAGCAACAGAATATTCATTTATATACTCAGCATTCGTTTCTACCGGAAGCAAAGACAAGTTCGCTTTCTAAATCAAGCTGCCAAAGAAATTGTTGAATAAAGTGGTCAGACAATGCGAGGTAGCAGTTTTCAGCCGGGCAGATGTTCCAATGAAACCAGATGAACTCTTCCTGGGAACTTCAGACAACTACTTGAGGAAACCTTCTGCATACGCGATTTCAAGGGACGCTCGACGCATCCATTACGCAAGACTATGCCATGGTAACTCATTTACATTTTACTCTGCGTTCAACTGTGATACTAAAGCACAGATAGTTCAATTTTCCAGCTTCCTTAATAATGCAAGAAACGTGGCTAGTGAAATTTCAAATGCTAATCATGATGCAGTGAGTTTCTCATAGTCATGCGCATTCAATGTCATCAACGGATACGACTGCTTCTTTTTCACCGGTGTTGATAGCGACGAAAACTATCTGAAAGTAACAAAGCTGAGTACTGTATCCTTGCAAAGGACTGATTCTCAAAGCGGAGCTGCCGGACTCTAAATAGCAATGGAAAATCTAATGGGGTAAAGGACAGGAGCAGAGGCATCGACAATGCGAATGACAACAGCTGACACCGTACATATCACGAGCCCTCGTGCACATGTGGAGGCTTAAGACTGCAGTTTTCGACAATGACCATCTTTTCGCATAAGGAAAAAACCAAGTGGAACCTGGTGCAGTTTTGCTTTAGGAAGGGGAAGCGATGGCGAAGAAAAGTTTTGCACCGTTTTTTAAAGAGTCACATACAGACTACGAGTGCATGTGCATACACTAGCTTAACATTACAGTTAACAGGGAACGCTACCTGAATAATCTTTTGACCTTATAGTGCGCATAGGCATAAAAGAACAATTACTCTCAGGCACTGCGCAATTTACTGATAGCATCCAGATAGGATAAGCTACCGTAAGTGGCTACGCTCAACTTTACGGTTAGCATCATGTATGCTCAAACTACGTTTATATGCTTTGGTACTCATAACATAACACTGTGCAATGAAACACAGACGCGAAATACCAAACAGCGCTTTCAGTGAAAGTCAACAGTACCGCCACTTTCACATTACCTTATCTGTTCCAGCCGGACATGTGGCTGTACCAGTTTGCCAGTTTTTATCTTCAGGAGAAGCACCCAAGTTGGACTTGAAAGGGCATACTTCCGGCCTCGGGTCGCCGCAACATACCAAAAGTTGAACGCCGTCAGTTGCCTCGTAATATTTGAAGCGTATGTTAGCTGGAGACACCATCTTTTTGGCCGTTTCCATCAGGGCGGTGTCCTTGCCACTGAGATAAGCTGCGGCGAACGAGTTGCCTGGACGAAGAAAATGGGCATGAAAAGAGGAATACTTGAATGTTACTTACAGGAGCGCTGATTTTTTGAACCAATCGAGTGCATACGAACGTGGCGAATAATCCATGGTTTCGTAACCTCTGGTCCAATTGCTCTGCTATTTGCATAATGGCATAATGAGCCTGAAGAACGTCTGTAAAAGCAGGAAAAAGTGCCACACCCGTTACCATGCTGGAAATCACACTTGACATGTTCACAAAAGTTATCGCTGCTCAGCACGACAACGGGGACTGAAAGCCTTAAGTAGAAAATTACATGCACACGTGTGACCTAACGCACCGGATAGAATGAGAAGGACGAAACGAAGAGACAAAGTGCCTGTAGTCACCATTTGGGCTCTAGTCGAAAAACAAGTCCGCTGCAACGCTCTGAGCAAGGCCAAAATTTAACTAACGAAATTATACGTCTAATTCTGCCTAAGTAGGAACGGGTAAAACTAAAGAACTGGTACGACCAGAAGCCTCTTGCACAAAGAGGAATTACAATACAAAAAAGCAAAACGAAGTATTAATAGTACTTCACAACTCAAGCTGACAGTAGCAATTGCAACACTATCAAAACGGGAAATCACTGCTGATGCTGGTGGCTTAAAAGAACGGAGCTTTCATATGGCTACGCCCAGAAACCTTCAGGCAGAAACAATTAAGTTTTATTGTAAACGTACAACTTAACCTAAGAAAATAATAACAAACGAATAGACCACGCAGCGGCAGGAAAGTCAACAAATCATTGAACCAAGCCATCAGGCCATCTCTCACAAAATGAAATTGTCAAAACTTAAGCATGGCCTGAAAAAGGGCAGCAAATAGTAATAGAGTTCATTCTTTGATTTGGTTTCAATTTTCAGGCAGCGAACGAAGCAACGGTTCATCTCACACGACGTCCTTTGGACTTGATCGGTGGTGAATAACATGCCTTGACACGGGCCTTCGATTGCCTTTGTTCGCACTGCTAACATCTGCAAATACAAAAAATGTATGAAGAGACGCTGCCGTATTTTTCACGCAAACGGACAGCACGCTTATGATCACACTAAGGACTGATCACTTTCTCATGTTCTGCTTCTGGCTTCTTAAGCATATCAAAATTAAGCGTTTTAACGGTTTCCATTAATTCCTTCAACTTCAACTGCGTAATTCACGGTGGAGTTTTTGGCAACCGTCAGCGTCAAGCCAATGGGAAAAGGACACATCCGCACTGAACGGATTAATCGCTAATAAATCATGACGATTTACGCACCAGTTAAGAAAACTAACGTTTTGAAACTTCACTAGAATACGTTAGGACAAAAGAGCACAAAAAAGTCGAAGGCACGAAGGGTTCAAGGCTGCTAAAGAAGTGCCTTTCAGATGAACGCATACTGCCTATTGTTAAGAGAGTTTGAAAGAGCTGCCTGCTGCTAATATTATCAGTAGGAGCCATTTAATTTTCCCAGCGACCAAGTAGATACAACAAGCGCAAGTTGGACAGTTCGAAAATTGTGAAGTACGATTATTTGAATGATTCAAGGATGCAATCATCACAATATCTCAGCTAGGGTGATTTTCCTTGCGAATAATATGGAACATTTCACCTGACGAGGCAAACATCATCGAAAGTTTAACATACTAACAAAGAGCAAATGAAGAGTCTACTTGAATTAGCCAATGAATTCAACTCACACGACGTCACTCGCTTAGACCAGTTATTCAAGGCTATGATGCATATTCTTCATAAAACCATGACTTAAAGATGCCATCTCTAGCAAAGGTCGTTAAAGCGACAATGCTCGAATATTAAACAAAGTAGGACGGGACTGCTCTTCTATTAGAATTTTTGGCGAACAAATGGCATGGCAATTAATTGCGGACGTCAAGACATCGGAGACACTCCCAGAGCTATATATAGCAAGAGAAGAGACTGGTATACTAGAAATGTAGAAAAAATTAGGATGATCTTAGGCTTGTCATCAATGCATAAAACAGACGCGCGTACTAGTCAATAATGTTAATATTTTTCAAAACTTACGCACACGTATGAATTCACCCATCAATATTTAAGATTACCGTAGTTGAAAATTCTACGTGGGACTTCTAGAGCGCCACTGAAAACAGCGCACTGCGTTTTGCAAAGGCTAAGCCGTTCGCGATCAAACTTTAAATGTCGCATTAATTAGAACAAGACTAATTGAAGAAGTTATCACGCCATTAGTGGCTATTCTATTTGGCAAAGATAATCAAGTCTGTAAAACACCCGTTAAAATGCAGCCACTTGAAGAAAATACATGCGCACGTACTCAGAGTGCAAACTGGGCCTTGTCCCTTCACTTAGATTTGTGAGAGGCCAGGAAGAGAGGAAACATTACGTACAAACTTAAATTACGCCTGGAGCTATTTCAACCCGTTAGCCGCGGTTTCACTTACCCATGGCCGGAAAGTAATAAATGGAAATGAACAAGGTCACATGATTTAAGTTTCAATTGCTTCAGCCGTTGATAACAGGACGGCATGACTTCGTTTGTCCAAGTCATGCACACCCGCTTATTATTTAACCGCATTCGTCCAGCATTGGATACAGACCCTAACCTGGACATAAAGCAGTGCTGGAAGTCATTCACTGTTACTGACGCAATAGCATTTATCAAAGGAGCAATTTCAAAAGTTACTTAAGGTTCCACGAAGTTTGGGAAGTCGCCCATGCAGTTTAACAAGTTGGCGGAGAAGGCTTTGCGGAAGAAGTGAAAAAGTACACTGAATGAACATGAGAAGTGTTACGAAGCGAAGTTGGAAAAAAGGAAACCGAAGCAGAACTGGCAGTGCAGACGTTAGCCATTTCAGCCGGAGTTTTGAATTTCACATATACTAAATGACAAAACTATGAAATGAGATTCTCACTGAAGCGTAGCATTAAAGTCACACGTATGACCTCTGAAGGACTACGGTCGTTGCAGCGACTCTTTTATGAGATGAAAGAAAGAGGCAACAACTTCCGATCTTTTCAAAAGTCTTCAGCAAACGGAAATAAACTATCAGCGATTCTCAATCATCAATATAGCCGTGGCTTGATGATCCACCTTCCTGCTTATCGTCAGAACAGCAGCAAGAGCCTAACGCTGCGACACAA
>KN538388.1:426328-453730 GCA_000797535.1 Trichuris suis | reverse complement strand
ATAATAATAATAATAATAATAATAACAGAAGGCGCTTAAGAAGTATTGTTAATATATTAAGAAACTATAAACGAAGAATACGACACGCACCGTCCACGAGAGTTCCACGGCTGTGTCGTTTATCGACTTCGCCTCATACAGTCTAACGATCTGTCTATCGTTCAACCGATCGCTCCCCAGTTCAGGTTCAAAGCGTGAGACACCGCTGCCAGTTACGGAAGCAACTAAAAGATAAATGAAAAAACTCCACTAAGAAACGAAGCTGAGCGTACGCATACGAGACGGAGACTTCGTTCTGATTACTGCTGAAAACGGACTGGGTTCACTGATCCCATGGTTGTTGCTAGCCCGCACAACGAAAACGTAAGCAGACGATGGCCGCAACATAGATACCAAATGGAATGGAGAGCGGACAAAGTCGAATACGCTAAACCATCGACGGCCCAATTCGGGGCTGTAATACTGGATACGGTAGCTGTTGACCGGAGATGCACCCGGGTCGGCAGGAGGATTCCAACGCAACATAACGGTAGTGTCGGATACATTGAGTGCCTGCGGAGTGCCAGGTGCGGATGGAAACGTCGACGGTTCAGGCATTCGCTCGAATGCTACATTCGCCTTCGTAGGCGCTGTAAATTAACGCCTATTACGTTTTGACGAAATAACAAAACTTCCAAAATACCTTCTACGCGAAGAAATGCGTAAACGTGGTCTTCGCCATTACTACCTTCCGCTTTGCAAATATACGTTCCGGTATCTTCAACTTTTAAAGCTGCAAACATGATTACAGATAGAAGTGAAACGCAGCAAAGCAAAAGCGAACCTCGAATTTCCAAATTCCCGCCAGGCAGAATGTTAAATCGATTGTCCGTACGTACGCGCTCGAGATCCTTCATCCAAAATATGTCTACGTTTTGACCTACGGACTTTACCGAACATGGCATAATAACAACCGACTCTGTAGGCAGAGTTTGATTGGCAGGACCACGAGAAATTAAAGGCGGTAAACGCTTCACTACATCTACGAAGGATAAGAGGATTCCAGGTGACATATGGCTTTGAAATGATAAGCAACTTATACCGTCTGGATTTACGCGTACTATCGCTTTTGCACTATTAGAGCCGGCTTCGTTTAAGGCTGTACAAACATAGTAACCTTCGTCGGAGGCAGCCACCTGTCGTATGATCAAGGAGCCCTCCTGACTCACCACTATGCGCTCGTCAGAGGATTTATAGCCGGGAAACATGAGATGCTAAAAAAACAATTAAAAATGCTACTACAGCAAAAATGGCGATGAGCAATTGAATTTCACCTGAACACCCTCCTTTGACCAAAACTGGGAAGGCGCAGGGTTACCGCTCGCCTCGCAGCGCAGCACAGCTTCCTTTCCTTCCTTCACTTCAACGTCACTGGGCTGCTCAACGAACCATGGCGGCGATTGGACTACCAATTTTGCAGAAGCTTCCGCCTTCCCGGCAGGATTTTTCCCCTATAAGGCGAACATAGCAAAAGTTGAAGAGAACCGTTGATGGGCATTGATCGTACTGAGCACACGTATTCACCCTCGTCAGAGGGTAATACTTCCCGTATGCTTAAGGTGTGATCGTCAAGCACCTTAGCACGGTCTTCAGGCATCCGACCGTCCTTTTTCCTCCAAGACACTACGGGGTTCGGGTCACCGGACATCCTACATATGAATATTGCATTCGATCCCACGTCCACGGCATGATCCGTTGGAGCCGTTACGATTTTTGGTTTTTCTACGATAAAGTTTAAGCTAAAACTAACAGTGGAAATAAGCGCGTAACTACCGTATACGCTCAACCGAGCGGCGGTACTCTCCACAGTGGAAGCAATGTTCTCAGCAACGCACGAGTAGAAGCCAGAATCGGCTTTCTGCACTTTGGAAATCAGCAAATTGCCGTCGGTTTTAACCGCATATCGACTGTTGCCCTTCAGATCGAGATGTCTACCGTCCTTTTTCCAATAAACCGCCGGTTCCGGATATCCCTTTGGTGGGGTACATTCGATCATTGCCTGACTGCCAGTGACCACTTGAACAGCCTTAGGGTTGACGCGGAATTCATCCCTCAAATGAGCTATTTTCAAATTGGCTTGTTTGCTTTCCGCTTGTCCATAGGCGTTGCGTGCAACGCACCAATATTTGCCCGCATCTAATTTGATACTTTTCCCTAAAAACAGGACAGACAATCGAACGCTACGGACGGGAACAAACTTCTAAAGGCGCACTTTCACCTTGAGCAACTTTAAGTATGAACAAGGAACCATCGGGCAGGTGAACACGATGCGAGCTGCTCTCGTCCTTCGACGTAGAAAGCACACTCCCATCCTTATACCAAACTATGGTTGGCTAAGAAAGTTACGGTCGTAAGAAAGAAAACTCCTTTCAATAAAGTGTGCACGCTTACAGGTGGATTGCCAATGGCTTTGCAAGTCAACGTAGCCGAATCTCCTTTAGCAACAATGATGTCAGAAGGGTGTTCAACAATGACAGGAGGCCCAGGCTCGGCTGTGCTCGTCTCCAGTTCTAAAATAACGAACAACTAACACTACATATAATGCGAGAGGAAGAAATCAGCTCCCATAAATCTACAACATGCCAAGAAAGAATTTTGAAATAGTGCGCCAGTATGCCCGCTTCAAGTGAAAACTAAAGTGTCATTACTTTAAAAAACTAACAAACACTATGACAAAGAGAAAATATACATTCGTAGTCAAGAAATACCCAACGTTACGTGGGCCCACAGCAGAAAGCCCGAAAGGTTGAAATCCCGAATAGGTCGAAAATGCACTGTAAAGTGTGACCTTGAGGCAGTTCTGCATTCGCACCTTCTAGATAAGGAATGTATTTGAGTAGAGGTTAATATGCTGGTCTTGCTTTTTAGATCACTAACTTCGAAGCACTGTTAGTCGGTTTCCTTTTTGTCCACATTTTCAGAATTCTCCTTGATGCTTTTGGCAAGTGTGCAATGGCTTTATTGGAAAAA
This sequence comes from Trichuris suis, assembly GCA_000797535.1. Classification (NCBI taxonomy): domain Eukaryota; kingdom Metazoa; phylum Nematoda; class Enoplea; order Trichinellida; family Trichuridae; genus Trichuris; species Trichuris suis. The sequence continues at coordinate 450,721 of KN538388.1, read as the reverse complement.
TGAAATCGACTAACAGCGCTTCGAAGTTAGCGGTCTAGAAAACAAGAATAGCATAATGACGCCTCTACTCAAACACATTCCTTATCTGGAAGATGCCAATGCAGAACTGCCACAAGGACACACTTTACAGTCCATTTTCGACCTATTCGGCATTTTGACTCATTCGGGATTTCGACCGTCAGGACTTTGACCTATGGGGATTTCGACTTTCAGGATTTTAACCCTAACCCAAATTGGAGCAATAACAGTAAGCGTTGCCAGTGATGTTAAGTTGTTTTCTTCCAACCCTCACTAGCCCAACTCTTAAGAAAATGGATTAAAGACCAAATCAGAAACAGTTGCTGAATTAACGGTTCCGACTAAACAGGGAAATTAGATACAATGAAATCTAGATTATATGGCCAATAATTTGCGCGAGGGCGGTCTAGGCAACAAGCAATTCAGATGTTGGAGGTTTTTCATGTTTTCTTCTAACATTCCAGTGTTTTAAGCTCTATTCCTTGAAGATAACCTTTATACGGCAGTCACCAGTTGAAGAATAAGATCGCAACAAAAAGTGAAACGCATTTTTAGAAATGCGCTTTGAATGTGTGCCTGAAAGCACTTCTGCGCTTCTCGGATGCTTTTCCACGGATACCTTTACAGTCGACAAATTATGTGAACTTATTCGAACGAGTTAGTTTATAGTAATTTCCAGATTTACGAAAACTACTTAACTCGATTGCTTTGTAATTGAGTCCATGCACAGTCGGCCGATCAGATGCAAAATTTTTTCCAACGCCCTCTTACGAACCTTAAGCTATTGAACATGATGAACACAATGCACATTCTATCAAGTGGTGAGCTGCCAGCTCGCAAGCCGTCCAAAAAGTGCAAACAATGGATGCAGAACTAGTTCAGACGGCAAAAACTGTCACTACATGCCATTGCAAGCAAGAAAGCTTGTCCAGTTAAGACAATCGACCCAGAAAATTTGAAAATATATTTCTCCAAAAACCGCGTCGCGAATTCAAGCATCATCGATAAGTCTGAATGACATGCACTTGACATTTTCAATCAAGCGACGCCAGCGACAGCGTAAGCAAAAGGCCGCATGCCAACAGATCGAAACTTGATGAACAAATGAGGTAACAACGTCGTCTACTATGACAACATGTCCGCGATGGCAAACAACAATGACCACAACAGTTTGGCACTTCAACGTTTGCTAAGCGACAGTTAGAGATAGTAATGTAGCTCGTAAGCCGAAGCAGGTTAACCAGCAAGTGCCTTGAACGAAAGCAATAAAAGCCCAACTTGGCTACGCGTTTTCAACAACAGTAGATCGAAAGAGTGCATATTAACCTTATTGCAGGAAGTTGTTGCACCTTAACCAATTTTCACTAAGCGCAATGGACCACTGGTAAAAGACCGTATACGAATTACGGTGTATTTCATGAGGGGCCTCGCAAAATGACCGTAGTAACCTATCCCTAAGCTCTGCATGATTACAACAGCCCAACAGTATACATGAGACTGCATGACAACCATATTCTACTTGAACTACTGATTCGTAGGGTGAAATTTTAAGCAGTTCCATCTGGGCAAGCGACAAAGGAGTGAACCCGATATCACATGACTATGACAGCAATTAGCATATGTTCACCACATTAGCGAGCTGCTCCAGACTGCGTCGCACAGAAAATTGCAACAAGCCGCATTGCACTCTTCCAAGCTGTTATTTTCAAACTTTTCAAAAGGGTGCAAAGATTCAAACGTCGACCAATGAAAATGGCTAGCATGATCTTGCCGATAGGCGCATCGCGTAGCTCTGGAACATTTTCAATTTGCCATAGAACCGATCCACTGCCCTCTATTCGTCGCTCCAAACTTGGCTAGCGCCTTAAAAAGGTCGATGCTCCCGCAGCGAACTCTTTGAGTATGCGCAAATGCTGAGCATCACCATTACTAAGTGCTTAGCAGTAACTTGGGGTTCTAAACTAACATTCCTATAAGGAAACACAATTTCTGGCATGCTGACGTTAGGAAAAGTCGGAGTAAGGAGACGAGAGCGATCGTCGCTCTTTGGTAAGGAGCTCGGAAATTTGACAGATTCCGACGCTCACAATTTAATTTCTAAAATCTGTGTTCCAATTCAAACTTTACGACGAAGGCGTACGCCTACTAAGCTGATGAGCTTTAAACGACCACTTCGATCTGCCACAGTAAACAAATCGCGCTGATTCACCGGACAGCCGACGCATCGGAGATTCCAAAAGGCGATTGCGTCAAGTAGTGTCATTCCGTCGGCCAACAAAATGGCAACGCAATGACCGTCCCCTATTGGCAAGCGAACATAAGCGCTAAGCAAAGCGAAAAAAGACAAACTGCGAAAATTATTGGTCGTTTCGAGGGCATAAGTTCAAAAGGTGACAAATGGATTTTCCAACACTTTTTTAAAAAGCAAAAGCCACATCTCCTTTTGACCACCGAGAATCATTGACGCTGCTCGTCTTCCCAAGCAGCGTGCAACGTTTAAAGGAAAACGGGTGATTGCGGGCTGCAATATATAAATTTTGATAAAATTATCATTAGTTATAGCAAACGCTACGCGGCAATTAAATGCAAAATGAGGGCAGAACAACTGAGCAGCACTCATCGTCGGAATGGCCATTGAAATGTAAAAAAAAATAATTCTACAGCTGATCAGCGGCTCAACAGCGTTGACGGCGCGAAAATAAGACTAAGATTACTTTCAGCGGAATTCCGCGAAAAAGAAACAAAGAAAAACTTTGCGGACAGCCGCGCGAATGATCAACACGTCAGCAAGGAAAGAAAGGAAAATCCATTTAACCCCTCCTAAGCTTCAACGCTGATAAGAATGAGTTCTCGATGTTACTGCGGACATCGCTTCACCCATTTCGTTTGTAAAGCAATTCAACTATGATAGCTGAGAAGCAGAGCTTATCGCCGCCTTGAATTCAGAGGTTACAGATGGGATTTCAAAACGACATTCCCCTAATGGTCTCAGTGCTAGAAATTAAGGACGGATTTAACGAGTGACAAGAAACAGTTTTTTTGTGAAAATCAATATGAGCATATACAAGTATTTTACCCCAACAATAGTAACTCAATAACGAACAAACGTAATAAAAAGGAAGGAATAATTTACGGTTGAAGTGATCGCACAGCGCTTAGCCCTTCAGGGGAAACCGTGTAAGCACTGGTGCTCTGTATATGTTAAAACGACGAGCCCACTTGCGGCTTTGAGGAGCATTTTCAAAAATGATGAGTCATCACTCAGTAATATTCGACTATTTTGTTCCCCAAATGATCCTATTGTTGGAAACGGACGTAACAACTTTCAAAACACTCTATCGATCATTGCACGTCTTCTGCATAAATTGTTCTTCCAATAGGCCTTTTAATTAGCCCATAAAACTTCCCAACTTTTAATAACGGCCATCTTACATGCACATGGCACGTTTTACGCGAGTCGAATTTCGCATTTGAATTATGATGGCGAAAGGGGGAACAAATTGAAGCAAACAGCGAAAACACAAAGTTTCCAACAACTAGCGAGTGATAAGTTTGGTCGTAGAATTGCGTGCTGAATAGTCGCGTTGAATCTGAAAGTGAATGACCAACTGATTTAATCAATTAAAGCTCTTTTCCTGCGAACTACTATTACTCACCTGAATGGAAGAGTTTTCAATGAATTGGCATGTTTAAAAATGAATAATTCAGACCAGCGCAGGTGCTTCTTGCGCTAACGCTTCATGCAGAGCAAACAATGAATCGGTAAAAGCGTTACCTGCACCCAACGACGTCTGAGCATCGACGACCCAACGACGATCGGTCAAAAGGCTGAAAACTGCATAGAGCGAAACAAGGCGCACGGGAAAGCCGTTCATGCCCACAGCATTGAACGCGCTTCCTTGGCGGCAGCGGCCACTATCCCAACACGTTCATCGTTTAGCGCCGACTGCCTGAAACAAAGCGATCATATAACGTTTCCTATCATCAGAGAAGCCGGAAGGAATGTAAGGAATGGTAACTGGAACCCCATTGAGCAAACCGGCACACGGCAAATAGGAGAAAGGTCTAATAGGTCGTGTCTAGGCGAACCTGCACGTCTATTACGGCTTAAGGAATAGCCGCCTAGGCAACCTGCGCGTCGGTGAGACAACAAAAGCGCCCCTAAGACCATTTATCAATGGTTGTCGACCGTCGTTGGCCTGTAAAGAAGGTCGATTAATTCAGCTCATGTAGGGAACAATGGGTTGCCACGGTCGCCCTGCAAGCATCGGTCGACACGGGCGATGGACATCCGACGCAGAGCAAGGCAGCCTTCGACCAATGGTCACACGACGTCCGGGGCCTCTCAAAGGACTCGGCAAGGGTATCTGCTAATTGATCGATCGACGGCTCTGTCAGAAGCCCTGGCGTCGGCTAGATTATCGACTGTGACAAAAAGCGTTGACAGGTTCGTCATAGTCAATTGCCAGCTAGTGCGTCAACACAACGTGGAGAAGGAGATGGGCCTTAAGAAGCACGGGGAGATACGAACTACGGCAAGCCTTCCCGCTAGTCATATCGAGCACGCTAAGTTAACAGGTCACGCCGTGGCGCCAACAAGGCTGGAAATGTTCGAGAGGGCCAGATCGAAAATCCGGTTTGCACGCGCTGCGTCAGCAGGGCGCCTTCTCCTCAGGGAACAGCCGAAACAAGCTGGAACCAAACAAGCCGCAGCTAAGCACGTGCCAGCAATGCTAGCGCAACAAATGCAACTGGTTCTAGCCCGCCAAAAGTGCGCGACGAAGCCGCCATGCTCTGACGCCTTCGGGTTTCAAAAAACAAGCAAAACATGGCGGCTCAATGTAGCAGTTTTTACTAAACGATACTCACACTCCAAAAAGACGCCGAAGGCTTAAAGGAAGGCATTGGGATGCACAACAGGCAATCAGCTTTCAAAGAACGGCATGCGTATAGTTAAGCCGGCCAAACGTACCGTACTCTGAGCTTGAGATTTGCAGGTAATGTCAGCAAAAACAGACATTTAACTCAGCACAATTCAACTACTCATTAGGAGCCCGCCAAGGTAATATTCGTGCAGCAGTCGCTGTAGGTAGCCCACCGCTCCAACGGCAGCTCCTTTGCAGTTGACGTTTTCAGCCCTTATCACTAAGGCAAAGATCGATCGTGCTCTAAAGGTTGCTCATTTAGTGCTGGACTACTGATTGACTGGTAGCAGGTGCAAATCGGGTTAGCCGACCCGTCGAACGGCTGCTTCCTAACTAGCTGATGGTCAGGCTGTCATTTGCCCATTCGACCCGGTCCATCGATGTCGCCTTGAGGGATGTCGAAAAACTGACCCGATAGCGTCGGGAGCCTTTCAGAATTGTGTGGACACTGGAACGGACGTTCGTTCAGCCTCTGCAACGGCGCTCGCCGTAACGATATATGACCCTTTCGGAGGGAGTGCAATTGCCGACCTTTCAACACTTAGCGGGACGTAGACCTTTATCTGGCGTCTGGAAGGTCGCTTCTACGGTTGCTAGATAGAAAGCTTTCAGGTTTGTCAAGAAACGCGCCAAGGGTGATTCATCACTTCCGCAGCATGGTTAAAAGCATGCTCAGTTAACCAGGCTGTTCCAAGCTGGCAGAGATGTGACAGCTTCGCCGATTCTCAGAAGGTCTCCCTTTAAGCGTGAAATTGTTGAAGCTCTCTTATTCTCTCATCGAAATCAAAAGGTGACTAAACTATTTGCGATGAGGCTGTTTTACGACCATTCAACGGCCACAGACCCTCCCGTTGGCAGTTTTTAATAATGATGATACATTTGAGATTTCGAAATGCAGACCGACGCATAAGCTTAGAAACATATGCTGTTGTTGATACTTGATCAGCGACCAACAATTGTGAGGCTTTTAAATAGACTGTTTTTTATGCAATGCGCATCGTCATTGTAGAGCTCGTCAAAAATGGAAGATTGATGAATCTCAGAGAGGTTAGCAAGAGCTTATCAATCCAAAAGAAATTGAGGCTATTCAGGAGAAATGGTGCCACGTTTGAAATCAACAGTTTCGAATGAGGGCATACGCAGTAAGGAGCACTTAATTTGTTCTTTGCTGAGAGGGCTGTACGAATGGAGACTCTTGACAATGTCTCGTAAGCTCACAAGTGATGCATTAGGCGAAATGACTAAGAGGCAGCATGTACTAAACGTTTGAAAGATATTAAGATAATCTGAACAATTCTTGGGTAAGCTGCGAGTCAGAAAAGCCATATTTGATGGCAGAAACGCTGTACTGCACTCGTAGGAGAACATAATCTTGGATAATATTAATAATACTGAAATGGATGCATGCACAACCTATGGAAGCGAAGAAGTCCAAGTGCTCACATTACTTTTGCGTATGGCTATTTTGTCCCCTTCCTGCCCCTTCTAATTTAAACGATTCATTCCATAGACCATTGATGAATTGAACCATGTGCCTCTCCGTGACATGTTGCTCATTGCGAAGGTAATTTGTTTTGCGACCTCTGCACTCCAACAAGACCTACTGAGGGAATAGCATTTATAGCAGACAGAAAAAAATGTTAACCTTACCAGAGAATTATTAATAATTCTTTCCGCCCTTCGAAAAGTTGTTATGCTGCATTACAAACATTTCAATTAAGCCGTACTCTCTCTAAAGTAGCCGCTTCTGCCTCTTTCGGCAGGAGAGCCCCGATAAGTGCAGGGATTTGATGGTTAACAAAAATAAGCTGCGGTCACCTCCGCATTATTACAAGGTTGCAAAACAAGTAGTGCAACGGCTGAATTTGGAATAAGAAGCGGAAATGAACATAACGCACGGTGCATCATACAGCTGACTTTGAAGCACTTCGTTTGCATTCCCTTCCGACTTGTACAACAACTCGTCTTTGCAAACCGCTCACTCAACAATGCCAACTTTCGTTGCGGATGCCTCTTATACTCGCGTAGAAGCTTTTCTAAACTCCTTCATGCAACGACAGCAAAACAGGCAGCCCAAATAGAGCTAAAGAAGTTGCGCAAAAGTGAAAAGTTGTATAATATTACAATATTCTCGCATAACATACCTTTCTGATGGTTCGTCATTGAACGTACACATCCAAAAGTGGAAAGGAAAGTAAATTATTTTTATAGCCGTTTAAACAATAAAATGGAGCAATAAAGCATAATAAAAAGAAAACTTATTGAAGTTTTCCTTGGACTGTATAATAAAACATGTGATTCCCGCTTTTTGCTGCTGAATATCAGCTTCTTTGTATTAATAATAGCTCAATCCAGTTTCATTTTACTAGAAACGTCCTTTGTTGCCTTTCATGGTAATTAGCGATGCAATGCTTAACAAGTGGATAGTGCAACACTTGAAAATAAAAATGGGAGCACTGGTCGCACGTGGTTACATGATCGAAGGTTTCCGAACTGATCAGCTTCATCCTGCAGTTATAGTATTGTGGCTCGGCTACGACTCCATCGAAAGATGGTATTGATATAATGACTACTGTTCTCGCTTTTATTGATAGTTTATCCGTCCTTCTCTTGACCAGCATTTCTTGTTTAATTAAGACAACTGTTGGTTACCAACTAGAACAAATATTTTTCAAAACAGACTACTTTTCCTGTTAAACAAACAATGCATGAAAATTCACGGTGGCTGCTTCGGATGCGTACAATAACAGTAATGTTACTTTCCCCCCATTTATTGGACGGGAAGCTTAGATACTGAACAGAATCGGTTATTTGTCAGGTTGATTTTGAAAATTAAGCTTAGCGAAAAGACTCGCTTACAAAGCACAGCTGATGGCAAAGGGATCAGCGGTGACTAGCGACGAGATGCCCTCGTGCACTGAAACTTCTTTGTTACATGGCTAACTCATGCAGCAGCATTGCACGTCGAACGTCTCTTAAGCGTACACTAGCCCGTCTGGAAATGAATGAAAGTGTAGCACTAATGCTGTGCAATGGGATTAAAGTCCGTTCGACAGAAGCAGACTACATTTTCATGAGCATTGTAAAGGAAATATACAAAGCATAACTTTCTAACCACCTTGACTCTGTTTAGGGTAAAATAAGAAGAATATATGAGGTAACTGCAAGTCTCTATAGAGTTTTGTAGGCAAACAAGCGAGGAAACGAAAAAAGCGGTGCGTTAAATGGGTTGATTGCTCAGTCGCCAAAGTAGGAGAAATAGATGAGAAAAAGGATGACCTTTTTGTACAGCTGATTGCCCTGCAGCTCATTTGAGATTACCCTGTGAGGTGTTCGTGAAATGGCGACTACAAGGTTCACGGTCGTTTAACGGTTGTTACTAGCTCCCGACTCCACTTTTTCTGCGCCGTAAAATATCATATATTCAGAGAACGCATTGATGAACGACTTGTTGGCAAAAACAACTTCTATGCAATCAATCACGTGGCAATAAAATTTCAAAGTATTAACATTTACTTTCGTCTAAAAAGGGAAAGCGTTCCCAAACGATGCACCAGCACTAACAAGCGAAAGGAGACGCGTATTCATTGAGGCATGGCCATTCTCATTTCTTGAAAGATATCCATTTTTCCAAATCTATTAGAGTAATGCAGTATAATTAAGCTTTAGCGAAGGCAGGCAACGAAATAACTTTGTTTTACGAGCGGCGTTTTGAAGTCTAACTGAATTGAAACGTGACTTTCTTTTTACTCTTTTGACGACTTTCCACCGTTGTAAAGTAAATTTTATTATTCGTAACTTTCTGGACTACTCTTGTACCGCAGTCAGTGGAGAAGGAACAAGTTCAGGTTGTACGGTAGATTGAAAACATAACATTTCTTTACGGGGCCGCAAACTTTCATGGAGTGCAAGACTTATTTACGGAAGGATCTCGTCAGAACTTCATTAAAACCGGAGCTTCAGCGGTCGAACTATACTTTTGTAGTTCGGTCGCTGACGACGGGTGAAGGTTTATCACCCGAAAGCTCCGGTGTTAATAAAGTTCTAACAGTATCCTTCCGTAAGTAAATCTTGCACTCCATGATGAGGCTTGGATATGTCGGTAAGTCCCCAAAGCTACGGATAATCAAAATTTACTTTAGCTTCCAGGATTATCATACGATAGTATAAAGCATTTTATCTTCCATTTGGTTGCACTTGAAAGGTACACTTTTCCTGCAGACTCGTTTATCAATAAGATCGTTTCGAATTATGACGTAATGCTGATCAGTTTCCCGCCATCTCATGGCAGAACAAATACTTCCTTCTCAAAACGTTTATTACAGAATTGAAGAACCAATATTCGCATTTCATACTGCTAAAACTACCGTCTAAGTCGCCTAACTATCCCACTCATAATTAAGGAAAGATGCCATAACGAAACCCTGACACTGAGAATGAACAAAGGCTCTTTCACGAAGAGCATCAGAAAACCATGAACGCGTGACGTACTCGCCTTGTTCAAAAGGCAATTCAACTCTGTCTTGGTCATAGCCAAGATCTTGCCATTCTTCTGTTCAACTTCAGCGGACGTAGCGACCGCAGCAATGATGTAACATGTGAATCCAAACTCGACATGAAACTCTCATACATCAGACCGTCAAGCCATGTTGAATTAGGGTAGAATCATTGATCATGACCACCTGATAGCTACGTGAGATTTCCTTTACGCCATATCACGCAAAGCTAGTTTCGATGGAACTTTTACTACAGTAAGCATTATCATTTGAACCTGAATGTCCTATGGCGCGACGGTGGGAACTTAAAACAACGCTGTCGCTCCTTTAATACGACTAAACAGAGAAAAGCATATCCGGCATGCGCGATCGCAATAACTTTTAATATGCCAACAGGATTTCCCTGGATGGAATTTACATTTTTCCACCGAAGGTGAGACCCGAAAGCTACGAATGTTAAGTCTTTTCTATACTCGTCAACGGTGACCAATCTTTATAAGACAAAAGCCTCTGAAGCTTCGAAACCATAGTAAATTAAAAGTTGAACTTACCGTCGTGGGTCAACGTTGAACTAGCAGAAACTCGGCAACACGCCGAGGAATTCAATCGACTATAACGGCACTTCGAAGTTTGAAGAGGTTCACACCGCTTCCTACACTTTATGGCAGAACACTGCCATTGCAGAATGCAATATTCGCTCATCTAAGTGTGAACGATAGAAAGTCACTGCTTCAGTAAGGAAGCTTTCATGAACAAAGCTGCAATTATATGGAGATTAACAGCAAAGCGAGTTCACGCGGCCTTAACTCCCGTATAGAACTGGCCAATCAATACTGAAACAGGTGAACCTTCTATGTAAGAGTGGCTGAAATATACAGTATATAATTCATGTCCGAGACAAATATTGCGTGCGTCGAGGAAGGAGAGATTGTTAGCGCTCCCCTTCGTAAGGACGGAGAGGTGTCACTCGAGCACATATCAAATCCGGTTATCGCCTACTTTGCGTATGCCGGTTATTTTTTCAGTTAACTTAATATTGCTTAGTTGTTGAAAAGTGGTTTTTCTCGAAACTAGATGAAGCGTTACGCTGATTTGAAAACCTGGGAAAAGCCTTTTAATCCAAAAAAATAAGAACGAAAATTTTAGAGTAATCTGGTTCCGTTGCAGCGCCACGCGGACAGTTTCTTGACGGTCTATTGATGGTCAGGTACAAGCGTAGTTGTTAAGTGCTTGTTAGGCCATTAAGCCACTGCTGCTTTCGTCCACTGCTTCTGATAGGCTTCGTTTCTTACCCTTCCGGATTAAAAAGGCTTTTACTGTAGATGAGCTTTGTCCTATCTTTTCTTCTGACGTTTATTTCTTGAACCTTCTTAAGCGCTTGAAAGTTTCATCAGATGTGCCATTGTGCGAAGGAAAATTTCGTAACATAGGACCATCGCATTCATGTAAATTGGCAAAACCAGGGCTGACCAGCAACGCTGCGTACTTCAAAAAAAGATAAAAGTAGTTTAGAAGGGTCTGATCTCCCAGTAAACGCGGTTTACCGTTGTTTTATTAAGAAGTGTTCATCTACATGTTGATACGAAGTTTGTTTGTTTCGCTTAAATTAAAGACTACGAAAACGATTATACTAGCAACGGTCATGCAAACCACGGGTTGATGCAGTTCCGACTCACCACGAAGCAGCCAATGGCCAAATGCCATACGTACCATCCAAAAGAGTTCCATGCAATCGACGTTCTGCGCATTTAAATTTTAGGAAAACCACCACTGGTTCCTCCATCGCTTCGACTGAGTGCGAAGTAAAGGCGCAATAGTCCGAGCAGTATTCCTAGTTTGGGAAGCACAGAAGGCATTTCTCGTCCACAGAGAATAACGATCCCAACATATAGTACGTGTTTGCCTGTTCATGCGTACCTACAGAAAAGCGTGAGTTATACTTAAAGCACAGGATAAGATAAACAATAAACACTAATGGCAGAAAGTGGAAGCCTTGTATTCAAGGAATAAAATAGAACAATTACAAAATGACATTCTGTTGTAAAAGTTATGGAATTATAATACAACGGCCACGTGACGAGAAGTGAGGTCAACGATGCAACCACTGCGATGGGCTCCTACTGGCTTTCTGACACAGCGCTAGAAAATATTAGTATATTCATCAAGCTGGAGTGATTTCTGTGGTTGGCTGTCAGGACCAGAGGATTCTAACAGTTAGGGCTTTCTGACAGTTTTGTTCAACTGGTTTTACATGCGAGAAAACGCAATCGTAGAGCATGTCCCTTCCCTCAGAAGATTTAGCAAAATATGGAGACGTATTCAGTTCAATTAATGTAAACTTGCATAGCAAGAAGGTAACAAGGGATTTCGAGAAGGCGGTTGAATGTGTAATGGAGTTTACAAAACTGCCGAACGGAATGAACCAGTAATATCTACCATAAACAATTTCACGTTCGCAGGTAAGATAAAAGAATAGGAACTTGACTCAGGACAAGTCGACTTTTCGTTAAGGCGTCTGCTATGGGCGTTTCCATAAGAAAGCTGCGTTAAGCATCCCCTGGCTGCAACAACAGATCCTTTGTAGTTACCTTTTCGTTAGCGCAAGGATCGGCTGTATTCACAGGATTGCTCGTTTGTTACTGAGTTGTTGTTTGAATCATAGCGGCTGCAGGATGAATTATTTCACTCCAAGAACAGCTATTTCCTAACTAACTGATGGTCAAGCTGCTGTTTGTCGATTCAATTCAACCACTGATGTAGCCGAACAGCAATCGTTTTCTTGAAATTTCGTATTCTCCATTTTAGGTTCACTATCACGTTTTTTGCTAATAAACTGCTCACCCATCAACTGAGGGGGCTGTTTTGCATAAAGGTGGGCTTACTGTTACGGACAACGTGCAGCAGGTTGTTTGCACGAATAACAGAAGGCAGCGTGTCCAAAGACCAGAAAGGGTAAAAGGCACCATTTCTAGATGAACCGCTCATCAGGGAAGCAGACAAATTAACATAGCGATCTGCAAAGCCGACATAGTATGCATTACCTGCATCTCTTTCACATTATTCTGCCTCCCTGAAAACAGGGACTGTCAATGTCATGGCACAAAGGGCAGTGCCCGTTTAGATGTTCAAGCTGTGGCATACTCGGAGATCTGCTGTATAAGTTTATGTTAGAAGAAGGCTTTGGTAAAATGTATAATTGAACAGAACCTGTTTGAAACTTCACGGCACAGTATCTATCGGCTTATCTGATTTTCAAGGAATTACCAAGTAAATAAACATTGTGTACCTTAAAAATAGGGTAGAATGACTTAATATGCAGAGTTAATGAATTTTAATGGGAGCAGAAAACTTTTTTTAATTATTCAATATTGAAGTGCCTACGCATAGTTTTACTGGATCGATGCTAAGCTCGAAAAAAGCCACTTCGATACAGTTCTATGTCGTTGATGCAATCGTTATTAATCAGAATTATTAAAAGTATATGAGCAAAACTGAGCTGGAAAATCTGGTCGCCCATCATAAAATTACAAGGAATGAATCATAGAAAATGAATTCCATGCTGCAGTTTGCAAAATACCTTCTGCTTCTTTTCTTTGTAATTGCACATTTCTATTCTGACTATTCCTATACAATATACGCTTGTAATAAAGAGAACCTAAATATTTTCAATTCCTTTCCTTCATATGGTCCTAAAACTGACACAACAACCCGTTTTCCAATAGATTTCTCTTTATTCCGACTTGATCGCATTTACGGCAGTTTGTTTTCTGCTTTCTATCTGCCTACCTTGTTAACCGAGGCTGTTAGCGATCTTAAAGCGGTTTGGACAATAGTTTATAATAGGCTAACGTGGCATATGAAGAATGGCTTACTGCCGCGACAATGCTTCTACCTATAAATTTTCCACTGCTTGATTTAAGATACCATACTCGTGTTTTAATTCATATTTTCGTAAAAGGAGCACCGGGTTCACTCACAAGCCTTATTTCATTTGGGTGCAGGCAGACTGCCTTTATAGACAGTCTTTTATGGGGAACACATATTGGCTGCTTTCATTCATGGTTTAGCTTGAATACTCTTCCGCTACTGTCCTGATTCGTGTTAAAGTAATTCCCAAAAAGGACACACCGCGCAGAACTTTTGCGTGTCATCATGCTGCTCCAGGAGTAGATTTTTTTATTTTCTGCGCATCTACTAATATAACGAAATTGAATCCCTTCGGCCGAAGCATGCTCAGAGATAAAATAATTCGTTCGAACAAGAATTGGTTAAAACTAATGGAAGTGCAGATGCCCTGTTGACGATGGCAAATAACTTTATGAAGATCTAATTTTTCTGGATTCAGTTTTCCCTAAAATTACAGATCATCTTACGTAGCCTAATCTTCTGAGCATGTTACGCATTTTATTCACAAATCATACTGTATTTAGCTTGAGTCCACTTATACGGTTATTATTGGAGTGTTCTGAGTGTTTTTAAAATAACGCGCCAACATCGAAGCAGTCTATGAGGAGAGGAAACGATGCTTGGGATAACTTCAACTTCAATTGGGCGTAAAGAATCCAGACAGGAAAAGAATTCGCAATATACACTATGAGTTAACCGTAAGCTTCTCAGGAAAACTAATCTGCGTGACAGAACACCTTAATTTCTTTTAACTTTGATTGAACTCGTCGAAATTATGTAGATTTTATTCATCTCAGTCATCTGCTGCTCAGTGACGCTGATTTCCTGCAACTTAGGCAGTTGAAATATAGATGGAAAGGAACAAGCCGTGAAAGACCTTGACGTGAACTTAAGCAATTCAGTGAAAATGAACGCGCGTCCCTGAGAAGCACTTAGCGGTTGCAACCTGAAATTCGATACAGTTTAAGTCTCTTACGTTAGTATGACAATGACATAGTATTCCTTTAATTGAAATTGATTTCGAAAATTATTAATTTATCCTTCCTGTTCTCCATTACCACTTCAGGCTACAAAGCGAATAGAAACTTTGACACCTCGTAAACGGCCCATTTATTCTATTCCAAGTAGGCCAACTTGGGCATTGATCTTAACCCTTTTTTGGCACCTCTATTCGCTAACACTTGAACGTTGAAAAGTCGATTTAAAATTTATTACGGCTGTTCAGCCGATATGACCTACTCTTCTGTTGTACGACAGTTCATTAACGCTGGAAGAGACTAAGGAAGGGATTTGACTGTCGAACCTACTTCAGGCAACCATATGACTTGCAGCATCTCGTGTGCTAGTACACTGTTGCTCACTCGACTGAAAAGGAAATAATCACTTAAAACTAAAAGCTTTGTTCCTTGTTCTCCCAACGGGTTAACCTGTTTACGTCTAGGACCAATACTGCTTAAATTTTGCCTTTTTCACAGGGAGAGTAAATTTAGAATTTGTTGCTACTGACGGACCAATAGAGAATATTGCATTGAAACGTGGGCTTGCTGGCAAGTCAGCGGAAAGGCGAAAGGAGTTCTATAGGCATTAGGTACATCGACAGAACAGTTTTTAGGCAAGGTTATCCCCTCAGATTTTATCAGCAGCAGTTGAGCGTCACTGCGATTTCAATCTTATACCCTTTCCGAACTACATAACTTGAGAGCGAGTTAATGAGAGCCCAATAAAGGCTGTCAGCATAACATGGTGATAGCGACTTTGCCTCTGCTATCACAACTCGGAAAGCGACATTTCCGGAATTATCGCTGAATGAAGATAGCTTGAGCAGGAAAACCTGTGCACGATCACAATTATAAGACAGTGAAGAAAGGCGTCAGTGCCTAGAAGAGAAACCTGGAATAGTTCATACAAAGTTATAATGGCAGTGTAACTAAAGAACAAAATGGACAAGCATAAACTGTTAATCTCGCTGCTCCCCTTCAAAGCATTTTTTCCAGCCTATGCGTTTCTGTCTTTTCGCCCTTAGCACAAATGCTCAAAGCTGGAAAAGGTAGGTCCCGAAAGCTCCATTAATGAAATATAATTATGCAACGAGTTGCTTCCGCGAAGAAAGAAAAATCAACTTCAAAAGAAAATTTAGGCCAGTTTGAGTTCTCTTGGTCCCTTACACTGCTCGTTCCGATTTCGTTTTTGCAACAGTAGTGCACGCCGCGCTTTGTGGGAAACCTGACGAAGACAAAGTTTGCAAACTTTGCGCGGGCCACTCCGTGAGACAATCCTGTTCACGAAGCATCTGTTTGGATCATCATAAGTAAAGGCAATCGCTTCAATTTGAAGGTCAGCTGTGAGAGTGAGCGCAGTCAAAAAACTGGAACGTCGTCTTTTCGTCATGGGTGAAACTTGAACAAGAACCAGTTTGCTTGACATGCGAGCACTAAAACGGTAGTGTACTGAAGCGAATAGCTTGTGCTTCAAGCGATACAATCGCGGTCTCTTTAACGTCTAGAATACTGGTTTTGCTTTCGCGATGATGCAGCGAGGCTTTGCTTGCTAGCGTAAAAATGAACCGCAGAAAGTACTTGATTATCACGCAGCTGTTCCCAATTGCAGTACCTTTAGCAGTACAGCAAATCGACTTTCCCGCAAAACGCATAATTACCAAAAGTAAGCTAGTAAGTACATGAACTTCCACGTAATCGCATATGCAAAGACTATGGGAGCGTTCCAGCGCTCTTAGGCCTATAAGTAATGTAGAACAAGTAGCGAGCGAGCCAATCTAAAGCCAGCAAACCGGAGAACGCAGGTCATCCGATATGTCTCCTTTAGAGATTTTTTGAAGCCAACAGCTTAAGGTCTAGAAAGAATGCAGGAAAGATTGCAATTTTCGAATGTTTCACTACCATCGACCATTTATTTAATTTTTCGACAGTCCACGTTTGTAACACAGTTCGCGCGACATACCGATTCATAGCAGCTCAGATTTTCGTTGTATGTGAGCTGTCCAAGGGCAGCACGACTAATCTTAATTCGCGCTATGTCAGCAAGTGCATTTAGAGAGAAAAAGTTGTTGGTCCAAACAATGCGCAAGACTGGCACGTTAATACTGACGTCATAGAACGGCTTAAGAACTCTTGGAAGACAACACTGGTCGCTTAACTGTTCAGAATTCACGATAATAATTACTTATGGTTAGGGGGTGCATAGGCTGGGTATGACTATTCTTTCAAGGTGGTTCATCACTTCACTCTAAAATAAGAAAAGGTGGTAAACAGTCGCGCGCTTTTGGATCAAAAGTAGCGGAAAGTTGCCAGGCCTTAGAACGTGCAAAAGTCGGCAAATGGATTGATCAAAAGTGTTGGTCAGAGATTATGGATAGCGGAAATTTAAAAAAAACAGCTCTACCTGAGAAAATAAAATTACCCGTCTGACAAATAGGCCAATCAGCCGACAAAGAATGATGAATGTTGGGGAAAGACGTACAGTTATATTTCCTGAGTCCTGAAGACCAAAATAACCGTTTAACAGTTTGACTTTACAACTGCTTGACAGGTAGTGAAAGTTTACCGTTTCGCAGTAGCTATGCTTAGTCGTGGAACGATGAACTTGCAGTGGTGAACGTAAGTGGCTCAAAATTCAAATATCGCCTTTTTCTGGTCGTCTAACTTTTGATTTTGCTGAAAATGCAACGATAAAGCTCTTCGTACTTTGCTTGGACTGATATGGGAAACTTTCCGCTCACGAACGTTCGCTTACGAGCCTTGACACTGTTACTCCCAAAGTTCCGCCTAATCGGACGGGCTGATTCACTCATACATAGCAAGCTTAGTCTTTTTGGATGCCTAATTTGCATTTTCATCAATGAATCCGAGGCGATAGTATTGACGGGAAAAATATACAACAATTTACAATTTATAAGAATTTATTCTCTTTCGCTCCGGTTTTCTCTTGCTGACGCGTCTAATTGCTACGTCACAGTTCGATGGCGTTCAGGAAGATTATTTTCGCCGCTCCTTTGAACCTTTTCCAGAAACAGGTATTGCCGCGAGAAGGTCGGCCCAATGCAGCGGAGCTGCAACGGGCGACCGTACAGGCGGGAATGACGAAAATAATTCAATTTTACGTTGTAAACTTGCTCAGAGCCGACCGGTTCACGTATTCCGCGGTCGAACTTTCGGTTCTTCGCAACCTTTAAATCCAAAGACGCAGCGTCGGCACCGTGCGCAAAAAGCGCGCATTGATAGTGACGGATCGCTGCACCTTTCTTCACGATCGCTTCGACGCTTTTTCCGTCAACCTGTTTTTCGGCAGAAAAACAGACTTCTCTCGTCGCTGTTGCCGCCAAAGAACTCGAGGGCGCAAGACGTTGCCAGCAACTTTGTGCGCTGGCTATTCAACGTTGATTGAACGACTTTTTTTCTCTTCGTCATCTGCCGCTCGCCAACGGCAGACAGCCGAAGGACGTCCAATTGAAGGCTGTCCAAAAGTCGTCTTTTCGAGGCCAGACAGGCGGTGACAAGTTACCGCTAGCCGCTACTGCGCCTTGCCAACCTTTCGAAGGCGTACCTCATCGTTCGGGGCTTGGCAGATTAAAAAAAAAGATGACTTGGAAAACAACTGAAAAAGAACTTGAAAATCTTTTATTTGATCGCCTAAGCGTCAAAAAGATTATGGAACAACCAAAAAAGTACGACGCCTATTTTTAAAATTATGTAGAACAGAATTATTTTCTGCATCTTAGAAGAAAGTATTAGCCATTAACTACGCTTTAAACAATGCGTTAGCGGAACGCAGCTACAGTAACCCAAAAAGTTTTCAACTATTCAGCGGAAGGAGACGGAGAGTGCCGCGAAACGGCAACAATTACGGACGACAAAAATGGTTTTTACATTGAGATAAAAGCTGGTACAGTTGCGAAGTACGTACTACGCGCGGCTTATCGCGTGTCGCAACAATTCTCCACCTCCGACCGTATCGAGTACGTAGATGACCCGACACGATTTTAGTCGCTCCGAAGACTGTGACTCATTTCCGTGCTGCGTTCAAAATGATGACGAGCTGCCATCCTGGAACTCTCGTTTCTGTGCCCGCCGGCAAGATAATGCCAGCCGACCAAAAGAACGACCAAGCAAGTGGCGCATCCCGTCCCGCAACTGTTGCGTTAAGTGCTCTAATCTCAGCGCGCTTCTCGGAGCCATTTGTCAAGCGAAATTGCTTCGGCCAGCTTGGGCTTTTAAAAACCTTTGTCCGAAAGGAGGTCTCTACCTCCCTTCGCCTTGCTCCTCTCGACGGGGCGAGGAAGGACGAAGTGAATACCGTACTGTCAACCGGCCCCTCGGTGCTTCTGGACGAACGAGCGGTCCTACGGGGTCCAAGCTATGCCACGCAATCGGCGATTCCCTTGTCGGGGGCGGGAGACCGGATGATGGCACGCACTGATGCATCGCTGTCACCGAAATCGATCGCTACCGGTGACGGTTCTAAGGAAATGCGCCGATGAAGACGCACAAGCTGGCATCATTGCCTCCTTCCTCCACGTTGCTGTGTCTAAATTAGTCAAAAACGAACACTACGTAACTGCAATGCGCAATGCTCATTGTCAATGGTAGGCCACGTCGAACGAACCGACGAGAATGCTTTCTTACCACCGTCGAATGGTTCAGACGACTGCATAGGCCCAGGAGACGGAAAGTAGAATTGACGAAGTGTGGTTCGGTAAGTCCGATCGTCTACCGGACGCCTGCACCATAGCTGAGGCCTTCCGATGAGACGATTCGAAATTACCGAACTCACGTCAACAGCGAGCACGAACAAGCCGCAAGATCGACGTCGGTACGTGTTGGCAGTACGCGCGACACTGTTACAGTAATACACAGTGATCGCCAGGTAAAGTTGCTACAGAAGGGAGCTATCCTGCGCAGCAGCTTCTTGCAGCGAGTGAACTCGCAGCGCAAGAACGGAAGGTTCCACTAGTCTGGCGCGCCGCCGCTACGGCAACTAGCGAGGACACCTTCCGACAGAGGGGAAAAATAATTCGTTGATAAATTGACTCGATGGTAGGACGAAAGCGACCAGCTGGTCCCGTCCAACCGGTGTGCAGAGCGGCGCGGCGTCGTCGACGTCGGAAACAAACGAAATTGGGGAAAGAATTGTCTTTCAATCCGAACGAAACAGCCCCAGGAGCCGCTGCGAACGGCACGCCATGATTGACGACCAGTCTGCGAAATTCAGCCAGCTGCGGACTGGGCATGTTGCTCCTCAAAAGATAGAGGGCGACTATTTTGTCTTGCAGTAACAAAAAGCGCCATCTACGATCGCATCGCCAGATAGGCTTAGCCGGAGCTGTTTGCGCCTAGAATTGTTTATTTTTTGAAAAAAAATTTATTTCTCAAAACGCCCGCAGCGGAGACGCGTTTACTTCGAGAACCAAAAGCCTTTGCGGCGTGCATTTTCCTTCTTTCTTTTTCGAGCAAGAAGCACAACCCGACAGCACGACGATCTGCTCTTCACAATTGTTGGGTAAAGAAATTGTTTATTCGGAACCATCGGCCGGTCGCATGATTCCAAACGCTTTCATTTGAAGTCCTCCATGTCTGAGATGATCAAACTGGAATAACGATGAGCAAGTTGAGGCGCTGAGGCGCTTTTGGAGACCCGTTGGTTGGTCTGGCAGGCTTTGAGATATGTGGGCGTCGATGATCTCCATCCTCTGTGCCCAGGGACTAGTAGAAGCGCTTTAGCGAACGTCTGGAGCAATAATTCACGGGATACCTTACGAAATCGTTCGCTCATCAACAAGTAGACGACAAGATTAAGTGGGCAAAATGCGACAATTAACACGTTGCGCAATATAAGGGCAATGTTCATTGCGTGATAGCGTCGCGGCGGGATAATTTTAAAAGTTAGGTGCAAAACGTGCATAATGTAAATCACCACTGCTGGTATTTCAGTGGCTAAAAAAATGCACAATATTATGGCCAGCATTTGAGCGTTCGAGTGGTAACGGGTCGGCTGTCGTAGCGAGCTGGTAAACCGGCGACGTTTTGCCCGTTTGAGAATGAAGCGGATCAAAAGGCCCGTATAGATCACCAACAATATGCAAGGACCGGCGTGAACAAAAACTACGTTGAACCAAACGGAGCCTATAAAAAATTTTGTTGGACCAATCACGGACACCCAAGAGGCGAGTCGCTGGACGCAGTAGGTTCGATTATCCGCACGCACAGACGACGTATGCCGGCTAAACACCATCGGAAGTTCAAGAAGAGCAGCTGCCACGCAAATTAGAACAATTGGAATTTTTACAGGTACCCCTTTGCCTGACCTGCGTAACAAAATCGTAGACACAGTGCAGTAACGCCGCATTGAAAGCAACACGGTAAGCCATATGGCAGCCGTGTGGAAGGCACGGGGCAGGATTTCCGACAGGAATCGGTGCAATGTGCACCAAATGGGTGGCATGCCATGCATCGTGTCCTCTTCGTAACCCCTGAGCGTGTAGTAATAAACAAACCATGGCAGACTGGACAGGCCAGTCAACATTTCCGTAACTGCCATGCTGAGCAATATTTGGTTGGTTTTCGTGTTCAGCGACTTATCCGACAATACTATGGTGATCAAAGTATTAGTGACGACGGTTACAAGGACAACTACTGGAATGATGTAACCATAACAAGGCAGCGCAACATTTAACGGTACGATCATGGAGATGTTCACCAGCGCTTCGCTGAAAAACAAATTAAGTTTAGTGAGGCAGTAAAGTACAGCAAGGTTTGCTTTGCAAAGATGACATTCTAAGCATAGAGGTTCATGAGAAGCCATTGCGTATATACATTGGTAACGGAATGAATCGACGACATTTCCTACTATTGCCGCCGATGCTTACCCAGGCTCAAGTTCTACGTTTTTCAAATGAGATGCATTTCTGCTGATGTTCGGAAAATGGCGCTTAGCAATAGTATACTTCCTAATAGCTGAACGAACTCCTTCCACGAACATGCAGTGTTCGCAACACGGAACTTCAAAATCTACACAATTCCACCTCTTCTAACGAGAATATTAAAGGGCAGATTCACTGGTAGACTTATTGTACAAAGCCTTATTTACAGCAGGTTGATGCCAGCCGCCGGAACAGAACAATACAAGGAATTGTAGCTACTTGGGTTGTCAACATTGCAGCCATCGCCTGCGTAGCTTATTCATGCGCACATGTCGTATATGGTCGATCAATAGCGAACCGTTCTGCTATTGAAAAGAAAGACAAATGATAAGCTTTTAACCCACAGAGATGGCCGTGTTTAATAGTGCTGTTAAAATGGCTTCTGTAGCATATGATCTTAGGTTAAAGATTGCATTACAGAGAAAGAGGAAGCAGACTGAACGGAAACTCATTGATAAAAGTAAAAAACAGCACAGTAATATTATTGCATTCCAACTGTTGCGTGCTCGCCGAGCAGGATTCCAAAGAAGGTAAGTTGTTGAACAAATGCAAAAGTTATGCCACTCTGGCAAAGCTAGAAAAGTGCAAACGTCAATTTCCATTGCAACGCGGCTATCTATTCAAATTTGCATAAATTCAGTTGCATTCCGCAAAAGCGACGTTAACGTAGCGGAAAAAGTGCGGGATAAATGACGGTCAGCAGATTTGTGGGCAAACGTCGTATGGGGAAAATATGTTGCCACTTTTGCAACTCTCATGCAAAGTAACTTTTTCCCGCAATGGCTGCTTGAAGGGGTATCAATTAAAGGCGAAACAATGGATGGAAACGTGACGAAGACTTATTGAAAATCGCTTTTCCAGAAAGGACTCAAAATGCTTATGACGCTTTGGCATTGCAATGTCCGGTAAAGTTCAGACGCTAAGAAAAGAAGAACAAGGGCAATCAAAGCATTGTAAAGCTAAGAGATTTGCAAGCTATGGTTCGTATTTGAATGAAGAAGCTTTGCGCGTTCGCTCAGAAGCAAACTGTTCGGAATTCAAAAAGCTATTGCGTTGCATAGTAAGGCAAGAGTTCATGGGAACTAGAACGCCTGCTTCAGTAGTAGACAATTAAAGGTTGCCGTCTTTAGGATGCGTTTCACCAGGCTGAACAAAGTGGCAACCGTCGATTCGGAGACTTAAATGAAATAGATGATATTTGCACATATCTTGCTAACGATCTTGCTGCGAAGTTCAAATTTGAGAGAAAAAAGCTAAGCTGTTTTCTGAGTACCTAAAAAGTTTGCATATCTGTCAAATCCGTTACGCCTGTCACGAAAACAAACTTGTTCAACAAGTAACAGCCGGACAGGATAAACTTTTGGCAGCATCGTAATCGCACTTGCGGAACGAAGCACTCAAAGCGCACGATAACCTGACTGAAGAAACTCATTTGTCTTCAGCGTTGGCGAAGCCAAATGATAAATTACCTCTGCGACCTCCTTTCCGCAAGTCTCCTTTTGTCTCTCTGTGGCCAAAAGCAGTTACTTTATGACCGCAAAGGGATAGTTGGGGTCACACGGAATGAGTTTGCCATTTGTCAGGCCACGCTTTCTAATGATCAAAATTGCGATGGGCGTCAAAAAGGCGATGTCAAATGACAGGTTTTCTTCATTGCGGCTCTGCCTCCCTTCTGAGATAATTTCCCACGTTTACGCTGAAGAGCAGTCGGGGGTAATAGCATTGCACATTATTTCCCAGTGTGGAATTGCACAGCTAAGAATAGGGGATCTAATAACTGGCATATATACTTTCATAATAACTAGAATCACTGTTAATCCATGCCGGATAGTGAAAGATTTGGAAGCCTCGTTTGCTTTTGCTTTATTGTGTTGTTTACGCGTTGAACGCGTCGATGTTGCTTTCAAGTATTACAAAAATTAGGTTGGATTGCTCTCAACGAAAGCATTTATAGCTGATAAGTTGTTTTTTTTGGACATAAAACGTTGGGTAGAATTATTTCGCATTGAAAAGGCTAAACAGAAGAATCATAAGCCATTACAATGGACGCAGCACTAATGCTGTCGCTGCACCCGTTTTCTACAATGGAGACAGAACTGAAGACGTGCAATGTAAGCATGTTCGCGATATGAACAGTTGCATGAA
This sequence comes from Trichuris suis, assembly GCA_000797535.1. NCBI lineage: Eukaryota > Metazoa > Nematoda > Enoplea > Trichinellida > Trichuridae > Trichuris > Trichuris suis. The sequence goes on along the minus strand of KN538388.1, from coordinate 427,298 downwards.
GTATTTTTTAAAGAAATAGTTTGGAAATCTGTCAGCTTCGAAATTCCAGACAACTCGTACTCGGTCAGATTGGATTGGTAGATAGTTGAAGATTCAAAGCTTGCAAAATTGGACTGATTGAAAAACGGGTTTATTCAACAGTTGCTTAGATCACATTCACAGATAATTTTTTAAAAATGGCATAGAAAACTATACCACTTCATAAGAAGTTCCACTTTCAGTAAGATTCGAAAGTTTACTCAAACTGAAAAAAGACGACACGAAACTACGGTTTCATGAAGAATTTTAATGGAAGAGATCATGCTGGCTATCGTTCATGAAAATATAGCTTCTTGTAACGGGCGCGTAGATGTTCGTTAGATCCAAGGATGTGGCTCGTTAACAGCTACGAAAATTTTATTCACAGTGCTTCCAGTACAGAGTACAGACTAAGTCTTGAAAGCTCCATGAATAAACGTGTTCATAATTGTTCAATCGGTTGCCTCCGTACACTAAACAAAAGCTATCGTTCTCAGAAAATGTTTCTTGTAGAGCTTAACACAGCGCTTGTTTAAATTAATGTTAACATAAATTCCTCCTAACTGATAAGAAAGGTGGTTTCTGCTAAATTCAGAAAGATCCCAGGAATAATGATGAGCTTTCAAAGCAAACAGCTTTGCGGCGATTTCATGAAATGCTTAGAAAGCAACAGCTTTCATACAAATTCAAATAAAATATTCCACAAGTTAATTTCATGCTGCTGACGAACACATATTTGCCCAAAGCTCAGCTTTTCACTCAACCATGCCTTTATAAGTTTTACGGACAGGATCATTTAATGAGAAGTCCACTCTGGAGGAAGCTTCCAGGACTCGTGAACTCCCATTGTCAGCGACCGCATCTTTAGCAATTATCGAAGGCACGGAAGGCGGTAATAGGTGATCATTGCGATTATTATTATTATTATTATTATTATTATTATTATTATTAT
>KN538388.1:367700-426112 GCA_000797535.1 Trichuris suis | reverse complement strand
TTATTATTATTATTATTATTATTATTGAAAGATGGATGCTTTGTAACGGGATGGATGGTTTTGATTTTTTGATCTTTCACGGCTTATCCCGTTCTGTGTTTGTAGACAACATCTGTAACTACACTAAGCAAATGCTCAACCAGTGAGTGGGCGAGCGATTTTTATTACACAAAACGGTATTGTACTAACTTGGATCGAAGCTTTCGGAACGCTCCTTGTTCCGTCGTCAGCGAGTAAGGGGAGCTCCAAGTAAGCTCCCCTTACTCGCTGACGGCAGAACAAGGAGCTGAGAAGCTGAGGCTGCTTTATCCATGCGCTCTGAAGGTCATGGTTCAAATTTCAGCAGCAGAGACGCTGAACAGTCCCTCAAAAGTCGGAAAACTTTTTTTCATCAAAATGGTAAATCAAAACTCTGAACCCTTCCAAATCAACGCTGAATCACTTCAGCCTCGATTTATATTAATGGCGATTAAAGGAATCGCAGTAGTTGTATCACTTAATAGGCTGTCATTTGCTTCACAACTTTAAAGTCAGGTCTCTCACTATTGCGCATTGAACAGATGATCTTAATGCAACTTCTACGAAATAACAACGCAGGTTTTACACGTTGTCCATGATTTTATTTCACTGTGGCACTGATAAACAACGGTACGTCATTCGCGAGAGACAAAAAATGGCTCCGAAAGAGTGCCGTGTGATAAATTACGTTTCTGAAAATGGGTTTCAGGACAGCTCAAACATCCTCAAATTTATTCCTGTAGCATATTGATCAAACAATAGTCATGACCAAGGAATAAAGTTCAGAGAAGGGCGCGAAATTGTCTTCAGTTTCTCGTAATTTACAAGTAATCAGGGCACTTAATCAGATAAACTTTACCATTATGATAGCTGTATTCTCCTATGGTACCTGACAATCATTAATTTAAAATCAATTACTGCTACAATTAAAAATAAACCCTGACTTTGAGTTTTACAGTAGAAATAAGTACACTGAACAGTAGATGTTTAATAACGGCTTTTTGATTCCGCGATGAGTGGCGACCGCCCAGGAAAACTTTAAACGATTCAGTTTTCGTCACTGCACTGGTCTTTGTGCGTGCAAGAGTCAATAAATTCTTCACAAAACGTACCCGTCACGTGGGAGGGAAAGTTGCACTTGTAACCCTATAGCAAATTCACACAATTGAATACTTTCTCACATTTATGGGACTTACGATGGTCTATGACATGCTCGTATTGCGCGCCAGAGTAACCTAATTAGCATAAGCACTCAAAATCACTAACACCGTCTCTAAACTACTTTGTTATTTTCTGACAATAATGGTTCACGGAGGAATTGTTTTCGCTACAAGCTTTGCAGCTTGATTCATCGGCTGTACTAGGCGCGAGGAACTGCGCAGTCATAAGTTCAGAAATACTGTTGAGACATTCTGCGCACGAGTGCAAAGCGGGTCGTCTATTAATGACAGCATCACGCCATTTAAAGCTTTTAAAATGTTTACGCCGTTTAATTCAGGTAATCAAGGTTCTACTGTATTATAATAAAAAGGGCAAATCCAGCATGCACTTACTTCGACATTGACTAGGCTTACATGGATAGTTTACAGCGCATGCAAAAACATGTTGCCCTATGCGTGCTCACAAATATTATTCTTTTACGAGCTAAATGACAAGTTGAGCGTTTCTGAACCTTCACTAGGCATACAAGCATAAAAATGCAATTATGCTTAGTTTAGAAGACTTCCTAAGAAAAATAGTGCGCTTCGTATTCCAATACTTTCTAAGAAATGAAATTAGTAGAAACAACTATTCATGACAAGGACAACCCTGAAGTTGCTAACGTGCCGGAACAAAAGGTGGCACAAACGTGTAAGTTGCTTGGGACACCGAATGATTGTGCGCTGAGCTCTTTGGCGTACACGAATTCAAAAGTAAAGATTTCGACAGTGGAAGACAATTAAACGTTGCTTCAGTTTTTAAGACAACTAACGAAATCTGGCCAGTTAGAGAACAAGTGGCTTCGCTGGTTTCCACATATCAACACGGGTCGGGAAGTATTTTTTAAAAAAACGTAACAATGCCTAAAAGAAGCAAAACACTGATTTCATAAGCTCGTATAATCATTGAATTTAAACAACGTTTTCACAGAAGAAATAGAAACTCGACTAGTCAGATGCCAAACACTAAATCATACGGCAGTCGCTTAGTTTCATTTTGTATAGATTTCGTGTAAACATTTCTTAAGATTATGGAGACCGACAGGTTCATCTACAAGAAATATGATTATCAGGTGAGATGCAAATTTGTCGCTAACTCAGCATAGTGCATTTGAACAGTTAAAGCCTGTGATGGAACCACTGCTCAGCCGAGGAGACAGACGTAAAAAACTGCTCCTGATTTTAACTAGGTTTCAGAAAGCGTCGAGTTAGCGTTACTGACTGATACATAGCTTGAACCCCGGGGCAGCAACAGTCAGAACCTTCTTCAGGTGCCTTCAGGTTGATCCTGCAGTTAACCAAAATAATTTCTTTAAAATTCCAATTGTTCTGCTTTCAAATACTGGAAAAAACATTCTGCTCTATTCCGTGAACAGACACTCCTTGCTAATAAAACGCCTTTGAAATCGCCCTGTGCAAGACTTAATTTACTTTGCTTTGAAAGACTGTGCGAAGTGTACCACTGGCTAGCAGACAGCCGTTGCTAATAAATGCTTCGTCGAAAGTGCCTTGAGCAACCTGCTGCTAATCATCAGATTCGAACAAACTAAATCGTTGCATGCCTGATCACCGCTGCAATCGATCTACTCTCATTTTCCAACCGACTGGCACGGTGCCCTCTAGTTAAATTGAGTTAACATCAAGAAGTTGTCTCGACGCTTCAGGCTGCTGAGATACTGAGCTACTCACCGCCTAGCCAAGATCATAGCAGTGCAACGAAAACAAGTGGATTTGCCGTAGATCTTGTTCGCTGATGCAGTAAAGCTTGAATAACAACACGCTATCTGCATGTTATTAAGAATTAAATTAACATGCAAATTTTCGGCTGTGATTTTATCAAAGCTGAAGCATTCATGCAGTTCCAACAACTGAGAAACGTCCAGATTAGCTTCGACTGGTTTAATGACGCTCGTCTGCGTAGCCTATTCTCCGCGTTCGCGTAACGAACTTTTCCGTGTATCACAGTCAGGGAATGCAGTAGTGCAAATGAATAATAAGCTCAGTAAAGTACCCTCATACTACCGGTCTAAGCGAGGCAGTTCGTAACGCTCGATGCCTAGTTGCCTAGATGGGTGCATGCTCTCTGATTCTGGTTTATGCCTACATGGCGCATACTCACTATTAGTAGGTAGCAAGACACCAGTTGCAACATAACGACTTGTAATATGCGCCGTAGCAGAAAGAGCAACCTTGCAGCCAATCCGGTTTGAGCAGCAGGCAAATGCGACACAAGCGCCATCTACCTAGTCTGACATGAGTGGCAGCCAATCAGGTTCGACCAGCAAGCTGCAGCGACAAGAGCACCCCCTACCGCGATATTAGAGCCTCCTATGCGGTTGTTATTGGGAAAGATCCGAAGAAACTGTTCATTTTCAAGTGGATTTTACAAAGTAAACTTGACTCAGAAGGTCGGGTACACACGAGTCTCGATTGATGGTGAGAGCACTCTCGCTACAATACGGCAGCGATTACGACGAGGCTCTCGTCGTGAAACGTGAAGTTGTTTGCGGTTGTACCTGCACGGAAGTTCCGTGTGCGTCTTTTGGACGTAAATTGCGCTTACCTCAACGGAGGGTTGGAGGAAGAGCTTTACGTGGAGCGACTATAGGGCTTTATGGAAACAGAAAAAGAAAGTAAGATGTTCCTTCAGAAGAAAAGCATTTACAGACTTAGGCAGTTAGCAATACGTTGGAATAGGAGGGCTACTGAAGCACTGTCGATGCTGGTATGCAAAGTCAGGCTGATCATTGCCTCGTCACAAGAAAAAGTAAGATGATGAAAATGCATATGTTGTGGTGTTATCTGGTCACAACCATTGGTCAAATATTGTGGCTTTCAAAGGGCAGCGAAATGGAACTGTAGTGGTACGTGGACGCTGAATGTGAGGACAAGACTGATCGGTAGCGTCTACGGACGTAAAGGCGTTTCGTCACTTATGCAAATCAAGCTCACTAATTTCAATACCTAAAAGTTGCCATTAAAATGTAAATGAATTTAAGGATCTGGTCGCTTAGACGCCTAACCGTCTGAGAAATGCAGGTTCCTTCCTGCCAAACATGCGGCCACACTGTTTTGAGCTTACTGGCGAGCATGCCCGTCATCTCGTTCTGTTCTTAGTTAAGTCTAAGCCAAAATATAGGCCTTATGTTTAGGTTTAGGCTTAGGTAAGGGCAGGACATGATGGCCGGCAAATTTACAGTATGACGGTGAGGCGGCTAACAGACAAGATCTGGATTTAATTCAAAAATCACGTAATGGCTTCGTTATTGACAATGCTAAGAGCGACGTTTACATGACAGCCTGTGCGCTTCGGAAGTTCTGGTCAAAACTGCTATACTTCAAAAAAGGTAGTTTTCCTGAACATCAGTTGGCAAATAAATCCATATTTTAAGATTGCTTAACGTTTTTTGACTGCTCATCGATGCGGTTACGGATATTTTATCAAAATAGGAGCATCTAATGCCTATTAGCCGTTCAATCATTCAAAGTTGGACGATCGCTTAATCAAGAACCATTTGCCACATAAAAGCTCATACACTACTACTGATGGTGGCAGAGGGTGAATCCAGCGAATTAAGGGTTTATGAATCGCCGTTTTCATTACTAATGAAAGCAGCGAGCTTGTAGAAGTATTGGGTGCACCCACTCTCTACAACGCTTAGCTAATGCAGAATTCAGACCTGCAAATCTTATTCGTGAATTTACTATTCCGTAAGACAGCAGCAAATCATGTCAGATAAATTCAGTTTTGAATATTTAAAACAACTGCTGCCGATACGGTTTCACCGACCGAAAAAAAGCTTAGCTAAAAGGCTTAAGAAATCATCAATCAACTCTGCGCGCTTCAGTTAGTCTAATCGCGAGCTTATCAGCCGAAAGTAGTGCTTCATCTATTCTTACGATAAGCGGCAGATAGCCGCAGAAAGATAAAGCGCTAATATGAGAAGCAATTTTCATCGGTCGTTCATTTTTCATTTTGAAATTACTACTTGATTTTTATTCGAACGGCAGAAACTTGAAAAGCGTAAACAAGGGTGTCCGACGCCTCTTGCAGCCACTTATTGCGCAAATCAATTGCACCACTAAAAATTGCTTTCTTGAGCTGCCTTCAGTGTTTAAAGCATCAAAGCTTTCGGGATGAACAATGCAAATTGAAATACATACTGAAACAGAGGACACCCAATTTCGGGCATTAAATAAACTTTCCTTAGTCATAACGCGTTGCGTAGGTTGGCCAAGCTGAACGAAAAATAGTGCATATAATGCAATGTCGATACTACTTACAAAGGAATATATTTAGTTTGCATAGAATATATCAATAACTCGATTCGTCAAGCTCATAAGACACTACAAGTAACGATATCGAAAGCAGCGGGATAGCAGCCCATTCAACTTCGTTAACTTGCCTTCATTTGGGCCTTTCTCTTCGCTTCCCAACTGCCCATCCTGAAGCTCGCTGTATAAAAAGATAAAAGCCGTTCGCTTTTATCCCGAAAAGCGGCAATGAATATCCTCCAGAGAAGGATTTATTAAGAGGAGGCGATTAAACCTTTTCCAACAACGTAATTAGAGTCAAGCTTTGATAAAACATAGCGACTTCTCAAAAAGTAGTCATAATGCCTTATTCATAGAAAAAGACGTTTGGTCTATGGCATCGATCGCTTAAACCTGTGAAAGGCAGCGCAATCTTTAATTAAGAGCACTTCGCAAGCAGGCAGGTTTGTAAGCGCAAAGAACAACTTTTAAAGCCTAGAAGGGAAGGCGGTTGTTATTAATAAAACGGCCTTTGCATTTCATCCGAACATTCATTCATTGATAAACCGCGCTAGAATTAGAGCTAATTCAATCCTTTCGCTGGCGGAAGTTTAAAATTCAATTTGGTACTGATAATGGCAGTTTCCCTTTTGAAGGTAGCGTACGTCGATAGTAGTGGATTCAACTTTATTCAACTGAGCAAAGTGGCTTTACTATCGACTTACGCTTTTGCATTAACAGGAAAGCTGGCACAATCAATGTACAGACGTGATTCCAAGCCCATTCACGGAAGTAATCTGATCTTCAACGGTTTCTAATTTCGCATATTGTTTTCCATTAGTACTCGCCGAAAGTGAACTGCTGCTGCTACTTCACTCTCCAACAAGCGGAAACAGTTGAAGAAGGAACTGTGCACAGCTTCCTCCGGCGGCAAGAAAGTTTTCGCAAAGGACATTCAGGGTGAAGAATAGTTCAATATTCAATAATGATTCAATAGCCTTTATCTTGCTTCCATTTGGAAGCCAAGAAGCTTTCGCAGCTCTTTCTAACAGCGTAAGTGCTATTTGATCAGTACTTGCTCTGCAATATTGTACAAAAAAACCGACACGCCTCAAAGGTGTTTGCAATTGCTTTAAAGCGACTGAACGTTCTTACTGCCCTTGAGGCTTCAAGGAAAATAATATCATCGCAAATGCGACCATCGCAGATACGTTTTCCATGAAACAAAGGAACTACTACAGTAGACGCGCATGAAAACTATTTTACTCGTCTGGAAAAGGTGATAATTAGTTTTTTTCCCGCGACAGCTCGTAGCAATCAACAGCATAGTTGCATCAATGGCTAACAGGGTTGCAACTTCTTTGGCTGAGCTGATTTCAGCGTAGCCCTAACTGCTTATAATGACAGTGGAGTGAAACATTGACGTCTTAATTGCCCCTTAGATTCACGAAATAACAGTGGGGGCATTTCACTGTTTCTCAAAAGGATGAGCAATCCTGAATGTCACTTCTTTCCACGAGCTTGTACGACTAACATAAGTGGATTAAGAAGTGTTGAACTACCCGTCAAGGAGAAATGGAAAACTATCCGAACAAAAATGGCAACATTTTTCTATTAAGGTTCCTGTTACTTCTTTCAAAGAAACAATTAAGTCCTTTTATTGAATCAAAGCTTTACTGCGCACTGCAGCGTGATCAAATCACAATTGGACGTAAGAGGCTCGCTGCTTGAAATGCCATAGACATACTCTAACTTACTTGACAACTTATTACGGAAGAATAATCCATTCTCAGTGTGCATAGTTCACTTCTTACTTTTGAAACCGTCCCATACAATTAGGACATAATCCATTAAGCCCTTAATCAATTCTTTAAAGCGCTAACGGAATAACTAATCGTTCTGAGAGCTCAACACAAGTGTGAACGTATTATAACTTCCCGTCTCCTGTTTGTTTCCTATCGCATTAATCACATTAAGCCGTGTTGTTGTTTGGAAGAAATATTTATCTCTTAGTAAAACCAAACTTAATGCCTAATAATAAGTGATACTTTTCAAAACAGTTGGAATGGAAAGGTGGTATGCACATTTCGTACAGACCGCCAAACCTTTCACTTCATCATGTGTCCTATTAGTTAAAGATCAGTGCTCAAGAAAAACTGCCGTGCGCGCATGGCGGCGATGAATCCATTCGGCCAGCCTGCCAGCTGATGCCGCGTTATTTGCAGATCGAACTTGAATACAAAAAAGGTTCAACTAAATCACCCCTTTGCTAACGCTTTGCAGTTTTTTACGTCAACAGGCTGAGCAATAGTAGGATAAAATTATGTATTAACTAGCTAGGTGGTGATTATATTGATCATAAATCTTGTCTAGACGACTCCTTCCAGCTTATGCGCCTATGTATGCGGAACGTGCTAACTTATCAACTCAATCGCAGTCTAAGAAAACAAGCTGAAAATAACCTTTATTCTGAGGTATGACGGCATCTGTCTTCGTGAACCTTTTTAGTTTAAAGAATGCTACTGGTCTAACGTAAATGCAAATATGATCAATGATATTAAAACCCGTCAAGATGAAAACAAAACTAGGAATGGCTGGTGAGAAGAATAGCGTTCCTAACTAATGGATATTGGCATCAAATGAATTTCTGAGGCATGCATATTCTCTAATGATAAGGCGTGTAGCACATCCAACGCCTTCTAGTGGCGGCTCCGGGCGCAGGGAAGAAGAAACAACTGTCCCCATAAAAAGTGTACTCGCTGAAAGAAGTACGCTGGCAGCACTAAACCTCAGATAGACTAAGGTAGCTATTACTTCTCTTTCCCCTTTCGATACCACGAAACAAAAGCACAAAGCACGAAGGAACAGTTTTCTGTTGAACTTCAATCAGAAAACATAGATTCAGAGAACGAAAACATCATTACATGCTTTCTCTCAGGGGAACAGAAACACCAAGCAAACAACGTCGCACTTTCAATAACCTTGTCGTTAGATGGCTAGCGAAACCTTCAAAGCGGCGCAAAAAAAATATCGCAATGAACTTAAGATTAACTAAAGATTAGCTGAACTCTTTCACTGTGACGTGTTATCCAAATAAGGCGAAGTTGTCTACCAAAGAAAGACATGAAAAACTTGAGAACGATCCATGTGAACAACCTGGACTAATTACAGACTATGTGAAGCTCGGATCGCTAACAGGGACCTCTGCCATGCCGACATGTGTACCAAAGGAATCCTGTAAAGTTCTAGTGTAAGATGACTACATTGGCATTAAATGAAAATGTCGTTTCGGTCCTATCCTCGGATTTAAAGCAAAACGCAATGAGACAACCAAGCGAAACTCCTACGGCCGGATTGCCACTTCCTTCAATGCCATATAAGTGTAAGAAAGCCAAACTCACCCGGTTCTATTCCATAAACGGATCATAACTGTGGGAGGAATATCAATGTGTGAATAGTTTCATCTCTGACGCAAGCGCAAGGCTCTTATATACGGGAACGGAGGAGAAGTTGGCATCTCAACCTGAAGTCACCGCTTCAAAGGTACATCGACTGAACGGCGCGCTGTCAAGCAAGCAGTTGTACTTCTCTGCATTGATTTCTAGGGTAATGCCGCCAGTAGAGGACAGTGGCCGGTACGATAATGATCAATCAAGTAAATTGTAAGCGCGCAATCAGTGAGCTACACTAAATTCAAAAGTTTGCAAAAGAATTTAAAAAATAAACCAATTAAGCAAACTACTATGACTAACTCTAGTTCACTGGTATAACCGACAAACTATGTAAATGAAAGTAACAGGAAACACCTCTGAATAAACTACCGTCGGCCTGCTAATACCAATCTTTTCTCAATATCTAAGATTAACTGCCTCGCTTTTCTTTGGTACAATAGGGCGCATTGGAAATGCCTATCTGAAGATAAATGGTCGTTGCTAGCGGGACCCCAAGATTATTAGCCGTAAGTGAAATAGCGGAAAACGCTTGGTGTATGCTTGGCTGCAGAAACTTAACTAAACACCTACTCGCAGACAAACATTTAAAAACTCTGTTATTTTAAAAATAAAAAGAAATAACATATTCTGTGAGTACGTGTTTACTTGCTAGCTACTGCAGGTTCCCTGTGACTTTTGTTAGCTGACAATCAATAGCAACGCACATCAATAGATTGGTTATTATTAATCAGCGTGTTGCGAGTATCCCGTGAGGATACGCAATTACGGTAGATAAACAAAACCAAAACAGAAAAGGCTCAGTGACGCAAGTGTTAGCGCACGCTAGCATGATTACCGGCAAAAGCCTAACACTCAAGTGAATGGCGCAAGAACTTTAAATGTAACCTCTTTTTCTAACATAGTAGTCAAGTAGGTCACTTGAAATTTCATCCATGCCAGTTGGACATGTTACTTGCATAACAATACACAAAACCGTTATTCTCTGAAGACAGAGAATGTTACAGGTTTGGAAATTTGCGACAAGATGAACTGATTTCAATAGAACGAAAGTTGCTAACCAGAAGAACGCATTGGCAACTGCATGCTAATAGGGTACTCGTGTTTTTTAGTATTAACCTTTCTTAAGCCAAGAACATGTCAACAAGTTCCCGCGGCCGGGAAATCTGTAAACTTCGTTGTAGCATAAACAAGCATGTACTCGGCGGAGCTCTTTTTCAAGAGAACAAGCAAAGAATAGATGCGCTGAAAGAATTTTAAGAAGACAACGTAAACGGGATCAGCGGGGATTCATTTTTCTTTCACAAGGCCTACATAAGCTGTAATCTCAATTCCTGGTAACTTTGAAGCCAAAGGTTAAGCCAACTTGTCCGTTTTGAAGATTCGTCACAATGATAAGGACATGGACCGCTAGGCGAATCCGCCTTTTCTTCGTTTCTCAGCTTCGAAAGATGGAGCATGATTAATTAAAGATGGGAAATGATAAAAATGATTTTTTGCTTCTTGCGAAGACGAAACAAACAAAATTCAAAGCTTCCACGCTGAGCTTCCCAATAAGCGTTTTTTAAGTTGCAGCGTTTTATAGAAACAAATAGGAAGCCGTTTTTGCTCGCGGAGTTTCAATTGACAGAGAAACGAAGACAAGGCTTTCCGCGCTGCGCTTCGTCAGTCCTTAGCTGCAGGCACGACGAGGATGAAATTAACATAACAATTGAAGTAAAGGCGTCGTTGGTTTTCGTTGACGCAAAGGTCACACGGAAAATGGGCAATAGTTCAAAAAACAAATAATCAAAAATCAGTTATGCCAAAAATCTAGTTTAAACTCGTCTTGTTCCTGCGGCACGCCACTTTGCGGAGCTCTGAAAAAAATTAAAAAATGTTCCTGAACCATTCGGAAAACGTCTTCTTGAAAAGTCCACACATGAGGCGGAAAAGATGAACTGATGATAAGCTCTTCTTGATGACATTGAAGCAAAACAAGTGCGTAGGTACGGGATCAACATGCTGAGCAGTTGGAAAACTTTTTACTGATGCGGAGACCCACTATTGGGACAAGGTTTGCCCGGAAAGGGCTGCCAGTTAAAAGATTTCTTAACTCTTCAACCGGTTTCCGGCATACGTCTCACAGAAAGCTCTTTTTGACTTCTGAATAAATTAAGAACTTAATTACATTAAGCCAACAACGCACGGAAATCCTATGAAAGAGAATTCGGCTCAGGTACGAATTCTAGAAGCTCTTATAGACACATTACAATCAAGGCAGTTATGTATGCATGCCACAAATTTCATTAAATCAAAAGAAGGGAGTTAGATATGAAGGTTGGTCACTCGAGATTGTTATAGGCACTACCACAGCCACGCTACATTCATTTGCATAGAAACGAATTTTCCAGAACGGGTAACGAGTCATCCTCTCTCCACTAACACATACTGCAGCTAATTAGGGGAAGATGGTCCAATCTTCAAACATATTAATACAAGCACGCAAACGTGTACCACTTATCACAGAATGAAATAGGAAACACAAAAGCAATAAAAACAAAATTGTCCCTCTGTGCTGTTTTAAAAAATGTTGAGTAGTGAGATTTTGACTTCCTTAGCGACATTGAAAGCGCAGCAATAATCAGAGACGAAAGCAACTACAGCGTAGCAATAGTAAATTCGGCAGCCCCTATCTTAAAGATAAATTAATGCGCAACTCATGTCGCGCTATTTCAGAATAACCACATTTGGTTCTTGGGCATCAAAGAGAAAAACAATATACACTGATCCTCATTCTTGTCTCACGAATAAGCCAGCAGTAAAAAGATCATGGAGATGTTATTGCCTATGCATGACGAATGGTTAGAGTGGCGTTTATTAGTAAAGCCTTCAAACACTCCTCGCGCTGGTGATGAGTTAAGTTAAATTCCGAAGACTACGTACTATTAAGAAGCATTTACGTACAATGCTCGTCTCTACCAGTAGCTTCATTTATCGATAGGGGAACTCTTACGTAACTGTACGCAGTGCAGCTATCAGTTCAAGGAAAGTAAAACTGTTAATACACTCTCGCTCGGAAAGAAACCGATTTGAGAACCATCAACCGTACTAATGCTAGATTGCACCCAGTTGCATTTTGCCATATTCCCTCAATAAAATGAAATAATGAAGCTGAAATAACACAAGTCGACAAATTGGACCAACGCTGTCACATAAGCGATATTCATTTATGTTGATTTCGTTGGATCAATGGTTTTTCAACGAGTAACGAGAAACGTTATCACTTCGAGTAAAATTAGATAACGCACATAATCACCGTCGTAATACCATTCATTTTAAAAAAAGGGCAGCCCAACAACTTGACAAGGCGAAATGAACTTGATATTTCAATAATGAGCGCCATAGCTTTCAGTCTCCGATTAAAGGATACTAACTGAGCCATCAATCAGAACAAATGGTAATTATCAATGAAAATATGCAGCGCGTAGATTACGTTTCACAAAATAATACGCATCTTCAGCAAGATCAGTACCACATAATCGTCGTCAGTTTATCCTTTGATTGAATTTCGCTCTTTGCTTGCAAGTCATGTTGGAATACATGCGCGGTTGCACCGAAGCTAGGACTGTCACATGAACATTTAGCATACTTGCTCACACGTCGTCAAGGAGAATTAACTTTTCAGTGCGACAGAAATAGTAAAATACGCTATCGTACAAACATGGCCAATGATAACCGAAAGAACATCTAATCTGCGCTTCGTATGTTCACGGACAAATAAAAAAAGGACGTGAACGCTATCAGAAACAGTTTCCGCCTCAATGGACAAAAAGAATCGCGCTGTCCTAACTTCTGAAATGATATTTAAAGCAATCTACGATGCAACATAAAGTTAAGTATCTTAAGCTATCATGATCATGCATTGAACAGCAGAAATAGAAATAACGTATTCAGCAGCTGATTCTCAAAAACTTGGTCGCACATGTCGAACTGGTTTTTTACAAAAGGTTTTAGAAGGCTGCTTTTTAACCTCTCATTATTCAAATTAGGTGCTGGCAAAGTTAGCGCGTATAAACCTCTGTTCTATGTCTGCCCCAGAGTTTAAGCAAAAGAGACGATGTTTTTCAGATTTCTTGAAGCATTGCAAGTTTGTTGGCGAACATGAAAAGAAAAGCGCAGCTTACTCTTGCCTGAGTTTGAACCATCGCTCGTCCTGTTTGTAGTCGAGCTGATCGCATCTTTTCGCTTCTGTCAAGGAGAAGCATGCATCGATTCTTTCAGTTTGATTCGAAAGGTTCATCAGTAGAGGCTTCGCGTCCATTCACTCTGTTATATGGTACTGATCATTTTCGGACATATGGTCACACCGTTTTGCAGGCGCCCTGCAGAAGGGAGGCGGTAATAATAACATCAAGGCGGCGCAGCATAGGAATTCAGCTTAACCTATTACCTACTTTATCAAAGTAGGCGCCCTCATGTGTTGACTATAAGTTCCCTTTTTTCAAAGCCTAATGACGAAGAATGAGAACTACGTCATTTTGAAGCAGTCCGGTGCTTTTAAGCATCTTGTCGCACGTAAATGGCAGCGCTTCATGAGTTGCCAATACGCAGACGACGAATGCAAAAATATTAGGGCATACACAAATATCTGCGCCTCACTTTGTTGCAGCAGTTGGACATTTTACTTCAAAAATGGTAAATCAAAACAACGCGCATAAATGATGAAGCTTACCGTTACTTCGAGTAGTAAGTTATCAACAGACTGACGTCTGCTTCGCGGCTCATTGAATTAGATACAATCTGCTCTTGGCGCAAAGAACGAGTGGAGAATTTTACAATGCGTTAGAAGAGTATTGACCTTCGTTAATTTTACGTAATAGTTCTTTATATGAGCTCCGTGACGACTCTGTCGCTTTTTTCCTAACAGAAGATAAAAATAGATATGAACATACGAAGAATTGACTCATAAGTGCGATCGAACAAAACGAGATTGGCGTAGAGCTCTTCCCGCCGTAAATGCACAATACGCCTGCTAAAAGGCTCCCTTTTCAATGGTCATTTAGACCGCTACTTGACAAACAAAAGTGGATAGCTTCGTGCATTGGACAACTTCACATTTTCCAATGACAGATCAACAACTCTGTTTCCGACGATAAATTAGACTTTTTCAACGGTATGCCAATGTCAGTTCTAAGCTTCTTGAAAAATCGTACGAAGTAAGCGCCAAGGGAAGCATGAAACAATCAGTTAAAGCAGACTGCTTATTCCTCCTACTGACGCTGATCTTATTTCGACGTATTGGGGAGATTAGAAAAACTAGAATTAACACAGCATTACTCATTGTCATTGTCAGCTATTTTACTGTTACGGTGACGTACAGCATAGACAGTTCATCACAAAAAAACGGCACCAAAGGGCATTGATGTATGCGGCAAAACGGTTCTATACAAGCTATGCGGATTTGAAATCTTTCGCCAACTGACAGTACAAATCGCCTTCACTAGCAACGCGGGAAAACGGAAAGTATGACTGCTAATACGTCGTTCAATTAACGTAGCCTCAAACGCGCAAAACTTCTGTTCCAGTTTCTGCAAGCTAATTTAGCCTGACGTGATGCAATTCAAGTTGCTTCTTCCCAATATTAATTATTTGTTGTTGTATTCTCGCGTAAAAGTCGGTTCAGCGTCAGTAAGGTTCAATCTTTTGACGGGTTACCCAACTACAAGACAACAGTTACTCAAAATTCGCTTTCGCGCTTGTAACTTAATCACCAACAATCTTGACGCAACCAATTGTATTGCGCAACTCAGCGAACAGATTTTCCCATTAGATTGAGCTATCTGAACTTCGATTAACAAGACTTACTGCATGTTATTAAAACAAAGGCGACATCTCCAAATATTGGAACAGCTGAGAAAAGTGCACTGGAAAGCAAGGGAAGAGGATCCTAGAAAAATTAATAATGCAGTGAATATGACTTGGGTACACGTAGAAACAAAAAAGTAGCAGGAAGATTGCCAATAGGAACGCCATTTAGGGCATTTATAAAAAAAGCCTATTCACATGCTGAGTGCTACTTTTTTATTTTATGAAGTTACAGACGAATGCCCATGAGCAGAAGTATTCATTAGGCATCATATATTAACCTTATGAACGCAATATTATTGGAGACAAGTTTTTTCATTCGACTCGGACGTCGAGACTATAAGGGACAGCCCTGAAAGCTATGCATTGTTTGTGTGAACTTGAATAAATGGCTTTATTTCCGATGCAAAGCAAGAAACTCCAATCCCGTTAGAGCTCAAAAAACAACAATCATATTTGGCTAATAAAGTTGACTACAAAAATAGGAGATTAGAAAGCGTTACACGTAACAATAGACGTGGCAGTTGTTCGAATCCTTTTTACAGGCTCAAACCCATTTCACGCCATTCAAAGTTTTGTTTTCTTTTCATAGCTTTCAGGACTCACCTTAGCCTTGCCTCGTCGTCAGCGCATCGCCAATGCAGTCCTAAAAAAATCATGCTTTAAAGAAGACGGCAAAGGGCGGACTTCGTGAAGTCTGACTACTCCAACCTGCCGTTACAGTAGAAGGAAATAATGGACGTTCAATAACGTCATTCCAACAAGGCCCTCAAACAAAAGCGCGCTTCTTAGAGATTGACAGATTCAGCATCGCAAAGAAATTTCGCTGGCAAGCCATTAACACAACAAGGCTGTTATCAACACGTTTAAAAAAGCCATACCCGGAAACCACTAACATTAAAGTGCAGCTTTTTCTATTGATAACAACTAACCTAAAAATTCTTTACACTTCGGTTATTCGGGCATCTCTGTTCAATGACCATGATTGGCGTTATCTCAGAACGACGCAAAAGTATAAATAATGAGAAATCAAGACAAAAACAAGAAAGTTGCAAAGCGCAACATCTGACTACGGGGGAACGGCTGTCCCTAACAGCATAGCACCCTAAATTTGATTCGCACATGCTAAAACAAGTTTGTACTCGCATAATACAATATAACTGAAGTACGAGTAAACACACCTTTATGCGAAAAGTTCGAGCACAGAGGTTTCATGGATTCTGAAATATTTGCAGATAGGCAAAGTGTGATATGTTGGCAATGGGGCCCAAGCCTAAACATTTAGCTTTACCTACGTTTCACGCAAGTACACTCTACACGCGTAGAATGAAGATAAGTTTATAAAATATTGATATTCTTAAAAGTTCAGTAATTCCTTGTACTTAGGAATTCAGTCTTCTGGGAACGAGGAGGCGTTCTGCTGGAAGGCTCTTTAAACGCGTGACTTCACGGAAAGGTCTATTTCCATTCGTGACGTCACGTCAATGATAAAGAAAGCTATGGATTTTAGAGCATTCCAGATAAGAGAACATCTGCATTATTTTGTTGTTCGTTGATTTATCATACTGCAGCCTCTCATAAAAATCGCCTTCCGCCACGCCACGTCTGCTGTGCCTTTCAAACGTTTCATTCTATCATAGATCGACATTCAGGGCCATCACTCTAACAACAACAAGCATGAAAAGGTGTAAAGCTTGATTATTAAACATCGGATATTTCGTAAAGGCCGTAAGACCGGTGACCGTTGATAAAAAGGAAAATTTTAATGCGCGCTGTTTTCTCGACATCTCTCGCGCTCTGAAAAATTTTTCTGCCGAATGCTCTGGATGCTAAATGTTCTAAAAGCTGCGGATGGCCACCTGTCGCGTCAAGAAGGTGAATGGTTGGGTTGTAGAAACATTGTATTATGCTTTGCATGCAATGCCAACTTTGTAGCATGACTTGCCTTACGCTAAACAGCATGTTTTAAACACGGCGTCTATGGATTCTTAGGCGACCTGTCATCAGGCTGATGAGTCCAAAGAATCCAAAGAATTAATACACAAAATGAAAGTTACGAAGTTGAGCAGCTGCACTGATCAAAGAATTTAGCAGAGTGGCTTCATTATAAAGGTCTTCCTTTGAAGCAAACTAAGGTACAGCATCGCAGCAGCTGCTGAAAAGGGGATGAGAATCTTACTAGAAAAAAGAGGCGCGCATTAAAATTCATTGTCTTCTTAGCAAAAATGCAGTCACAGCTAACTTGGAACTTCTAACAACAAGCCGGAATAGACTTCTTAAGAAGAGAGCAACAGCAGCGGATAAGTGTGTGCGCACCATAAGCAGTAAGTTAGAACATTCAAGCAAAGAAAGGAACATGTTAGACAATTAGAAATTTTTTTTGTAGGCGCCTCGTTGGGATTTAAAAACTTACAGACGAGAAGTGGTTTCTAGGTTGAACGCAAAAGTTTTCTATTTGCCTGCGGAACCACAGCTTCGTTCACTTAACGCGAAGACACTGCAGTCACGCAATCAATGCAAATCACCTGCTCTTGTTCGATGAACGAATGGAGGAAGTGCGCATCGTAATGTCTGTTGCCTGGGCGAACGTATGAAATAAAATTGGCCAGCTTCCACTAATCCAAGCGGAAGGTAACTTCCATCTTAAATTTTTTTGCTCAGTCATTTCGAGTTGTCTGCAATTATCCGAAAGCACATTGCAGCAAAACTATTCAACCAAAGTGTTTCGACTAAGGCAAGGATTTCTAACAAAACATCAAAAAGCACACAGACGAAGTGTGAAGTTTTACGAAAACGTTTTTCGCGCATTAGAGTTTCAAATATACGCTGCGCATAAACCCCCCAATGTTAAGGAGTTACTTCTTCATCTTAGATGCTTATTGATCCCATGAAACATCGGCGGTGAAACCCTTTTAAAGGAACGATGGCACTAAGCTACAAAAAATGGGTTACTCAATTTGCACTTTTCTTCAGCCAAGCAATCAACCGCTCTTGATGACTAGTCCGATGCCATTTAAACGAGAAGGCTCATCAGTATCTACATGCAGTGATTATGACTTTTAATAACTGCCTTATCGGGACAATACTTTAGAAGCAGAAGTAACGCAAGATGAAATGCTCATTTTAAAAAAGATACAATAAGACACTGGAAATTCGCTTAAGCATATAGCTTACCGACTGGTAGTATTATTACATGGGCAAACAAATTGATTATAGGATGCTTACTGGTCGGCAGACGCGTCATAAACTTTACTAGAATTTAAGAATGAAATTTTCAAATCGAACGGACCATCTTCATTCTTCGCAATCGAAATAAGCTTATCTGACTTTACTACATTTTGAATGGTCCATAAATGACAACCCAACAAGATTTGGGACGAAGCAGTCTAATTATGGAATATTCTATTTTCTCTTGGCAAGACGCGCTACGAACTTATGCTGGGGAACGTACACGCGCACCATGAAGGCAATTTTCTGAATAATCTTAAACACTTGAAGTCGCGATAGACAGGTATATAATGTATGTATCAGCATGTTATGCATATTATGGATTGCAATTCATCCGAAGATTCTAAGAGTTGTTGTATTATTATGTTAAATGGGCGCATCACGACCTCAAGTATGAAATCATACATACCCAATCTAAAAATTTGTAATAATTACGGGATAGTTCTCGTAACTACGACGGGGCATACTGCTGGAGGGCCGTCGATTTCATTAATAACAGTCTTTGCCTTGGAAGTCACCCTTTGATTTTATGAACGGACATGTCTTGATCAGCCACGGCGGATAAAATAAGAAGACCAACGAGCAGCATTCTAACACTGATGAATTTCAGTTCTGTTATAAGGAAATGAGAAAGACGCTCTTTGGCTCAGCGAATAAGCGTGGGATGCCTACGCGATTCAGGATCTTTGAAGTGGCAATTATTTACTCATCGTCAAGAAGACATAACACGAACAATAGTGACTAACTTAAAGCGGACTTAATGCGGCATTTGTTTTCCACGGCTGAAACGACATTTGCGCAGTTACTGACACGGTTACATGAACGAATAGCACCATCGAAGAACGATAAGATTTCGCTGCCTCTTCTAAAATCGAGCTAATTTACAAGATGAACCGCTTACGCAACGCCAAGCAGATTAAGATAGATTTTACTTTTCAATGTGAAGTAGTACATTTGGCAGCAATATGCGCGCAAACGACTCGCATTTTCTTCGAACGGAAAAAACAGAGCAGCACTTCGAGAAGTTGGGAACGCATCAAACTGAAGAGCATTATTGCTGAAGCGTATTATCGCCCCATGATAAATTAGGACGGATAAATGTCAAGTTGATCACGGATAAAGATTAATCCGAAAGCTTCGTGCTCCGAATTAAAATCTTCTTCACAACGTGTACCAAGCTGTAAATACATAATAACGAAACGGATGATCAATTATTCATAAGAACTGCACGGGGGCGATTTCTCGAACTGAGCATTCTTCAATACAGCATTAGAGCTCCCAAGCTAATGATTCGTCATTGCATTTATGAGCTGCAATCGCCACTAACCGAAGGCCAAACTAAGTCATTATGCCAAGAAAAATAAAAGAACGTCAAAGCACCCTGCAGCTCTGCTGCATTTATTTATTGCGGCACTCGTAGAGACCCTGTTGAAAGTGTACGTATATGTCAACAATATTAGCACCGGACTACAAATTCAAATCAATAAAACGAGCTGACATGCACGCCCATGAAGGAGAATGAACGTGTGTCATGCGCATCAACTAGCGGAACGCAGCACATAAATCAAACAAATATGATATAAGTAAGCACTGTAGATATAATAGCTTTACGCGCCTGCCCAGACGGCAACGTGGCCGTTTGTACAAAATAATGACCACACGATGCGTAAATACAAATAGAAAACATTTTAGGCACAAACCCGCTAAAATCAGAGTTCCCTTTACCAAACATACCTCATTGTTGAATACGAGCAGCGAAGGAACTCAAACGCGTTTCATCTTGTAGTCTCAATAAGGCAAAATAAAGCTCAAACCAGCTGATTGAGGGGAGAAACCAAATAAGTACGAAAACCACTAATGGAGGCATGTTAATAGAGAGAGTATTGTTTTTCTCCAAAGACGTTCAAACAAGACCTATTAGAGACGCTTAATCGATACTCATAGTTAAGAGTGTGTATGCGCCAGTAGTGATTTTGTTCCCTCGAAGGTCGCCCCAAAGTGAACAAACCAGCCAAGATTAGTTTCTTTTAATTCGCGTGGCGCCTTAGAGCATCTGTGAGCAGCTGTGCTTCCCGCCTAGACCATTTTATGCAAAATCAATCCCACTTTTTGCTTGGTTTTAGATGATTTTGCACTTTCCATAATTGCTATCATAAACTGGTGGACTTTTTTTGGAACACGAAAATAGAGCAGTAAATAGGATCACTTAAGCATGCGAAGGAGCTATAGACTTTAAGAACAATTAATAGTTACCGTGAAGATATCAGGTGTTTCCATTCCAAACATTCCTATTTCTCGTTGCTGCTCTACGGGAGTTGGGTCAGTCTACCTTCTTCGGTAAGTTCATTGAAGGCTAAAAGAAACGAGAA
Source organism: Trichuris suis (assembly GCA_000797535.1). Classification (NCBI taxonomy): domain Eukaryota; kingdom Metazoa; phylum Nematoda; class Enoplea; order Trichinellida; family Trichuridae; genus Trichuris; species Trichuris suis. The sequence goes on along the minus strand of KN538388.1, from coordinate 405,748 downwards.
ACTAACTGTTGTCCCTTTGGCGGAACAGCAAACAAGTTAAAGTGGATTGAGGAAAGTATATTACGCTAGCTTGCTTCATAGTTGTCTTTGAAGCGGATTTTCGCGTATATACACAGTCGTGGCCTATTCTTTACGGACAATAGGTATTTTGTAATGGAGATAGCTTAGTAGCTTTCCCAGTAGAAATAAGCAACAAGATTTACAATACTATCTGCTGTAGGTCTCATGTTGCTTCATCCTAAGAATTTTCCCAGGCATATCTAAGACGTAGAAAACGCCAGCTTTCATCGTACTGCAAGAAGTATACCAACCGAAGAAAACGCATCAGCTCAGTCTTTCCTTGTTTGGAACGATTTTTCGAAATACCATATTTTTTACCAAGACAAATCAACTAACCAGATTTTCGTACATGCAAGTATCTCGAGCTACGTAAACTCCTTGACATATTCGCTGTTTCGTATTAGCATGTCACTCCGGTAGGCATGTTAACGCTACGAGACGTTCAATGCTGACGTAAAATAACAATGCCATACTGCATCTTCTGGCCATCTAATTCGACCTAGCAAAGTTTCGATAAACCATGAAATATACAGCTGCCCAGTTTCCATTACAGTAGGTTACCGTGTGCCCGTTTTACTGAAAAAACTAAAAGAATAGAAAAATAGAGCTTCCGAGACCTTCAGGTACCATCTTCACCGTAATGGGTCGAAATAAGTGGACTAACACTTATTTCGACCTATTGCACTGAAAACGGGATCTAGGGGAGTCCAGAAAGCCCCATTTACCGCTCTTTTATTTTTTTCAATAAAACAGGTACATCCTATAATGAAAATCTATCTGTCCATTACAAGACATCCCATTTTCAACTGCCCAGCTTATTCAACAAGTTGAAAGAAGAACTAATATGCTGTGAATGACTGATCATCGATACTAAGTATCCCGTAGGCGATTTCACCCTTTAAAGTTCGAAACTGACTAACCAACTACTTTTAGCGCACTTGTAAACAGGCTTTTCCTATTTGAAGTCACAAGAGACCCGCTTAAGGTAGTAAAACTAAAAACTTCAGCAGCTGTCACAGCAATGGCTATTCGTCATCTGCATTATGCATACGGCGGATCAAGATAGATCTGATAGCTCCAGAAGCTTTTATTTAATTACATTAAACCGATGTCTGTCATCACTTCAAGTATGTTATTGCAATGCATTTCATACTTCCACTCATGTTAGATCCATCTAACACTTGAAAGTCATGTTAGTCCCGCTCAGTGAGATAAGGAATTCAAAATTTAAAACTTTGACATAAGGTTGGCAAGAAATCAAACAATCAACCTGAAATTAGAATTACTTTCTACGTCCGTATTTTTCAATCTTTAGAGTCACTATCTTGCCTACCATAACGATAAAAAGGCACAATAGCTGATGGAGAGACTCAGCCTGGACAGGAACTTTGGCACCACATTGACAAGATATAAGTGCAAATTTCAGTATGGGCACACATGTTGGCCTATTCAATAAAAGCAGCCATAAAGATGAGCTATTTCTCCGTAAAGTCACTCTTGAAATCCCGGCAAACTCGTTTAATGTAATAAAAAGAATATGAATTACAAAGCTATCAGATCAGATGCGATTCATTATCGGTATATAAATTTAAAAAGAGTGAGTAATGGGACATTGAAAATGTAGCTTTTTGTAATGGTTACGTGGGCCCTAAAGAGATAAACAGAAGCAACACATTAAGTAGTTATAAAGTTTTTTTGTTGGCAGAGATTCCGGAGTCAACTTTGTCCTGTCTTCAGTGAGAGACAAGACATTTAGTTAATGGAAGTGGGAGACGCTTGGCCTTGATAGCATTGTCAACAAAAAATTTACATAATTGTTCAACTGGATGCAAATTAGACCGTGCAAAAATAGCAGCGAATTCAAACATTTGAATTACGGTAATTTTCCTTCTTATTCATCATATAGCGAGCTGCGCTTCATGCCAATAAGCTTGCCAAGACATCGCTCAACCTCTATTCATCCTGATAGCGTTATTGCTTCGTACTTTAATTTTTCGAAGTCCGAAATCACTTTAACGATGTTTTACGTATGGAAAAATTATACAGGCTTTCTTCGTACGAAACAATAGCATTATCAATGAGGAGAGGCGTGCAAGAGCGTTTTGTATAACGCTTAATCAAGCCAATGAAGTACTGCTCGCTATGGGATAATAACAAAGGAAATTACCACATCCCAAATGTTAAAACCATAGTTTAAATTGTCCGTAATTACCATACCTCCTTATTTGTCACTTTTTTTATTTATACGCTGCCGATGGATCGCAACTGACCTGAAAGCTTCGTAATTCTTATTCTCTTATTACATTAAACGAGTTCGGCATGATTTCAACTATGAGAATACTTGTGCTTGTTACAAAAGTCTACATGCAAGTACAAAATTTTATGTACTACACAGAAGTAATAATTACCAATATATTTAAAGATTAATTTGCCACCGTTGAAAAATCTGAATTACAACAGACGAGCGAACACGAAACGGGCGCCGCCGTCTGCCTGCACAACTCACTGTGTGCACTAATCGCATACTGCTACACCTGCTACTTACGAAGGGAAATTAAAGAGAAAATGATAAGAAGGTACTACATAATTGGGTAATTTATAAATGTGAAAAAGCTAAAGATGTAACGTAAAACTCAAAAAGGGGTTAGTGGAGATGGTTTGAGGGGAATGAATAAACTAACAAGTAAGCATAAGAAAAGCGGGTGGGGTTGAATGATAGTAGAAACAAAAAAGAAAGAAGAAAAGAAAAATTAACTTGGTGGTTATTATTAAAGACATTACGGGTCACTAGGTGTTCCGTGAGTGCTTTGTACATTTTTGGAACTTCCTCATCATCATCAAAAAGTAATAATAGTAGAATATTTCATCTCTTTGTTTCAAGAGAAAACGTTTAAGCGAATTGTCACTTTCTTCAAAACGATATCAATAAAACAGCATAAGAGGATTAACATCTTACTGCAACTTTCACGATCAACAGAAAGTTTTAAAAAACAATACCATCCTTTCGACTATGTCAGCTGATGCTTTAGGCCTTGCAAATTGTCAACGTCAGCATCTTCCAGTTCAGAGATAAGCATTTGGTCCTTGTAGAGAAGTAACTAACGTTAGATTGACGGCTTTACATAACACTTTCAGAATTCGCCCTTCTGCACAATAACAACAGAAGAGAACGCAATATAAATGAATAAATGCATCGCGTAGCTGTAAAGTGCACATACAAACAAAGTAGAAAATAACTATCACAGAAACTTCCATTGGCTTCTGTTGTGCAATTACTTTAAGTACATATTATTTAAGCTTAATAAAAGCGACAGGGCACTCATTTATGCAGATATGCTCAGCGTAGTGTTTTACTCAAGATTGCAGAAGCATTGTTGATAGATCACTTGAATTTCCAAAACATGCATAAGAGACAGCTCAAATAATAGCGCACAAGAGTGATGGTATAGAGTCGGCGGACTACGTACAACTCCGAAAATTCAAATTTTAAAAAATGAAGAAACTACTATGAACAATAAAGCGATAAAGAAACGTTTGAAAGTAATAGCAACGCGTGAAAAAACTGGGCGAGGAAGGCATGAGGACAATGTATTTTCGTATGTTGATCATTACTCAAAGAAACGTACGTCTCATTCTTGGAAGCTCAAATTGTAATGACTATTTCGTCAAGTAAATAACCAATTCCGTTATGCAACTTATCTTTATTTTCCTTCTAAGCCACGCGAGCGGCTGATCAAAACCTATTGCAAGATTTTACGAAAGCCATAAGACGTTAATGGACTGATAAAGAAAAAGATCCTATTACAAATACTTCAGCTTACGTGCTAAGCTATGTTGAAAGCATTTCGAATGAAAGAGCTATTAATAAATAGCATGCACCTAATAACAAAATTCAAGTGCACAACAACCTGTGCCGACAAATCTTTCAGCAAACCAAAGATGAGGTTTCGCTGCTGTTGAAAACAATCTTTCAATAAGCGGAAAGTTCGCTTTAAATAAGCGACTGCGAAGAAAGCCACTCATTTCCCCAGAACGGCAGACGGCGCTGCCTCGTAGCAACATAGTGCATTACGTAGCAAGTTGGGAGGAGTTTGCTAAATTGCCAAACAAATCTGAATAATTCTTTAAATGCGCAAAGTGTCAACACAAACGAATATCAAGTCTAACACATACTCAGCGCTAATGTTGAGCAGCGCTCTTTTTCACCATGCGGCAAAGTAAGCCACACGGACAACGGAAAAAATAACACGCACATTGGCTGCGCAACAAACGCAGAACTTGAACATCTGCGTCTTTTCTAGAGTTATCTTATAATGTGAGTTTAAAGTTTTCAAACTTTCAAAACATCTATTAACGTATCTTGACACTCTTGTAGGCAGGACGGATTTGAACGGGTGGATAACTTCATTGCATACTTACGGCAAGTTTTTCCAATTATAAGGACAAGTTTACTTATATAGTAGCTGGAGCTTTCAGAGTTGAGCTGTTTACGAATCAAGCCAGATCCGGTGACTATATAAATGACTCTATCCTTATATAGCGGCAAAGCCTGTTAGCAGGCTAACGTTTCTGATCCTGCTCTAAATTTTACGCTTGGTTTACTTGCATTCCCGCCAGAGAGGACTACCTGAAGGGACTGCAGACGCTTTATATATGCATTAAAATGGCAACATCAATACTAACCGCGAACAGCTTACCGGGCGATCATAGTAGGTGCGTAAGGGATTTCTGCAAGACAAGCTCTTTCGCCAAAATAATGCCCACCAGAGGAAATTCATTGGCCATTTATCCATCACACTGTTCCGCTTGGTCATCAATGCAGTCAGCAATCATCCAATCGAAGTAGATTCTCAATTCATGCTCTTGCTAAAATAAAATAACCTTATGCAAAATATAGCAAAGTCGATTGGTCGAATGATAAGCGTACTGGCAATGACAGGATAATCATGGTCGACGAAGTACTTCAGAAGACGGCGTCGTAATTGCTAACGTCAATAGTCGGTTTTGAGAAAGGAAAAACTGAAAAATGACATTCGAATTAGACTCCTTACTTTTGATGGCAATGCGACAAGTGCCCCCCTACACCTGGACATTATTGAACGCGCTTGAGCGCCATACAGATATTCCATAGCTGAAATGCAGATGGAAATGCCATACTTAACTAGCCAAAATAAACCGACCAAATGTCTCCACCCAAAAAGCGCAGATGGTATAGTCATTCGTTAATTTTTTTATCCTCATACTGATACTCATTCCACGGCACGTCTCGGGAATGAGCGTTGCGCACACTTTCTTCAGGTTTAACATATCAGAGCCTTTTCTTCATACTAATGCCTCATATCTCATCGTGTATACCGATAGAAAAGTTAACACTAGAGAAGAAGTTTGAGATGCTGTACTTATCGCGGTTTATGGTTTTCACACGCTCACCTTTCAGGGTAATCTTTACAAGACTGTTGTTGACTTCAGTTCAGATCCTTTCAGTGACTGTGACAAAGCAGTTCTAGCCAAAGGTATTAATTTCGCTATTGGGCCTTATAGCGCTGATTGAAGTGAGTCGTTCAATGGTGAACCGATATAAGGCTTCAGTAATAAAAAGCGCAGTTTCAAACTTATTGCTGAACCATCGTTTTAACGTGAAGCCTAACCTCTTCAAGTCAGGCCTTCAAATATTGGAAAGGTTAAAAATAAGATCATGACATGACCATCATCTTCATCGTGAGTGTTTTCCACAATTGACAACGAGCCAAAACCATGGCTTTTCAAAAGCCGCGCTGATGACATTTACGTTAGCATGGAAAATGGAAAGAAGGATTTCTTCGTAGCTTTCCTTAACAATACGTTTTCTGGAAAATCGGTCCCACAATTGAGAAAGGGACAAGAAACTGCTTCCTTTTCTTAACCGCCTAACTAAGAGGGCACTTAATGGGCAGCTGACTTCTGCGTATAGAAAACTTATACATTCTGAAAGGTATTTGCATTTCTTGTTCTCATCAACCACGCTCGGCATCATAAAAGGTACGATCAATAGGGTCTCAGCTATTTGCGATCCTGATTTTCTGAAACTTGAATTAAAACGCAGTCGAAGAACACTTGAAGAAAAATGGTCACCCCTCACGCTTAATTAAGTCTATCGTAAAAAGAAAATTGAATCGAGGAGATCCGCCGAAATCAGTACTTGTCATCCCGTAAATTACTATAAAGCAATCAAAATTCGAAGAAACGCGCCAACGTGGAAATCCAAGTTAGTACGCCATTTCATTTGCTCTATGCAACTTAGGCTTGGTGCTATCGATCACTGAGCATTAGTAATAAAGGAAAAACTTGAACAGTTTGGATGCTTAAACCTTTTAAGGCAACTTCCATCCCCGTCTTACTGCCCCTTCGGTTGACAAGAATGAATAACTGAACTTTCGTCGTAGAGGACAGCGATTCAGAAAAGGTAAGCGCCAAATTTGACAAAATATATTATAGTAAAATAATTGTAATAAAAAAATCATAAAGTAAAATAACTAAAAATACAAAAAGTGGAGGCTGTAGAACGTAAAGAATAAAATAGAAACAATAAGGTGAAATTAATGAGAAATGACGAAGGATTATGTAAATTAAAGTTAAATTAAACGATTTGCGGTATCTTCGTTCCATACAACGTTATTACGGCTTTCCTTTGAGCGCTGTTCACCCAAATCTCGCAGCGTTCCTTTTTCATCCGCGATATCTGTTCACTCTTTCCAACTTGACCACGTGACCGTCTGCTATTGTAATCACACTCATATAAGTGGACGACGCCTGAGAGTCTTTCGAACTGACGCTATGTGCGCAACTTTGTCCAACATTTAATTGTTACTTTTTGCAGCGAGTTTTTGAATACTTTCACTAAATGTACGGAAACATAGCCGTTCGTTTTTTCAGCCTTTTTATCGCGCCCAGCCACCAACGCCAATTCAACGATAACGAAAAGGTTAAGAACCAACATTGTATACAAGCAGGATAAACGGACAGTTTAATGCTGCTGCTGTTCCATACTATGCAGTCGCGATGACGACGATTGAGTCTGTAGTGAACCTCACCTCTCTTTACACGTACCAACTCATGCTGGTATGTGTAAACATGTGCTGATGACGGGAAAAGGAAAGCCGCGGTAAGCTCTGCAATAAAAGACTCACAGAAACAAAAACTGGTAGTATCCGTACTATGTATGCATAAAATCATACTGTTACTAATAATGCAAAACGCGTCTATCCTTCGCCCACGCAATTTAGTACGCATTACGGAATTCTCAGCTTGCGTAAGAAGTAAAACCGGTTTCTAGAATTTCTGCATGTGCGAATCGAAGTAATCATTAAGAACAGTCTTATTGATGGAGTTATCATGGGTTTCCTCACCTGTTTATCACACTTCCTACACCCCTTTGTTCAGACAAGAGAGGTTGCTAGCATCTTGCGATTCCTCATTGCAAGAGGGCGACAGGCTAGTGGCGCTATATGCTTCTTTACCGATGATCTACGGAGCGGCTGTTGCATGCTAAATATTCGGTAAATAGCTGCGCAACATTACGAACCCCATTCAAAAAAAGCTCTGATACAGTGTGACAATGCCTGCACCTTGACCTGATCCACTGGCTGTTACGAGGCAACGAAGCTCCGCCAAACTTGGGATGCTATGGTTAGCCTGTGAATTAGGCCTCCTGGCTCGATGTCCGCGTTCGCTGACCAGCCATCTTGGAGGAACACCGGTTCGATGATACGCTACCTCAGAAATGTTTGTGCCAACAAAAACTGACTTATTTTTGCACGAATATAACATGTATCTGTATTAAAGTCTCACTATGTACGCATTCATACGCATTTGCTATTATCTGCAGTTTTCAGCTGTCCGCGGTCATCCCTGGAGCGTGCTTCCACGGATACGGGGTTTAGAAAACAGACTATCTTACAGCACACCACTATTTGCTGTCGTTCATGAAATTATTAATGTTAACATTTTCGTCAAACGCTAAGCAACTGCTATAATTTCAAAATATTAAAAACCCCCAAAGCGCAAGCTAAGAAATACGGTAATGAAAGGCAATTAACTTTCTCACGCCCGTTGCCGAAACGCCATTCGTTTTAAAGGTCATAAGCTCAGCTAAGCCACGTATCTGCATTATAAGCTTTACTGCACCTATTGCATTATAATACAACTAGACGCCTTGCAGGTAGATTTGCATACCTAAAGCGGAAGAAACGACTCTTCGCTTTTCCATTCTAAATTTGCCCAAGTGAAACAAAAGCTGTGACGCTGCCAGCATATGTGAATATCTCCTACCTGTGGTTTCTCTTGGCCAGACACTAATTGTAGAATCGACGATCAAAAACACAAGCAGATTAAAAGTTGTCCTTATGCCCCAGCGAAGCTTAAAATGCTCAACAACAGAAAGAGCTTACGTTAAGCTTGAAACCGTGTATAACTTTAACATTATTCAAAAGCGCAAAGTCAAGGTACTCAACTGAGAATGAGCCTATGAAAGATTGATTGCATTCTTGAAAAGCTGTCAGCTTCCTTGCAACTTCACAATAGTACCATGAACTGACGTCATAAACTCTGCCTGCTGTTCCTCTATTCTTAAATAGACATGAGACCTTTCATTAAGTCTGATAATGAACAAAGCACTTCCCCACTCCGTCTAATCAACTTGAGATTAGCAACCATGACTTTTACAGAAGCATACATTATTATATGAGCTATGTCAAGTAATGAACAAAAAAGCGACAGGCAGCTTGGCACATTCACAGATTTCACTCAACCTGGGATGTCCCCAGGGAATCCATTAATGGACACTTGTCACAGACAGTGACGTATTGCTGGTGAATAGCACTCCTACGCAGCAGGCTTTGCAAGATGCTGAAGCAATAATCTATGGCAACTCGCCAAGAAATGTTTTTTTAGGTCTGACTAGCTGTGCGCAATGCTAGAGATTCATTGTTACTCTGATGAACGCCTGTCGCAGCTAGCTTCGAATTTTTCCAACGTGTCCAACAGTTGGTTATCCGTCTCTCTCCAGCGTTCGTTGTTTGAGCACTGTTCGCCTTTCTTGTCGCTCTTTCACGGCTTCTGCTGCTCACAAGAAAAGATGTTTGATAGAAAGCAATTTCTCATACAAATAATAGAGATACGATTTAAAGTATACAGGACGAAACGTAGAAGTCACAAGTTTTTCCCCATTTTAGGAATGGGGTCTGAAAAGCAGTTTTAACAAATTCATACTATTGTGTTATCCATTACCGTCATAATTTGGCTTCATTTCTTATTCGTGAATTAAATTTCTAATCCATGACTTGGCTTCCTTAGATAACGCACAAAGTTCGAAAACAACATCATAGTGAATTTTGTAGAAGTTAGACGCAAACAGATTCAGGAGGCTACTGCCGCTATGTAAGGGTTTCCTGTTTACTGAGTTACACACATGACACAATGGCACATAAGGGTGCCACATAGGCAGCAATGGAGTAGTAGGTTTAGGACACTGTTCTGAAAACCGTGCTATTCCTACAGTACGTGGCTTGTGATCTTCAAGCCATAACAGTGAAGATGGTGCAAGGTTTGTTCCAAACCTCTGTCGGTTTACCCAACTGCTCAACGGGTTCTCCCTATACGTCTCATGAAAATGTCATAGCCAACGAATAAAATTTCCCTTCGCAACTACTGAGGTATTAATACATTTTGATCAATGGATAATTTGTGAAGCTACCACCGTAAAAGCCAAAGATTTCGTAACGAGTGGTAGACAGGAAATCTTTCAATTCTACACATAAGGCAAAGAACTGGAGCCGCCGAGGAAAGGGAAGGAACAAAATTGTGCCGGTGGCCAGGTTATGTCGCTAAACCTGCTGACCAGTTGTTGGCACCCAACAGTAAACGCGGAGGGGCTATCCTGCGGGTTACTAGTCGCCCTCCTAGCATAAATTGGGGAGCGTGGTCAGCACACGGTTGTTGAATCTGTTTGCTTCGTTCTGGCCCCGTTCTGTTTACTCTCCCGTACCCGGATAGTGGTGACCCCCTGAAGAGGACGTTACACAATGGCGCAGCGAGGTGGCTCATATGCATGTCCTGTGCGGCCAGCAGTCATACAACAGCCGTTCAGTGGTGAACAAGAATGGACGGAATTTCTGGAAACTTCGGAATACAGGAGCGACATCAACAAATGGACCGATAGGGAAAAGTTGACATGGTCGCGACTTAGTCTCATTGGTGATTCCGCTTGGGTCTACCGTCAGAGACGTCTTCTGGAAGGTCATAACCAGCACAATAAGGACCTTAATACCCGATTCGCCCTCGAGAGCTGTCACAGCGACGGGACAGCTGCTCGAACTCGGCGGGAAGTGCGTACTGTCAGTCAGGCTGGGACGTATGGTTGTCCATCAGCTCTTCAGAGTAACCAGAGACCTGGCTATCGAATGCCTCTTACGAGACGATTTCCTGCAGCAGAACAAGTATGTACTTGACTGTGGCCAAAAAACCATTAGTATCAGAGAGTGTCAGGTTGCACGAGACAGTCGATGCACAGGCCGATGCCTGGTATTTCTCAACCATCGACCTTCTTAACGGCTATTGGAAAGTGGTGCTGACGGATAGGGCTAAGGAAAAGACAGCGTTCATCACCCACGACGGGTTGTTTCACTTCAATGTGATGCCGTTCGGGCTGACAATGGCGCCAGCTACTTTCCAACGTCTGATGGAGCGCGTTCTCGCTGGACTGAAATGGAACACATGCTTAGTCTATCTGGATGACATCATTGTTTTCAGCCGCAGTGCAGATGAACACATTGAACGACTAGCGAGAGTATTTCAGGGACTCTGCGCAACCGGCCTAAGTTGAATGCCAGCAAGTTCCGGCTATTTCGCAAAGAGGTTCAGTTCATTCGACATGTGTTAAGCCAAGAAGGAATCAGGCTAGACCAGTCATTGGCAGAGAACTTTCCTGTACTTCAATGCTTAGCGGAAATACATAGCTTTGTCGGTCTGGGGTCGTGCTATCGCAAATTCATCCGCGGGTTTTCGGGAATCGCAAAACCTCTACACCAGCTGACAGAGAAGCGCAAGCCATTCCAATGGACGGCGCCTCGAACTGCTTTCATTATGTATAGAACTGAATGATTTCCTGTCCACTGCTCGTTACAATTTCATTATAGTCAGCGAAATTGCACTGACAAAGCCTATTTCCAATTTCGAGACTTCGCTTACCGTTGACTTCCGTTGATTCATTGGAAAGAATGAACTCTGCTTTCTTCCTTTCGTTACGGGCGTAAAAAATGACGTCTTTGTGCTCCTACGAAGCAACGAACGCAACATACAATTCGTCTGGACAGACTTTATTTTCTTTGAACCGGCCAACCCTGCCTTGATGTAAGCTGCCAGACTGCCAGCGGCTACCGGCATTTCAGCTGCTAGTCTACGTTGGCCTAACAGAACAAATAGCTTTTTAAACAGTAGTGAGCGCATGAAAAACTTTAGATAAAAATTAATGTCGTAATTTAAAAGTCAGCTAGCGTAAAAGTTTCAACCTACGGCAACCAAGGTTAAAATTTCACCAGTTCCCTTACAAAGCTACAAGTCAGACTCGCTAGCACACTTTTAATCAAGCAAAATTGACAACGAACTTAATGCCTACGAAATGAAAGCTTTTGAATACATGCAGTGCACTATAATGAAACAAATGCAGGTAGCATGCTACAGTTGGAAAGGAGTGGCTGAATGTTCACAAAATTGTTCTACATGCTTGCTCTACGCGTTTGTTTAACTTCTTTGGGTGAAGAAACCTAAAAGTCAAGTTACAATTCTAAGCAGTTTTAAGATTTTCGTAAATTATGCAGCCGTAATGTTTCCAGAGCTTGAGTTCGCCATTCTTCAATGAATACAACGAAAGTTGGCAAGAATTAAATAAAGTGACAACAGTAATTCTTTAATGCTGCCCGCAATGTCCTTTTTGTCAATTATGCGCTTCTTTGTTCACGGTGCTCGATTAGCACCGTTTATTAAACTTCGACGATAAAGAACGTCAGCTACACAAAGCAGCGCTAAAAGCATACAGCGCTATGAAGTGTTAGTGCGCAATAAAGTTCCGGGGAGATCAATGCCTTGCTGATGACAATGGATTTCCTCTGCTCAGACTTCCACGTCATCATCGTTTACCTGAATTTCCTATCGTAGCACAAGACGGGTTACACTGCTTGGTCGTTCAGGGTATACTACCCCCAAGTGTACTTTGCGCATAGATGCTTTGTGTAACCTCTGAGGCTCTTCTTAGAAGTCGTTCACTCTGGCTTGGGCTGGAATGGTTGGTATGGAGTTCAAGCACCGCCGTGGCCTTTGTTTCTGTGCATTTTATGAAATAGTCTGATATTACCGTTAAGCGCAGGCTACTTTTGCCGCGCACTACCGTCACCAGTGAATCATTAGGACAGAACCTGTCAATAGATGAGCCATAAAGTGACCAGCTGATGGATTGAAAAACTGTGAGCCATTTGATCCTTACAGCCGTAGGTGATGAACAGTATAGCACCTAACTTGTAACAACAGATTGCAGTGGAACCGAACGTGGTCAGTTTCTTCTGTTAATAAACTTTTGTCCAAGTTTTCACGATGTAACTGATGATGAGCAGTTCAGAAGTTGTGTAATCCTTTGACACATGTTCACGTTCACCTTGCGCTTACGAGAACACCGAGACGATCATTCTATTAATCCTAACGCACCGTAGAGCCAACCTTTTACGGAATAAGTTTGAGTTTCAATTCATATGCATATAAAACTCACTAATTTATGTGAAACATGGAATGTAGCACAGTGGATGGGAGCAAGCGACTTCCGCAATACGAGACATCTCACATAGGCAACTCTGTAATTTATTTGACAGCAGTTGACAAATATCACCTAGGGAACAACATAGACTGTTTTTTGACAAGTCTTAAATACCTCCAACACGACTTTAATTACTCAAAGTGGCCGTTAAGACCATTCCGCTTTCACGAATTAACCTAAATACTGAAAGCAGGCAATGTCATTTGTACAGGCAAAACGTTCGAGTAAATCACTGTGCCATTTTTTATGGACACCTGAACCATAGGGCAGAAGGATCCATCCACCCGGGCATTGCCGGTTACGCGTCCCGCCGTCTAAGAAATGCAGGTTCTCTTCTGTATAGGCATGCTGTCATCGTGTTCTTCCCTTACTGGCGACCATGCCGGCTATCCTGTTCTGCCCTTACCTAAGCCTAAGCCAAAATATAAACCTTATGTTCACGCTTAGGCTTAGAAAAGGGCAGAACAGGCTGGATGGAAATGCTACAGTATGACGGTGAGAGCACATAGCCGGGAAGACGCTATCACCCAGTCAGGAAGTGGTTATTTGCTGCTATTACGAGGTGTCCTCTCATGTTAAAAAATCCAGGCGAAGCGAAGTCATTGCTAACTAAATCTTAACGGCAGCTCCTTAAAAGTGAAGAGAACGTTGCTTAGGCAGCAAATCTCCATCTGCTGGCGAACGCAAGAATAATTTCAAAAGCCTCGCGTTGTGCAATGCTCTGTAGCCGATATTAATGGAGTGCTGTTCGTTACACATAGTATTTTTATTCGCGATTAAAGGTGCTTTGCTTAGAAAACGTAAGCAGTGAAACACGTCAAATTATCCGGCAGGAAACCACTAGCAAATTTCAGTTCAGATGCTTTCATGCTTCACTGACGAGAATTCATGTAAATGTGTTTGCTGGCCTGTGCCTAAACCTAATTCAGAAATTCTTCGTGCAGGCTAGATTGCTACTCGCTCAAAGTAGCATTCATTCTTGCCCTATTTATCTCCGCATGCGCGCTGCCCAATCTTGCTTTCTGATGATGCTAATCTAGTGAAGCTGTAAGTTAAATTCTAGAATGCCAACTGTCCGATTTGCCGCAAATATACTATAAGCGAACCTGACAATATTTTCTCATGGGCGTGAAAGTGAGGTTTCCGTTCAAATTGTCTGCAACACAGTTTCATTTTGCGCATTTCTTATTCAAGTTTTCTTCAGGCGGTGTGCTCGCGTATTCGACTTCTCATTCAAACGCAAGAACGCGTATATTAGCGTCTCCCTTAGAGAATTTAAATTAAAAGAAAAAGTAAGGCTGTAAGAAGCACGCTATTGCTTCAAGGCAAAAGTTTTAATGACAGAATGTTCTTAGAATGTAACGATATTCTGTTAATTGCTTCTGGCAATATTTTTATTCCCAACTTAGCTACCCTGATGCTTGCACAAGGTCATTCGACAAACTGACAACGAGGCAAGAAAGCTCTGATAAGCATTCGAGAAAATTAGTTTCTGCTACTAAACACTTTGGCCAAGATAAGCTAGCCTATCCTCTACGTTGGTTTTGCTTGCTTCCTCTAGACAACTCCTGTGGAGTTTTAGTTCTGCTATTCTTTCGTCAGCGTCCTTAATGTGGCTTGCTTTATTCAGCAAAAGCTTGAAGTTTCGCAAAGAGGCCACATCTGGGACTTCCAAGATCGACATAGAAAAATATTCAAACCAGAATACGTCTGTTGCGATGGAAGCGCCATTAGCCAGAGACTACATCTTACTGTTCAGCTTATATAGTGGAATACAGGTCATGTGAGGTGTTCTCGGTAATTGGCTTAGTGGTAGGTGATTATATCCTGAGGTCAGGTTTTCAGTACGCCATTCAGAGTAAGGGTGGCGGTGATTTATGACCTACTTTAACCTCGCTCAGTCATTCGCGCGTACTTCAGCCGTGGGACGGTACTCTATGGGTCGCCACTGATTTGCAGGTTCTTTACAATAAATTCTGGCCGTAACAACGTCATCAAACTATTTATTTGCTATTTCTCAGAAAAAACTAGTACGTAGACACAATATTTATAACACGATAAGTATAAAGCATTAATTTAAGCGTACGCAAACAACTGTTATTTTACTGTTATTTTCTTTTGCAGAAGGAATGTTCATGCTCTCGAAGCATGCGTTGATTGATTGATGTATCGCTGCTTCCAACAATGCGCGCATTGCTATGCTGCAGAAATGAATTACCTTCAGCCTGCGTAGTTCCTTTCCCATTGACGATTTAACGCGAATGAAGCTTATCGAGAGTAATTATGTCAAAGCTGACCGCACTCATCGCTGTTAGGTTGACAAATCAGCTAAGGGACATTGTTGCGCAATAACCCACTTTCCGAATTAGTTGTCGCCTCCGAGTTCGACAAGGTTAGTAGACTTTCACAGGAGAGCGTACAATGGCTCCATTCAGCACTGCGCGCATGTTGCATATATTAGTAAAACTGACATATATTAATTATATTAGGTAAAATCCCGTAACGGTTGCGTAAGTTTTCATTCTCTTTTACGAAAACAACGCGCTCATTGAAGCTCAAACTTTATGACGTAACTTTTGGCAGCAGTCTTTTCCCATTGTCAGCTTCTACATGAAGGCTGAGGACGGGAAAGCTACGCCATAAAGTTGGAAGTTTAACGAGCTCGTTGTTTCCGTGAAAAAGCATGAAAATTGGCGTTGCTAAAAACTAGTTTATCCGTCAGACTTTTTGCAAACTACCTCTACAAGTGACATTTTTATTGGCTGCCCTAATTTAAACTAGCTCTGTTTGAACGCACATTTTCGACAAGGAAAGATAAGAAGGTATGCTTCAACGACGTTTGCAGAGGCCTCAGTAAGGTCACAGCGGTAAAGTGGCACTTCATTTCAGTTATCAAACGAAGTCAAACGAGACTTGGCTTCATGAAACACTGGCCTGCTGTGCATTAAGCTTCAAAATGAACAGCAATCGATTTTATAGGCCACTTTCAAATGGCATAGGATTTCCTGAGCGTTAGCGTCCACTCAGCAAGCGGTATAGCTGTGCTTTTTTAGGAACGCTGTTTCAGTTACATTGAATATAAAGCTTTTTTGCACAGGTGCGTTAGGTTTCGTTAGTGTATACGGACGGACAACCCGTAAATGAATGAATAATGACACTGTTTCAGTTACCTTATTTAGCGTTGTCATTTTCAAGCGGTGAACAACGTTGAACCGTGAAGTCTCTCAGTTGAACGATACTTCAGGAGTAGAGATAATTCTAGAAATAAATCTTAGCCTATCGGTGCCTCTTTAAGACTGCTTTGCTGAGAGCTGAGAAGGTCTTCTGTTTACCATTTATGCTACTAATTCACCGCAACAACGGCATCGATCTGCGGAGCATTGATTTCCAGTTTAGCGCCAGTTGTTCGAAGAGCGCTCTGTGCACTCTGCTGCTCCGGCGGTGGTGGTCACCAGCTTCTCGATAACCACATCCTTCGCACAGAGGTGCTGTCAGTTCACTACAATTCATCATGGCAACTGTGCCTGGCTTCGTATCTTCCTCTCGTTTTCAAACTGTAAAAAAACTGGTCGGATGGCTGGCCATTTTCAGTATGCTATCTCTGTCTGTTCCAACGGTATCAACTTAGTACGATCGTATTTCAGTGACGTTCGCCGCTGCTATAACAGCACTTACCAACGTGCTCAGCGTACCCATTGGAGTATACCTATTGTACACAAAAGCTTTTTATAATTTAAAACTCAAACTAAAATGTTGCGCTTCAGATTTGTTGCCATCTTCGTCACTTTCATGCACATGAAGTCATTGGTCCAAAAGAGTTCCATCTTCCAGTAAGTATTAATATTAATAGTTTCCTGATGATTGATGTTGGCACTGTCATCCTCAGTTCGACCTCCCTATATTAGGCAAAACGAATCCTTTTTTGCCGCCTAGAAACAGTTTCCACTTTAATGACTACAAGCTGAAGAGCAATACTCAAGAGGCACTAAAATTCAAATTTTTTTTCGAATGACGTCGAAGAGCATTTGTTAAACCTTAGCTATTTGAACCTCGTTTGGTCGTCAGAAAAAGAAGGGTAATAATTTTAGATCAGCTAACGATTGCTCAGGGCATGCCCAGAATGATGAACTGTTTGTATTTGCATATTATGGCAGCTAGTAGGAACGCCAGATGCTGTTTTGGGGCATATACGTAAATGAAACACAGCGGTATAGCCTCATTTGCATTTTTCTATGAAATGGACTGATTTCTGTTACGAGCAGTCGGCTTGCCTGTAATTACACAGAAGAAGGTAAATGCTCGTAACGAAACTATCCCTTTCCCGCATATATTGCAGACAAAGTTTTCTTCCTCAGGCTTAAGCATGGATTCGATTAATGCTGGTGTGATTTAATCCAAGCTTGCTCCAAACAAACTTGGGGCTACCAAATGTGCTCCAAGTAACATTTGGATCAGTAGTTCGTTTTTTTCAGTTTTAGTACATATAAGGTCTCTAAAACAATTCCTGCCATATATCGCCTTTTGGAACGAAGATCACCAGTTGCCCGTGGCTTCCGCCCCTTATTGATCGTTCTTGAACACACAATGTTTTTTGAACTTTTCTAAAGGGAGATCTTCTTGCATGCACAGATGACGCTCAAGTTAAATTGCAATATATGTTCAAGAAAACTGAAGCTCCGTACCTTTTCATAACTGCTGCAGGCAGCCAGCCAGCTATATCTTAGCTGTTTCATTCCATTCGCTTTTTCTTCCTTCTTAGATAGTTGCATACCTTTTATGCTTCTTAGATTTTACTGGAACGAGATTAGTTTGAAAAGCGTTATGCTGATTAAACCTGATACGATAGGGAACGAAGAATGATGCTACGCCCTCATCGCTAGTAGCAAGTCGTCATTTTTCGACACCAATCCATACTATTTCATTGTCGCAGAGGATCAATGTAGGAACTGCTTTGGAAACACAGTAGTGGCCTGCCTGTTAAACGCATGCTTTACAGCCATGCAGTATTGTTATTAAGTTTGCATCAAATGTCTAATGCAAGCTTTAATTAGGAATCAAATGAATGCGCAAAGCTAAGATTAAGTGGACTGTTTACAAAGCCTACTGCCTCTACAAACGCGTAGAAGAATAATTAACATACTATAACTGGCGAAGCCGTGGCTGTTCAACGCATGCATATTATTTGATTTCTAACAAAAAGATTTAGGACGCTGCCCTTTTTAAATTTACTACTTATTAATCAATAAATAGACAGCTTGGTTTTTTCCAAGTTCATATGTTCTTCGCAGTTATAGCTTGCGGGAGCTGTTTAAAAATTGCTGAAGGGTAATCAAAGTTCAAGAAACGTCATCCCCATAACTAAAACTGTAATGGACTGAGTCTCATAATAATTCCAAATCCATGAACTCCATGAGCAAGCCGACAATTCGGTTGATTTTTAGCGGCAATGAATTTCTTCGTTTAAGGCAAGAGAATCTGATATCTCGATGCTGCAATTTTGTCTTTTCGCTTGACGGAATCAAGCTAGGCATAGCATACATTGTCATTTCCATTCCGACATTCATTCCTGGATTCACTGCCGTCTTTCCGGCGTTTGCTGGTAATATACGGCCGTAGTAAACAATGGGCATTCTTATATTCGCTTTTTCAGGAGTGGTGGTTTTGCTGCTTGGTATCTGCTTTGTCTTGCAGCACTTTGCGCCTCCGAGTACCGAAGGCAACCTTCCGACGTCCGTTCCTCCGACAGGAGCTCAATATCCGCAGAGCGGCTACTGATACTGCACCGACAGGTTCATCCAATGTTGTATGCATCCATTAAGTAAACAGAAAAATATATCTCTTTTCCACGAAACCCAATTCAATGGTTCACGTCATGATTGCCAGAATCATAGTAAACAAGCTGTTATCTCATTTTCGGAGAGCTACTGAAGATAACGCGCGCAGTGAGCTTTTAATGGCGTTTTGGTTTTCAGTTGCAACACAAGCAGGCTCTGGAACGAGTTGATTTCTTGAAACTAAAATTGACCAAAAGAACACACGTAAAGAAGCTATCTGACGCTTGTTGTTAATTTTGATTTATTCCATACTAATAATCGTCTGCCGTCTTATGCGCACTGCCTTCGTGTAATCTATCTGCTTGACGTCTTTATTTTCAAATTTAAAAATAAGACGGTAGCAAGAAAGGATAATTAAGGTGTTGCTTCGAACTTGCGTATTTTAAGCTGTTGGCCAAACGAAAATGTGCAAAGCATTCTCTCTCATGGGTCATGGGGTGTTGTCGCTTGTACTCCTCACCGTCGTACTATAAATTTACCGGCCTTCCTAGTCTACCCTTATCTAAGCCTAAGCCTAAACATAAAGGCATATTTTAGTTTGGGCTTAGGTAAGGGCTAGAGAGGATAGCCGGCATTCTCGCCAGTAAAGGCAGAACGGGATGGCAGCACGTTTCCCAGAAAGGAACCTGCATTTCCCAATCGGCGGGGCACATAAGCGATGAAACCCGGCTCATGAATTTCACGATGCTAGACTCGTTTTTCTGAAACTGTTGTAAACATTAAGCTTTGTCGATGTCACTTATATGAATCTTGGGATCGTTTCTCTTAACCGCTCCATCGTCATACTGTAAGTTTTGTCAGCCATCCTGTTCTGCCCTTACATCAAGCTAAGCCAAAACATATGCCGTGTATTTTGATTTAGGCCTAGGTCAGAACAGAACAAGATGGTCAGCATGCTCGCCAGTAAGGGCAGAACAGGATGGCCGCGCGTTTGCCAGAAAGGAACCTGCATTTTCAAAAAGTAGGACGGCAAGAGATAAGATGTGAATCTTATTTTGTAAGCGTTAATTCGCAAAGATTATTAATAACTTGAGTACTTCTTGCTTGGCAATGAGCTAAAATTTTAATAGTTTTGTTTCACTTCACTGCTAAGCTAACCTCTAAAGAACGAGCGGAACGATGCCTTACTTGCTTGAATAAGTAAGATCAGTATGGGAAAGAATTAGGTAGCGATGGTCAGGGTTTTCGCTGCGCTCACTGACAGTAATAGCTCATTGCTAAAGGTTATGCTTGACGCTAAGAGTTAATGCAATATTTAACAAAGCATATGCGTACCTGTTTGATTCATTGCTGTAATAGCTTACTTTTTAATACGCCAGTGATTGGAATTCATAGCATCAGTGAATGACACATAGCATGGATCCACTGGCAGTGTATCTGTCCATGATTTACAAATAACCATCATATACGCACTTGAACAAGTACGATTTTGTAGCTGGTGCTTATATGTGTTTTACAGAAGCAAGCCATTTATCGGAAAATATGAATGTAGCGACGCGATAGCTACAGTACGTTCATACTTGACCTGAATATCGTTACAGTGTGCTTTTGAGTTGTTGGTTGTACCTGTGTGCGTGTAGTAAAAGTGTGGCTCTACATGAATAAATAAGCTAGCTTTCGGGATCAGAACAAATCTAGCCCCAGCGTGTGCGCAAGTTGCGCACACGCTGAGGATAGGACGTGTTTTGATGAGAGACATGTGCGATCTTAGAAAAAGCACAAAGATAAGGTTTTCGAATTGATTTCACGCTTGATATGCTTTGGTCAGTCCATCTTTGATTATATGATCACCATTAACATTTGAAAAGGCTATATTCCCGCTGATATTTTTGAGTAAGATTTCGGTTGGGTATTGGCTAAAGAGGACACTGCTGAGTCTGACCATTTTTGTTTCAGAGCTAACGGGGTCGTTTGGTTTAGCCATCAGCGAATGAGACCGCTCCTTTCCATCTCATTCGCGACATCAAGCCTACTCGCCATAAATGTTAGTGCGGTCAGTACTGTTCATTTTCGCTATTACGTAACTGCAGACTTACAGAGTAACTTGAATTTGAAATAGTACTGACATTTAATCAGTTTGTCATTAAAAATCCTTTCAAATCTTCAGCCGTCATTCATATTCAAATGAATGAAGTTCATTTATTCAAAAGAAAGTAAGCAAGCGCAATAGCTCCAAAAGTTTGAAATTTGAAAATCTACCAAATCGTACCCACTATGGATGCTTTTATTTGACAGAATGCGGTAATCACAAGTAAATACTCATAGATACTCGCGGTTTCGTAACAGTTAATATGTTGCATGTTCAATATGCGTACATCAACACACGACAGGTTTCCTTACTATTAATAGTAACAGTTGGGAAATGGAAGTGATTCATCATGACGGTTTTCATCCTCACCGTCTTTGCATTCATTACGCTGAGGCGGAAGAGGACGAGTTCAGCTTGCTGACTCAGCGATGGAAAAGACGGGAGGTATGCGTGCTTGCTGCGGCTGTGCGCAAATAAATCACGGTTCCTGTTTAACTTTTTAGCTTTTTCTTATTTCTTAAAACATGCTTTTACGCGATACCGATCCACGTGCGACAGTGTCGATTGCGAGTGACGCTCCGTACGTATAAGAGTTTAGTGTGGGCGTTTTGGTAAACTTTAACTTTTCATAGGTTTATGTATGGAATAACTGGTTTGCTGAAGAAAGGGAAAGCTTTCAGGACTAACCTTGTCCCGCTGTCGTTGAAGCAAATGACATGCGCTTAAAAAGAAAGGACAGATCGCCTTGGCTGTCTTAATAAGTTTACGTATACTTTAAGGTAGTAAATGACTGCGCATTTTAGACTATTATGTATATATGTTTTGTGGGTTCATGATAAGCTTAGCTTATCTTAGAAATTTCAATATTTCACGGGCGTTTCAAGACTACTCAGTTATTCCGCCCTTTTCAAATTCTTTTAAGTCCTTCTGAAAAAGTTTCTAATAAACCCACTAAAAAAAGCCTGCGCGTAAGCGGAATAGTGTAATGCATGAGCTTGATGTAATGACTTAATTAACCTTGACTCTGCCGTACGTAAATTCAGCCTAGAAGGAGTCCTTAACCACAAGAATTCATTAATTCACCTGTACAATCGAATTCTGCGCGATGAAATAAGAAAAATGTGGTAACTTTGAAGATGTAGCTTTTTGGTACGGGACAGTAGGTTTTCATGATTAATTTGTTTCTTCTTACGGAATGAGTTATTTTCCAAACGGGACTCACTCCGTAAGAAGAAACAAATTAATCAAATGTGGTAACTAACTTAAAAGTATTCCGGGATACTGTATAACTGGAAAAGCAAGTAGTTACCTATGTCTGCGATGATTTATTCACCTTGGAAAACTATTTTCATGCAAGAAAATTATGGGCCCACCGGGTAAACGTTACTGGTGCGTTCTGCGATTAAATTTATAGTAAGTGATATTCGGTGGTCGCAAAAACCGTTGTAACAACATTTGCGTACTGCATTCAGTTCTCTTAGCGCCTAGTTGCGCAGTTCTGTCCAAAAATTAGTATTTTCATACAAAAAGTTTGGAGTAATACTTGATGTCTGCATTTTAAGCATTATCAGTGATATTTGGCAAAGTTTTCCAGGATGCTCAGTTTGCTGTATTTGGTCAGAAACTCCTAACACGCTGGCGCATGTAGGAGGCCGTTGCCTAAGAAGCTCCATATCTTACATATTTAGTGAGGCTGAGTGAGACCTAAGCCATCTGTGCCATAATGTTTTGTGAGAAAACTTTTACTCAAACTTTTATAGCGAAAGTTAACAGAATAAATATTAAAACCGCATCTCGGCAGTACAGTGAGGGTGTCTATTCAACTTTCAGGAATAAATGGAGAGAGAGCGGTTGGAAGGAAGTGCCGAATAATTTTGATTATCAAGTTCTACCAGCCGCGTTAAACCCGCGAAGCTACGGTGCAAGAGACTGGCACAATATATGCACAAGGATGTTTTTAAATGAGCGTAGGCGAACGTTGACATGAGAAGGCGGAGAAGAGCGGCAAACAAACGCGCGACGCTTTGCAATCTCAACATTTGCTTGTCACACGTAGGCATACAAACCGAGTGGACACGTTGGAAAACATCTCTCTGTCGTCCATGTAACAAACGCGACAAAAGTGCAACTTTATCTGCCGTTCAAAAGCGAGTAGTCTCGACCGAAAGGAGCGCACAAAGATCCGTATCGCGCACCCTTCAGAACACTTTTTTTGTAGCTTCATCGTGAATACCTTTGTTCCTTACAATTTTTTAAAACATATTGCAACACAGCAATGCTACAAATTCAGTTGGACAGCGTTCAAGAAAAAAAATTTTGCATTAAATTTGAACAAATTGTTAATAGCAATGCTGTCTTAGAAAACGCGGCACTTGCAAGTTGTTGCCTGTGATTCCATATTGCCTTCTTGAACAGCTCCTTCTATCCGTCAGTGGGAAAAGACAGCTTTAGTTTCAAAAAAACTAGCGCTTTACTAAAGCCATTCGTATAAACGAAGCGAGCGAAGACTTAAAGCGGCAAAGCTATTGTTTAGCTTTGGAAGACTACAAAGTAACGAAGTGTATCTTTTTCACAGATGCGAAACCGACTCATTCATATTTCAAAGATAAAAGACACTGAATGCTGCAGTTTTTCTCGTATTGCTCCATTCTTCAAACGTTTATCTACGTAAGCGTTTCTGCAATCCCTGAGGCACATCCGTTTAGCATCAGCCGGAAGTTCTATTATCGGATATATTTTTAGAAACGTCTTATTGGCGTCGCTTCTTCAGAGCTGCCCGAACTGATAGTCCGTTTTTCCTTCGCATTTAATATTTATGGTTTGTTAGAACTTCTGCTGACCAAATAAGTTTGGCAACGAAAAAGTTTGCAACGCAGCAGGCTAACTCAATCAGCACTGCGAAAAAGCGTGGATGAACGCTTGCCTACATAACTGCAAGCTTTGTTTCAAATGCAGGATTGTTCGTGACGTTCTTTAGCAGTCATTTTCAGACTGGCAAATAAAACACAAATGCATATTTGCCTAGAGACTCCCCTAATCAAAATAGCATTCAAGCTGAAAGCCCAACTAATAACAATAGACATGTCGTGGAAGCAGTAACGAGCGTAACGATAGGCAAAAGATGAAATTTGGAGTTCAGCGGCATTCTAAAGAGGAAAATCTTTTTTTACAGTATATCGATCGAATAAATTGTAATTTATTTTGTGACTATTGTTAACGTGTGTCCTTATGCATTTTCATATTAGCGCTTGAAAGGAGAACCAGTTGCTTTTGCGACTATTGATTTGCCATTGAAAACAGTGAACAAACACGGAGGTACCACCATCCGACTTTTTGCATGATCACGTCGCATTCCTAACCTTACTTGGAGCATTACGTACGCGCAGCTGATTGGCAATTTTCCTTTTTACCTCAGAAGCTCGTGCCAAAGGAAAGGCAATCGATTTGAACACGCTTCATGCGGATTCTATGGCCTACATTCGTCCGACTTCCAAGAACACATTGGTTCGTTTGAAATTACAACCAAGATTAGAGAGTACAATTTCACCCTAAGGGGAAAGGATCGAATGTGGGTTTCCTTTTTTGGTTGCACAATAATTTTAAAGCGCAGGCACGCTTAGTGGAGCACAGTAGCGTCGAGAGTTTCACTCGAGATTAGCTGGACAGCGCCGCTGTGTAAATTGACAAAGATTAGCTTCAAGTCCAAATTCTTTTTACTCGTTAAACGACCCTCCACCGTTGAGAGTCGTAAATTTGCATCTTGACGTGCGATTAAGGCTAGCAACGTTGGCGACTCGTCCAGTGGGCACAAATGACATTGCTTCCCAACGGACGGATAGTCCCGTTCGGAAGAACTGAACGAGAACGAAATATGGCAGGAACTAGAAGGTCCAGCAATTTTCCCGCCAAAACGACACGGCGGCGAGACGTGCGGGACCGCAACAAATGGATGCCGGCAAGAGCCGATGTAAGGAGTCAAAAAAGGAAGGGAAAAGTAATCAAACAAAAGAGTTACTTCAAAATGACTCATCTAATTATAAAGACGGCCCGTCATCCTGCCCTACGTCTTCTTCGAGTTCGCAAAACTGTGTAAACAATCATGGCGACGCACAAACCGCTAACCACAATGCAAGAAACCGTTATGCCTACTATAAGAGCGGTACTAAGTTCTTCACTTTTTTCTTCATCGCCTGACGGTCCTTCGCTCTCGGATGGAGCAGCTGCCGGAGTACTGCGCGGTAGTGACGGTTCATCTCCTGACTGTACGGTGGGTCGAATCACTGGCCGGATGGTACTGATTTCTTGGAACAAAGTACCATTGAATCGTGTAGTCGACGGCAGTATGGTCGTGGTTCCAAACGAATCGACAGCAACTGGAACTATTGTTGACGCAGGAGGGCTGTAGGGGTAGCCGGATCCTTCGTTCTCGAAGTCCTCATCATCCTGCTGAACCATCGAGCCGGGTAAAAGCTCCTCCGTCGGTACAGCTCCATTTGAAATTGTCCAGTTGGCTTCAACTAAAGCCCATAACGGCAAAAACAGCAGCTGGCACCAAAATGGCATTGGCAGTTTGAAATTTCAAATTCTTCAAAGGATGAAGATTTACGTGTGCGGTATCATCGCCCGATGGACGACAAGGGAGGTCAGCGATGCGATACGGCCGGCCGAAGTTGGAGAAATTAAACTAACTGCGATTGGCAAGGCGAAGAGACAGCAAAAGTGACGATGATAATGGAACTACTCTCAGCAGTGTCTGCAGCTGCCACAATGTTCAGTTAGCTTACAGCCGCCGCCTGGTGTCGTGCACAAAGCATGCTAGCAACATGCAATCGAGTTGTATGCATTGGCCAACGGGAAGGAGGGGAGGAAAAAGCGACGATGGCCCATTGAACGTTTAGTTAACCGAGTAACGCCACTGCGGTGCACCAAAAGGTAAACAATAATGTCAACCAATAACGTTGGTTTCTTTCAAGCTGCAAAGGAAGTCAGTCACCTGAAAGCGTCGCTGAAGAACCTAAACGACCGCTACGAACCTTTGGAACCTTTGTTCCCCTCTGCTACAACATTGCTGGCTTGAACTGAGCTCAGGTGCAAGTGATACAAGATTGTTTTCAAACGGAACAGACGTTGCTTTGGGTGACTTCTAGCATTGAAGAACTGTTTGCTCAACTTATTGATCACTCCGCGAAGAGAAGACAGTTGGTTGAAGCACCAGCATTTTGTGTTGTCATCGGCCATCAAAAACCGGCCTAAAACGCGCTCCTGACGGAGATTCCTCAAGGACGGGGAGCTTCGGTGACTTCTGTTGAAAATGTCGCACCTTCACCTTTACCACGCGCTTGGGGAAGTCATTCCGCGAAAAATGACACTAAGAAACTTTAGTGCAATGTCGCATCGGACCAGCTAGAACGTATAAGCAATCATCCGCGGCCCTTCGAGAACGTTTGTTACGCTGTCCACCTTCCGGAAGCGTCAATGGACATTATTCGCCTTTTCGTCGTTGGAAAGTTGCAGGGTGACACGAAATGACTCCAAAGCCTCTGTTGCTCTTTAAGCCCATCCCAAACGATCGTCGGTTTCCATAAAGGCGCGCTCTGTTCAATTTGTGAAAAAACCTAAGAAGAGGCGAGGTTGTCGCCTGCTTTCAAAGCAAAGCGCTCCTAAGAGAAAAAGCCTTTTTCAGGAAATCTTTAAGAGACAATGGAAACTTGGTTGCCATGAACAAGTAAACGTTAACTCGAAATAACCATTTTCGAACTTTTCTTGAACTTCTAATGGGCGGGTTTAGCAAGTGTACGCGGCAGAATTTTTCCAGAGACAAAAGAGTGGTTTTGCAAGGCGCCAAACGGCTGTCTTCGTCGAGTTTACTAGATCGGCAGTCGTTTGTCTGGACGCCAAAGGCGCAGTAACCGAGGAATAAAAGTGGCATAGATTTTGCTGTCAGATGCTTTTTCTGTTTTAGAAAGACTGCTGTTGATTCTCGAGCAAATTTCCGCCATGCATTGTCATAAGTGATAAATTTCGTGCTTAGAAAATCTTGTCTAACAAATTTCTGCAGGGAACACATATAGTATGCAAAGCCGAGCAACGGCAACCCTTTCAAAGAGTCGACCGCTCTTCCCATCAAACTATTACAGCATTTGAAGGCATACTACACCTTTTCATTCAAATTTGGGCCACTTGGCATAGAACAAAGTAAAATACTTCGCAACGCGCCTTAGTATTCATCTTCTTAGCTAAAACATGAATGTCTATTTGAGAACGTTTTATGCTTTCATCTTCCTGCGAGCATTAACGTTCATTTCCTGTAGGAAAGCAAATCGCAGGCATTAATTGAACGTTTTCTTCTTCGATCGACGTGGCTATCGATTGTGTAATGCTATTTGTTTACGCAGTCTTCGACTCAGACACTGATATCCTTTCATTGAAATAATGCAGTCCTTTTGATTGTTCAGCGACGGTTCGCACAGACGTACGCGATCTACGAGAGCAAAGCATTAAAAAACGTTTCTTTTGGTATTTGCATTCGCCGCTTGATGCTATCCAGTTTTCAAACAGGCCGCTATAACAATAACAAGTTTTCTTGATTCGAAGTGGGACTCTTAGCATAAAAGCGCTTGCCATGGATAGCTGGTGGGCCGTTGTATACTTAGTTCGCTAGCCGTGTCGACGGCTTGCCCGACGGTGGAAAAACGAGCATGTAAGAATGCTTCGAAACGCGCGACTTTTTACATTTCCTGCTGGAGGAAACCTCGAATGCGTCAGTCGTGTAAGAAAAAAATTCGCTAGCGACAGCGCTGCCTGCTTTGATTCAAAGGAGGCACATCAGGTTGCTCTTTAACTTTTCACTAGCGAAATAAAGAAAAGCAAATTCAAATCACGCTCACATGAATTGAATATGTACCTTGATAATCATATACTGTAGTGGGAATTACACGAATGCCTGATTCCATGCCAAGCGCTCTCGATAGCTTCCCGACAGTGCAATAAAACTGTGCCAAACTTTTGTCTAAGCTTTCCAGTAGTTGAAAGGGGAACGTCACTGTAATTGTAATTAAGGAAACATAACGCCTACTTTACGAAAGAGTTTGTTTCGCAATAACTAAAAGCGCATACGGGCATAGTTGAAGAAACGGCCACGAAAGAGCACAAGAGATCAAAGAGAGTGAACCACTTTAGAAACAGATGAAAGGAAGAGCACAGTGTGACCGTCAGCGTGGGAAGAGACACCGTAGGCAACATTGGGACTTCAGGGGACCTCTGGGTTCATCGTGACTATGAGAGAATGCGGAAAATCTGAACGGATGAAGGCATTATATCAATGTTTTTAACTTCCATGTATTTACACATTCCGTTTCATTTTTATTTTTTATTCCTGCTTTCATTGTGGTGTTATCTCACGTTTCATTTCGTACTCACTTCAAGAATTTATTTTCACCATTACCGTCGCATTTCAATGTATCCTGCTTTTTTTTAAATTTCACTTATTCCTATGGCTTGGAGTTCAAAAAGATTTCCACGAATGATTGATTTTCCGTTTAAACTCGCGTCCCCTACTTTAAACTGCGCATACATGATTTTCCTATTGTCCAAAAGTACTTAACATAAATTTATTTGCTTCGCCTACTATGCGGTTATGTTGCAAGAAAAGCTGTGGGCAATGTTTCGTTTTTCGTAAAAGTGATTATAAACGCAAAGCTTTCATAGAGCACTTGTGTGCTCTTCTTCAATGCCTAATGATGATGAAGTAAAGTGTCATGTTGTTGCATCTCAAGAAAAAAGACACTAAAATGCAACAACATGAAACTTTCCCTCATTATCAGAAATATAGTTTCTGCAGGAAATGAGTTTCAACTTTTACTTGAGCAAGAGAAACGCTGCGAGTACGCTGAAAACGAATTGTCATTGCCCTCATTCTGCTCTGGGAAGAATCAGTTCGTCTTCAAGTAGTAATTTAAACTCTTTCCGTCGCGTCCTTTAATTCAGCACATTTTTGACAAGTTTCTCGTCGTTAAATTATTTATTCAATGTCACAAAATCCTCCCACGGCATGATGAATTTAATCCAAATAAAAACCAGTTTCAGAATAGTCTCCAGCGAAAGTGCCGTGCCAATTGGTTCCAAGAATAACCTGCCGCCGCGCGCAACTTGAAACTGGGCAATCGATTAATCACTGGACAGTTTTGGCCACAAGTTTTCGGTCATTAAACAAAAGAATAATTCATAATTGGCTGTCAAAGTCAAAAATGTTATCATGATCATTCCCAAGTACGTATAGTACTTTGTTGCGCGGGCTTCGATAAGAGCCTGCCACTCCTGTCGCCTCTTATAAGCAGATAACCTCTAATCTTGAAAAGCAATGGTGCATAATACTCTCCGTCGAGTAAGAGAAGCCCAATAACTATTAATAGCTTTGTGAGCTGCCTATAGTTGTTGCCCAAACCTAATTTACCCTCCGCTTAGTTTTTTTTTCTTCCGGAAACAGTACAAATTGAATTGCGCATTATTAGTGCATTCCAATGCGGCCGTCCTATCGCAGAATGAATAGCAGTAAGAAAGATCCACTGAAGAAATCGTTACTAAATCACGAGCACGCGCGATTTCAAGCTACACGCGGGTCCTGTCTTCCTAGTGATTTGTTAGCCTATTCTCAGTGCAGCACTAACTTCAGTGGGTTTGTACAGCACTGATCGAAAAAGCCGAAAGTGCGCATCTCCTTGGGTTCGCCTAAAGTTGAGATTCTGCCAAGTGAGCTAGCAAAATACGTTTGCAGTACAGATGATAAGATAAGAATAAATAATTCATTAAACTACGCTGGTTGAATAATTTACTTTTTGAACATAAGTTCTCATGTACGTGGAATGTAAAAGCTTAAGGGATAACAAGTTAGGGTTTTGTCGATTATGCGCCCCACCGATTGAGAAATGCAGGTTCCATTCCGACAAGCATGCGGCTATCCTGTTCTGCTTTTACTGGCAAGCATAGCGGCTGTCCTGTTCTACGCTTATTTAAACCTAAGGTAAAATATAAGCTTTATGTCGCGCTTAGGCTTAGATAAGGGCAGAACAGGATGGCCGGCAAACTTACAGTACGGTGGCGGGGCGCATAATCGACAAATCCCCATCCGCTCTTAGCTCATAACTGGTAATGGCTATTCGTTACAAGACGAAAAATTTCCTTTCACATTATCCAGCAAGCTACATCTTTAGGCACTTCGCATAAACGATAAAGAATATGAGATCTCTGGAAAAGCGTGAATGAGCCAGGTGATTTCAATGTGTTAAGAGTAATTCAACATTTCTAGAAAAATGGGATTCATAAGTTTGAAGATCGGCTGCTTCGTATCGAGGAGGGAAAGTTTCATTGAACTTGCCGAGTCTTTACTGAACAGGATTTTGGGAAACAGCTTTTTTCTTTGCCATCCTCATAAGATAGCCTAACCACCCAATGAGGCTGATAAAGAAAAAGTATTTCCCGAAGTTCTGTTCCGTAAAAATTGCTTTCGCGGGAAAAGTCATGCAAGATCAATCAAATGGAATTCATGCAGCAAGCGCAACGTTCAAATCCCTGTCGAAGAGATGAGCACGATGGGAGATCCTAAAAGGGCTTAAACTTTGAAACTACTCAAACGAAGAGTAAAGAGCTTCAAAGTATAGCGAATTATTCGCGGCATGTCAAAGTACTGCACGTCAAACTTAAAAGCGGCTGTGCAAATCAAATAGATATGGCAGCCTTGACAATTCCAACAAAGTGCAAATAGCGTATTAATACGTTGGTTTATAGTAAAAGGAAAAATAGTTTTTAGTTATATAACAATGGATGGATCTTGTCGGTTAAGCGCCCCACTGTCATACTGTAGGTTTGGCAGCCAACCTGTTCTGCCTTCATTCAACCCTAAGCCTAAGCATAAACGTAAAGCTTATGCTTTGGCTTAGGCTTAGGTAAGGGTAGAACAGGATAACGGGCATGCTGACCCGTAAGGGCAGAAGAGGATGGACGCATGCTTGCCAGAAAGGAACCTGCGTTTCTTATATGCTGAGGCGTATAACCGACAGGACCCCAACGGACACACGAAAATGAGAGCAAAACACTTGCTAGTAAGCAGCAAAAGACGGATGGAAGGCTTTTAACCTACAAAAAATCTCAGGAAGCTTTCGGCATATCCCTAATTCTGTCTTCACCGTATGCGTAATAAATACACACGCTGTGTGTGGGATTAAGAGCATTCCAAAAGCTTCATAAGGTTTTCGATTAATAAAAACATCCATTTGTAAAAAAATTGTGGAATCTATTTCGCCCGTTAAGGAACGTCCTATTTTCAAGCATTTACTTCGCAGTGAAGAAGCAATGAATCTTACGCACTTGCGCTTATAGGATCGTTAGTGTTTACTGTCATTACAGGTTGGTCTGCTTTACGTGTTACAACGACGCTTGAGAATTCAGTTTTGAAATTAACATGTTCAGTGGGAATACGCTGCTTCATATCTTTAATGACAGGCTCCGTTGTTAAAAAATTTTAAAGGTTGCAAATCCAATCCGCCGTTCAAACAGAAACGGTAGTTATGTAGCAATTTTTAAGATGACAGCTTAGTTCTTGTTTATAAAATAAACTGCAAAATTATAGAGTAAAAATAAAATAAAGACAAGAGCAATTGTGAATATGACGCTTCCTGTTGAGCAAACTATATCGAAAAACTCAATAGGAAGGCATTCATTAATGATGCGCAGGTTTTATTAGCTACAGACAGAGCGCCACTGTTGTTTGTTACTTCTGTTGGTTAGGGTGAAACGGGCTTAATAGTTGCGTCAATTGCTCTTTGAACAGGTAGGGTAATTTTTTCCTAGTTCTATGCATAACTTTTCGCTGCTTTAGTCGACCATAGCGTTGCAGTGATTGCCATAGCCTTTTTCGCGAATAATGTTTTACTGCGGTTAAAACTTAGTGAAATGGACGTTCTCTTGTTCTCTTTGCGTTGCATTTAAAGTACTTTGAACTTTTAATTCTTTCGTATTTTCAAGGTTTTTCTGGTTTGTTAGTTAATGCATTGCTTGCAGATATGGACTCAAGTTGTGACAATAGCGAGATCGTTTCCTTACAGCAGGAACTCTTAACATTATTTGGTATCTTGAAGATTCACAATCGCGTGTGCTATGTCGTCTCAGAGTTTTTGAAGATTCAGAAGAAGGTATTTGTCATTTTCCTTGTCTTGTTTGAGCTTTCGTTTTGAAAACAAATTTCTGCTTGTTTTTCCCGCGCACCCAAAGTTCGCGATACGAAGCGAGCGTGTAACTAACTGCCTTAACGTAGGAATTTGTCAACAAGACTTTTTGCATTAGTCGTTTGTTGCCTCATGCTTTGTGTTAAACACAGTTTGATATAACGCGGAAGCTATATTAACTTAGTAGTGCATTTCACAGTTTGTATATTTGAGTATCAAAAAAATGTCAGTACTTTCGCATCTTTTTCAGCCAAACAACTGGTTACGGTGCATTGGTGAACGAAGGCGTCTTTACTTGCGTTATGACCGTTTTCTCCCATTTAAACGTAGAGCAGTAATCCAGCAGACTCGTCCTGTTAGTTTTATAATTCCTTTAATGGACTGCTGTTTTATATAGAGCCACTATATTGTTGGTTGAAACGAAATTCTTGCTGTCAACAACTTAAACGTGCATTTTACTCGTATTAACTACCTGCGTTCACTTCACTTCTTACTGTGCATTTCGAAATCCTCGAAATTGTAGCTTCATTATCGGTTCCAAACGTTTGCGTTCCCTTTGGCAAATTGCCCAACCGAGTTCATCCAGCTCAGGCGACTCTCTATAGCAGTGTTTCTAAAGCTCAATGTCGCGAACGTTCTTCTGTGACAGTTTCCGAGCGTTTGGGTCCCCATATTCTGATTGGTCAATTTCAGGCGCGCTGATTGGCTCAAATGGCGGAGCGGGGCTAGTCCGCTTCCAAAGCCTGAATGCAAGCATAGGAAGCATACAAGTTTACCGCTACCTGGTAAGCACAATGCCAGAGCCAGGGACCTTACTTTCCTATATCTTTCAGTGGGCTGGCTCATGCGCGCCCCCTTGGCCATTTGGGCCCCCCGGTGCACATGTCCCCCCTTTGAGAATCACTGCTCTATAGGGTCGCACGATTTGTTACTTTTAAGGGGAACAGGAAAGTTTGTCTATTCATGTAGTAATATCACTGTTACAATCTCTGAATTTTTGACTACAACAGTTCATAGTAGTTTACCCATACTGCTTTTGTCATAGTACGCCTTCGTGCAATCCTCTATTACCGAATTTGGGTAAATATGCAGACTTATAAAGCAAGTGCTGTTGTTTTAATCTGCTTTTGAATAAGGCGTTGCTGTTTAATTTTAGTACGGTGGGCACGTGGTATATGCCGAATTCGAAAAGCTTCTTTATTGTTTGCTAATGGCTAGGAAGAATTGTTCGGAAGCTCAGAATATATTGAAGCTTATTCCAAGCATAGTAATTGGTGCTCACAAGGCAGAGATGGCCGAAATGATGCCTTCGCCGTTTTGTTCTCGTTTCTTCGAGTTTGTTTTCAAGGTGGCAACATGTCGAAAATTCTTCTCCTTCAATTTCCGTAACTTACTACTTCATTGCAGACCGCAGCTGTTCGTAATAGCTTAATTCGTTATCGATGCCTGCAGCTAATATCGACGGCCCTTCACGAGATGGCTGAACTCTCAATAGAGTTGGGGAATCTAGGCAATGATTTTTTTGACCGCCTTACACGTCTGTTGTTGTTCCGATCAAAGGATCGCGATCGTAAAGTGCGATCAATCGTCGCTGTTGCTTTGGGACGGATCCAGCAGCCTGACGACCCTGAATGCCCCGCGATGGCAGGTTAAGAAGTTGTTTCCTTTTAAAACTGTGTCTATTGCAAGGACTTCCCATTTAAGCTGTTTTATTTTTACTACGCTACGACCCGTGCTCTGAAGTGCGACTAAATGCGCTGAAGGCAATAAAAGTGAATCACAGAACGTTACCAGAACTATTGGAACGGTGCAGAGACTACAGCGCTCTTGTAAGGCGCGAAGCCTACAAACGACTTGTCGAGATCGTTCATCCAAGATATCTAACCATTTCGCAACGATGCTCTCTTTTGCAACAAGGCCTTACTGACCGTAGCTGTATGTTAGCTTTGCAAAAAATGTTAAAATTAAGAAACTGTTGTCTTTTCAGTGCCCCTTCGCACGTTTTGCGAAACAGTTTTATTAGATAAATGGTTGGATGCTTTTGGAGGCAACATAGTTGATCTGCTTAATCGTTTGGAAGTGATCTCAAGAACGAACGTTTGCGAACACGTTCTTATAGCTTATTTCAAGAATCATACTGTAGAAGATTTGATTGGCGATTGCGACATTCTCGACCACAAGTAAGTTCATGGCGTTACATTGGCCGTCACATCCATTGTCACACTTTAGGAATTTACCGAAAGTGTTAACATGCGAGCATGTACTCTATTGGAGAGTGCTAGTTGAATACGTGAAAAAAACGGGTGAGCAGAATTTAAACGCTGCAGACACGGAAGCAATCGTAAGTCAGCTATTGCCCTCCGTGATCGACATGTCGTCGATGTTTGAAAGGTGAGCGCTTGCAATGATCTTTCAAAAGTGCTAAAGCACAGAAGAATTTGAACA
Source organism: Trichuris suis (assembly GCA_000797535.1). Classification (NCBI taxonomy): domain Eukaryota; kingdom Metazoa; phylum Nematoda; class Enoplea; order Trichinellida; family Trichuridae; genus Trichuris; species Trichuris suis. The sequence goes on along the minus strand of KN538388.1, from coordinate 371,323 downwards.
TTTGAAATATCAGCAAAAATGTTTTAATGTTGAAGTCTCTCATCCTTGGCGGTTTCATCATGGCAACCATAGGCAGAGCGTACAATTTCCATTGCATTAACACTTTGTAATGCCCATTACGTTAACCTATTTAACTTGTGAGATTGATACTTCTGCTTTATTGAATGCTGCAGTGATAGGCGAACTGTAAAACGATTCAGTTAGTCCCTGAATGACTCATGCCAGCGGGAGAAGCGTGAAATGGGTGAAGTGATCTCTTATCTTTGAGCAGTACCATTCTCAGCTTTTTGTTTTTAAGAAAATCCTATAGCGCTCTTGATACGGCGTATTCTTTTTTTCAAGGCGATATATGTTTTGCATATTTATTGCCTTTTCATCATTTCCATTTCTAAATCGTCGCTCTGGAAACTGCGGACGTGTTAACTTGAATTAAGTAGTTTCCAGTTGCTGTCAGAGAAAGCTTTGCCCATCTGCGCAAGTGATCATTATCATGATTTTCTCATTTCCCGAATTTTTACATGCCCGAAATACAGTAAGACTTCAGAAGAAAAAAATTTACATTTTGCAAAAATTGAAAAGTACCGCTCTTGCTTATTCTCAAATTGCAAGTCAGTCACTTCCCGAAAGAACTTGTCTTGTTTTTTCTCTATTTCTCTTTGTTGGATATATTGCATTTTATTATTATTATTCCATGTAAACGTCTAAGCATGAGTTTGACTTTAATGTTACTTCTGATACGGTTGTGTGGGTATTTTTGGAAAAAAGCAGATTCTTCCACAAATTCAACTACGCAGCAATATGCTAATTCCGAAACGCCTTCGAACAAGCGTCCGAAGCAGATTTTCAAAATCAGTTTTCAGTTGCGATTTTTGCATAAGTGATAATCAGGTACTGTATAGAAGTGAAGTTCAAGGAAAGAACCTCAAGACGCTTCAAAATTAAGACAAAAGATTAAGAAACAACAAAAAATCTGATTGGCCGAATTTTCCGACATCTCAATTGGCCTTCGCAAGTACAGTTCGCATAATCAAGCTTTTACTGTACTTTGAAACGCGGCCCAAATGGTTTTCCCTTATCTACGCGTGTTTGTCGTTCCGTTACGAACATATTCATTACTTTTAACTTCGCTCGTTAGATTCAGCTTAGGTCCAAGCGACAAAGAGTTTTTCCCGTCTTATGAATGCACCTGTAGGATTGGTTTTTCCTAGCGCGTTTTGGGCACTTCTGCGTTGCGCCTATTCAGCCTGGTCAGTGGGTAATTGATTTTTCATTCTTATCAATGATGGCACTGAGGCACGAGAAAAAAACGTTTTAAAAATTTCGTTGTTGACGTCTCAGCGTACCTGCTTTTCTTTATTTACGGTTACTGTATGTTTGCGGGCCTGTAGGAAAAAAGACACGCGCTTGATGCGCCCTGAGGTTGTTTTCACTTTTGCAAAACGACCGAAGCGTTGCTTTTGAATTTGAAAAGTGACAAAAATTTCATAAACATAAAGGGAAAGTAAAGCTTTATTAGCGTTGCGCAACAACGGTAGCGCCTTTGAAGAATGTAGTGTAACGTTGAAATGGAGTTAAGTTCCTTGCCGCGCGGTTGCCCTGAAGGCTTAAAATTTTTCTTCAGCTTGAAGAGGTAGGAAATATTTCATTCAGCTTCTAATGGTTTCATAGAATCCACTAGTAATGCGCATCCTTTTTGGGGAAATAACTCCCACAATCTTTGCAATGCAATTGTGCAAGCTTATCTCATTTACATAAAGTTGATATATCTTCGAATAATCGCTTTTTCGCTTTGTTTTAGTTACGTGGTAGACACCCATATGAAGAACGACAAAGAGGATGAACGCATAAGCTCTGAATTCATTGTTGCTCAATTGATTGATTTGATTTTTCTTATGGATTTGTCAGAAGTTGCCAGCAGGTTGTCAATATGCATACCTTTTATGGTGGTTGAATGTATTTTCTCTTGTCGCAGAGAAAGACTGAAGTGTACCATTGAGCTGTTGCTAACTAGTTGCGGTGCGGACAGTTATTTGATTAACAAGCTGGTCGGCATGCACTTCCAGTTGACCAAATCGTTCGATGAGACGTCGGACTTTTGCCTAAATGAAATTATGAAACGGTTTCCATCTTCGGAAGAGCATGACAGCCAGGTGAGCTAAAGTGTCAATTTTTTCTTTTTCAAAATAGTCACTTTGTTTCAGAACGCAATGGAAGCGGCATATTATGATTTCGCAAAGACAATGGTAAGCATTGGAGCTTCATATTGTTTTTACGCACCCACGCGCGCGCTTTCTTTTAGGATGCCGCTTTGGCCGAGAAACTGTTGTGTATGCTATGCGAATTGTTCTCGCTGACAATCGATGTAACATTGACACCTTTAATGAAGCAGATGCTTAAAATTTTGGTATTTATGCTTTTGTTTTTTTAGTTATTGCTTTACTCTGTTATCTTCTTGCTAGGTTTACCCTTTGCTGGAGCACAGCGAACAATCGGCTCGTTACCACGCAATGCGTACGTTGGCGGTTTACGCTCTGGAAAGCGAAGAGTATTTGCAAATCCATTGGAGAGTGCTGCAATCAGTAACTAACAAGCCTTTGCTAAATTTGCATAAGACTTGTACGTCTTTTAAAAAACGATTGTAGGCTGTACAGTACGACGGTTCGTACTTGGCCAATTTGGCCTTAAAGGGCATATTCGACCTTGCTTTTAAGTATGGATTCGAGTCGTTTATTGACGCGGAAGAATGCCCGGAGACGAACAATGTTGACAAGTTATCGGAAAATCCAGACGACGTCGACGATCCGTTGCCCAGACATCCCCTAACCAAGCAACACCTTTTGTTTGTTCTCAAAACAATGTTCGACGGACCGGTTTGTTCGGTTGTCCTATTGTTTGAATAGTTTTGAAAAGTTTTGCCTCCATTTTAGGATGAAGAGGTTCATATAATGATTGCCGAAGGCGTTTGCAAATTGATGCTGCACGATCGATTGCACAATGCCGAACTGCTGACGATGTTGGTATCTCGTTTGTTCAGTCCTTCCTCGGAAAATAATCCGCCGTTGAGACAGTGCATATCCTCCTTCTTGCCTGCGTACGCTTTTAACGATAGGTAGGTTGGTTTCGCTTTGGTCAAATCGAGACCTGGCAATGTCTTTATTTCATTTTGCATCCGTTCCTGTAGATATTGTACTTGTAGGCTTTTTCCGTGTTCTCATAGTGGTATACATAATTAAAATCTTTTTTTAGTCGACATCAGGAAGCCATTGTTGAAGTTTTCATACCTGTGATCCGATCACTGTGTAACGAAGAGCAATTTGGTGAAATGAGTAGCATAGGTTTGGATCAGACGATCGACTTTCTGGTTAAGTTGACGTGCTGCGTCTTCTTAGAAGACTCTGCGCCTGGAAAGCAGGTGCGTATTCAAATTTTATTTTTAAAAAAATGCAAATGTGGCAATGCGGCGTCAGACGCAACACCCAATGGCATCTCTTTCTCTTGTTAAGTATCAATAACTTCAGGTCATTGTCGCGGCTTTCCTTCCTTTTAGTTGCTGCGAGTCTCCTAAGAACCATTTGGTCCCTTGAGCGCATACACGCACATGCGTAGTACTTTTTGCTCCTAAT